>BTHU01000014.1:104654996-105232496 GCA_036184795.1 Tokudaia tokunoshimensis | reverse complement strand
TTTTGCAATGGCATCCTGTTCATCTCAGGCACATTTTGATTCCTTAATAGATCTCTTGTATTGGGCTAGCATCTATATCTAATACGCTGTCAAATTCATGTTAAATGAATGAATGAAATTAATGGATCCTTGAAAATCCTTTTCAAGCCAAGGGCAATGTTAAATTTCTTATTTTCAAAATCTGAGGGAAGGTTCTCAAGAGGAGTCAATATGAACTTCTCTGTGTTCGAACCCCCTTGCTATGCTCTTCCTACACTCCATTCCAGCTGAATGCCTGGCTACTCCTAAGCTGTTGTGGCATCAGGACTTCTCAATGCTTTCTTCTTGTTCACTCAATGCTTTCTGGTTTCCATTCTCTCAGATTGTGAAATCCAACCCCTCCCCCTACAGCAGTAGCAGCAGCAGCAGCAGCAACAGCAGCAACAACAACAACAACATGCTTTTCAGGATTAACCAATGCTGCAAGATACAAAGTACCAGGCTTAGGCAGGGAGACTTCAGAACAAGAAGCCTGTCCTGGGTTGAGCATTCCAGTCTTGGGTACTCAGTAACTTCCAGTTCAATTGTTATGTTGAACTTATTGGGACACCAAAACGCCACCTTTCCACAAAGGACACAGTGTGTATTACTGTTCATTCCTAAGAAGAGACTCTGCTAAGTTCCAGTTCCCTCCTTAGAGGCAGAAAAGAGAATGACAGCATTCATGGTATAGGAACTCACCCTGGCAAGGACATCATGATGGGAAAGAGTGTGTTAGTTGAGAATAAATGCAAACAAAAATTACAAATTATTGTTACATAACTGGAAAGTTCAATGGCAATTCATCACTTCAACTTATATGCTAGAAACTTGAGGACATTATATTTGTAATATAAATTGTCGTCTTAGCCACATGTTCCAAGTCTTTCTCAGCGGTTAACAGTATTTATGTGGGTGCCTGGGCAAGAGGTATAAGGGGTGTTTATTGAAGTTAACCTTGAAAGAAGCAGTCACAATTTTGTAAGTTAACACATTACCCTCAAGAGGAAAATATGGACAAGAGACAATGAAGTGACCAAGGCCTCTGTAGCTTTGTATCTGATATTAAACTTTGCAAACAGAACAGGGCTAGACTACAGCTGGGTATAAAGGCATTTGCTTAGCATGCTTGAAAAATTAAAGCAAGATCCCATAAATAATAAAATTGCTGTCCTTTATGTTTCTATCCTGAATGTTATAGACTTCTTTTTTTAAATGGTTTCATGAATTTATTTTCATTTTTTATTGTATTGAAAATAGTCTTTTTTCATACAATAATACATCCTGATTATAATTACCCCATTACTCTACTCCCAGTTCCTCCCCAAGTTCCCTCCCTGTGGAGTCACTTTGTTTCTGTCTCTCATTAGAAAAGCACAGGCTTCTAAGAGATAGCCACTAAACTTTTCAAAATAAAATATAATAAGATGAAGCAAAGACTATCATATTGAGATTAGACACAGCAATCTAACAGGAGGAAAATAGTCCTAAGAACAGGAAACAGAGTCAAAGACCCACTCATTTTCACAGGCAGATGTACCATAAAAATACTAAGCAAATAGCTATAATATATACATAGAGGACCTGGTACAGAGTTGTTTAGGCTCCATGATTGCTGCTTTAGTTTTGTGGCTTTGATGAAGACCTCCCATTTAGACTTTCTCTGCATATTGATTGGTTATGCATCCCTGCATTTATTCCCATATGATGAAGGAGAAAGCCTCTCTGATGACAAACGAACAAGTCTCTGATCTGTGAGTATAGCAGAATATGATTAAAAGTCATTTCACTGACTTTTTAAAGACAAATAGTGTTTGGTTTTAGTTTAGGACTCTGCTATCTAGTCTCTGGTTGTTAGTTACCTAAAGAGTGTTGGGTATAGGTTCCTTTTCATGGAGTGGCACTTAATGCAAATCAGATATTGGTTGGCTACTCCAGCAGTTCTGTGCCAACATTGCCCTAGCATATTTTGTAAACAGGACAGATTGCAGGTTTTTTTTTGCTTGATTGATGTCATGTTTTTCATTCCATAGCCTGCAGAGTACCTTCCCTCACCAAGAATACTAGAACACAGGGGTAAGGCCTCCATGTAGGCACCAACTCTACTTTTCCATGATCAGGGAGTTGTGTGGGTGTTGTCTTCAGCAATGGAACCCCACTGTGAGTTTGTGGAGAGCAACCATTGTCTTAGCAGCAACCTGGCTTGTTTGAAATTTTCCATAGTACCCTCTTGGCCACAACTCAATTGAATACAACCCAGTCCTGGAAGCCTTGCCTGGCTGTAAGAGATGTTCAGTTGAGACTTCATATCCACCATTACAAGGGATCCTCATAGATTCCAGAAAGATTTCATGAACTATACTTCCACAACATCTTCCCAATCCCCCCCCTTTCCAGCCATCTCTCCTTGCACTCTCTCCCTTCTCCTCATCTTCCTCCTTACATTTGATCTCTATTTCTTTCCCATTACCCCCTCCTGTCTCTTGCTTTCCCATAAAATCTATTCTACTTCCCCCTCTCAGGAAGATCTTTGTGTTTCCCCTAGACCTCTCCTCTTTACCTAATGTCTCTGGATCTATGGATTGTAGCTTCACTGTTATTTTTTTAATGGCTAATACTGTTTTATAAGTAAGTGCATACCATATTTATTATTCTGGGTCTGGATTACTTCATTCAAGATGATTTGTTCTAGTTCCATATGCTTGCAAATTTCATGATTTCATTTTTAAACAGCTGTGTAAATTGTGTAAATTTATTTTTTTACCACAATGTATTCATTCTTCTGTTGAAGGGGAGACTTAAATGTGTGCTTCTTTCCCTCCATCCTCCATCTGCATATAGAACCCTGTAAAGGGCTTTGTGAATCTAAACTTTCTGGACTTCATGATTCTTGTTACATTGTTTAGTTTCTAGTTTCAGTTTAGAAGAAATGGCTACATGGCATGCCCTTGTCAGGGACACAGCAGCTAGTACTGCTATAAAAGGGGATATTTGGCCCTTCCTTCAGCTAGGGTACTGCCCCTGCCTCAGCCCCAGTCCCGGCCCCATCCCCAGCCCCCCCCCCCACACACACACTTTAGAACTTAACTCTACAGCAGGGCTCACTGTTCAGGATGTCACTAACAACCATGCCACCAAGAAAGCTGTTGCTATCACATCATAGCTGCTTCATAATGGGGGGCAGAACAGAGAATGAAGTCTGATCTCCCAAACCATGACCCCAAACAAATACTAACTCCCTTAAGTTGCTTTCTGCCAGGCATTTGGGCACAGTAATGAGAATAAAAAAATTATGTATGCATCAATCTGAACAACCCTAGAGTGCATTCATGGGTGCCATTGTATCAGAGCAAAAGCTCCCAAAGGGTTCCAGTTGTCCATTGCCCAGGACTCGGCTTACGGACAATGATGCATACAAACTTTAATACATCCCAAGCCAGGTGAGAAGGACTCTAGAGTGTGGGTATAATGGCAATGAAAGCCCAAGTTTCAACTCAAATGAAATCTGTAAAAGGAATCTGTCTTCATGCCCATAAAACTAGACGGGGCTCTGGAACCAGTGGGTAAAAACAGAGTCAGTGAGACTTCAAAAAAGACTCTGGAAGTAGCATAGAAGAGAAAGTAGCATCCAAGACGATGTCGCCCTGGAGGTCAGGAGTTAGCTAGCCTGAGGGTCAGAAACGGAGTCTTTCAGGAGTGTTTTCTATTTTTTTTAATTATTTATTTTATTTTATTTTATTTTATTAATTTACATTCCAAATCATTTCCCCTTTCCCGTTTCCTCCCTCCCCGAAAGTCCCATAAGCCCCTTTCCCTCCCTCTTTTCTCCATTCAACCCCCTCTCGTTACTCTGTCCTGGCGTTCCCCTACATCCAGTCTTTCCAGGACCAGGGGTCTCTCCTTCCATCTTCTTAGAAATCTATTGATATGCGGATTGTGTCTAGGGTATTCCGAGATTCTGGGTCAATATCCCCTTATCAGTGACTGCATACCATGTGTGTTCTTTTGTGATTGGGTTACCTCACTAAGGATGATATTTTCAAGATCTGACCATTTGCCTAGGAATTTCGTGAATTCACTGTTTTTAATTGCAGAGTAGTATTCCATTGTGTAGATATACCACATCTTCTGAATCCATTCCTCCGTTGAGGGACATCTGGGTTCTTTCCAGCTTCTGGCTATTATAAATAAGGCTGCTATGAACATAGTGGAGCATGTGTCCTTATTGCATGCAGGTAAAGCCTCTGGGTATATGCCCAGGAGTGGTACAGCCGGATCCTCCGGGAGTGTCATGACCAGTTTTCTGAGGAACCACCAGACTGCTTTTCAGAGTGGTTGTACCAGCTTGCAATTCCACCAGCAGTGGAGGAGTGTTCCTCTTTCTCCACATCCTCGCCAACAACTGCTGTCTCCTGTGTTTTTGATCTTAGCCATCCTGACTGGTGTGAGATGGGTTTTCTAAATGGTTACCAGCGGTTGCTGCCAACCTGAAGGACAGTCCCTCTGATATGGCCATCAGAGAAGAGTCATAACAAGCCAGAGGGGTGTTGGTATTCCTTTTAGGCTCCATCCAATAGTTACCTGGCAATAGCCAGGTAGGCCTGGCTTGCTTAGAAGGGGATATTTGGCCCTTTCTCTTTCTGCCCCTTCTCTCTCTCTGACTCTCTTCTCTCCCTGACCCTCCATCTTCTTCTTCTCTCCTTCCCCCTCCCCCTCTCGCTCCACATGTTCCTGGCCAGGTTTTCCTCTACTCTTACCTGTCTTTCTTTGTCTCTACTCTTTTCTTAACTCCTCTTCCTATGGCCTAAATAAACTATTCTTCACTATACCCATCCTATGGCTGGTCCCCCTGAAACCTGAATGGGCCCACAGAGGCACCGCCTCTCACCTCACCATACCTCCATCTGTCAAAAACACCCTGGTCTATTATAAAACACAACAGAATTCTGTTGGAGACACTTGCTCTGTTTCCTGAATTTTAAGGTGTTCTGTGTGGGAAATATTAAAAAGAATTGGCCAGTGTCCATGCTCTATCCAGCTACTCTCTGTCCACCAACTCTATCCAGCTACTCTCTGTCCACCAACTCTATCCAGCTACTCTCTGTCCACCAACTCTATCCAGCTACTCTCTGTCCACCAACTCTCTGGCAGGGCCAGAGTCTTTGCTGCCACACCAGCCCCACACAATGACCATCCACCCCACAGTCAGCCACCACAACACCCAGCAACCCGGTAGAAACAAATCTCTAGAAGCTTATAATTAACAAGTCAGATTTATGCATCAATAAATTCTCAATTCACAAGATGCCCACACAATAATTTCAGAGCCAATTGATAATGATACAAGCTGCCCACCTAGATCAGACAAGTTATCCCAATTATTCTATCCTTATATGATATTCATAATTACCTGTGGCTATTTAAAACCACATGGGATCAGGATCTTCGTCCTGTCTGTCTGCCTCCATCTTGGCTTCTTCTCCTGCCTCCTCTGAGCCACTCTCTATCCATGCAACTCTTCCCTCTGCCTCCCTGTCCACTCACAGGCCTCCCGATGCACTATTATTTTAATGCAATTGGACAGGGAAAATCCTGCTGCAGTGTTCTTTCATTTAGGAGGCTGGCAGTTGGACACTAGTTTTCAAATGCCAGAATTGGGAAGGGATGCCAACTTCATTTGTGATTTTTTTTCTCCTTGAGAATTCTTCTACCACTCCACATCCAAATCTCAAAAGCACAACTTTAAATTACAGCAGAAGAAAACTATGATGAACATATGTTATTCAGAGAAACACACCTCAAAATTATTGCCAACCAGCTCTTTTGCTAACAATTCAACAAGGAAGAAAATATAGGTTCTGTTCTGACTCAATGTTACAAATAATTTGAAGTGTTTTTTATAACTTATGTGCATATTTTTATGTATAGAGTTTTTAAAACTGCATGCATGTGTACTTATATCACATATACCTATGACTTATAGTGGATAATAAAATGATTAAATTTCACGTGGCACTATGTTTTTCTGATATACTTCTATTCCTGAGATAATATTATTGACCATAAGTGGCAGTATACACACAGATTACAATTGCCAACTCCTGATTTATCCATATTTTTCCTTATCTCAGGCTGCCAACCAGTCTTGCTCCTCATGGCGGTTTGTAAGTCTTTATCGGTTTAATACAGATGAGTTACCTGAGAAGAGGAAACCTCCACTGAGAAATTGTCTCCATAAGATTAGCCTGTGTCTGTGGGGCTATTCTGATTCTCCTCTGATGGCCACAAGGGACTGTCCTTCCAGTTAGTAATGCCCCATTCCCACAGAGCAGCACAGAATAAAAGTGTTGGGGAACTAATGACAACTTCTTCCCCACTCAGAAGGGCCCTGTTCTCAGGTCAGCAGCTAAACCCTTACCTCCAGGGCAGCAGCTTCTTGGTATTTCTGCCCTGTCCATGTTACTTTCTGATAGATGCAACTTTTGAAGTTTTATCTCTTCTCTTTCCACCCATAGGTCCCAGACCTCAGTCTAGTCCTATGAAGGTCATTTATGGGTATGAAGACAGACTTCTTCTATAAGAATCATCACTTTCTGGATTGTTGACTGATGTAGGATGGTCCAGACAACTGTGGACAATCAGGAGAGTGGAATCTGTGTTCTATCTCTGGCCTTTGGAAGAGCCTGGCCATTCTAATATGCTTCAAAGGTTAGGACACTGCTGTTCTGCTCCATTTCTCTAATTACCTGTGGAAATAACCTCAGCTGAGGAATAATCTCCTTCAGATTGGCCTGTGGGCATGTCTATGTGGCATCTTCTTAATTCCTTTTTAACCAGGGAGGGTGCAACAGATCATGAGTGGGGTTGCTCTTGTACAGGTAGGCCTGGGTTGTATGTGAAAGGCATCTGGAACAAACCACAAGGAGTATGTTTGTTCCTTTATGGCCTTGGCCTCAGCTTCATTTCCTAACTGCAGAGTTCCTGCCCTGACTTGCCTCAGTAATGAACTATGATGAAGAAGTTGTTTTTGATCAGAGTTTTATCACAGAGTAAACAAGGACGCCTGCCCTTTTTATTTCTTTAGAAGGGAAGTGTGTCTCAGCAGCAAGGCGTGTCTCAGTAGCTTCCTCCATGCCCGCCTCTGATCAATAGCCATGGTGCAATTTGTGTTCAGTGAGTGAAGATGGAGGCGGTATTCCACCATGGCATTGTTTTGCTTGTTCTCCCGTTTCTATTCATGACAGCACATTGATAGAATATGGAATTCATATGAGGAGAGTGACCCATGAGTGTTTGGGAAAACAGCCTATCCACACCTGGGCCCTCCTGGAGTCACTGGGTAAGCTGACCTCCAGGAATGGAGCTGGAGCCGCAGGAACGCTCTCTGCTTCTCGGGACCCCCATTAGCACCAGCACTATATGGAGATTGGGTAGGCCATGGGGTCTTTGTGACACGTCCTGCTAAGCCCTCTTGCTCTTGTAACCTCCTAGGTCCCAGGTCCTGGGTCTCTTCTTCTCCCAGGTATTTCCTGGCCCTGGTGCGGTAGCAAAGACCTCATTCTGAGTCTGCACACATGCCTTTGCCTTGGGGATCTGTCTACTAGGAGATCCGAGCTCAGACTGTTTTGATGTTAATAGGCTATAGCCGCACTGAGTGCCATCCCAAACCTTGTACTCATGACCAACTATCTAAGTCGCCTAGGCCTGGGGGAGGGCCTGGGAGTTGGGGATCAGGCAGGAGGGCCTCTCTGTGAGGCCAATGGGCTCTGCCTGAACATCGCCTGCGATTCCAGTACTTACCACAGGGTGGCGAGCTAATAACACGCTTCTATGAGGACTACCTCTGCTGAACGGTAATATGGACTCTGAGGAGAATCAGATGCCTAAAGTTTTGGCTTACTTCAATCTTACTTGTCTTGAGTGACAGAAACCCCAATAAATGAAAGGTGGATGTGTGCGCAGTTAATGCACTCTCCATGAAGGTGGCTTTCAAAAGTCTCCTTATTTTCTTGGATTTGGTGACAGATTATTGAGGACATAAAATAAGTGACATTTAATCCAAACCCTTCCTAAGTAGTTACCTAGCTTGAAGGAATCATAATTTTAAATTCTTGCACATGACTCTGTGCCTAGGTAGTCTTGTTAAGTATTTAATTAGTTTTTATTCCCATTAGTTTTAAGGCCATTTGATGACTATATCAAAGATTGTGTAGGAGGCTCCTTGTAGCTCAGAAGGGTTGCAACTTTATGATTCTATGAAATCCCACCACAGATGTCCGCATACATACAGAAATGCTTACCTTTTGATCCCAGAGGCCATCACACATCTCCTTGGTGACTTTCTTTAAGTCTACTACAACCCACATTTCAACACAGACTTATTTTTTCTTTGCCACAGGTGAAGCTTGAAGACTCTAGTTCACCTGTGAGGAGCAGAAAGTGTCTTTATCCTCAAAATTAAAATAACTACTAGGAGAATCACCATCCCTGACTTCAAGCAGTACTACAGAGAAATAGTGATAAAAACTGCATGGTATTGGTACAGTGACAGGCAGGTAGATAAATGGAATAGAATTGAAGACCCAGAAATGAACCCACACACCTTTGGTCACTTGATCTTTGAAAAAAGGAACTAAAACCATCCAGAGGAAAAAAAGATAGCATTTTCAACAAATGGTGCTTGTTCAACTGGTGGTCAAAATGTAGAAAAATGCACATTGATCCATTCTTATCTCCTTGTACAAAGCTCAAGTCCAAGTGTATCAAGGACCTCCACATAAAACCAGATACACTGAGTCTAATAGAAGAGAAAGTGGAGAAAAACCTTGAACACATGGACACAGGGGAAATTTTCCTGAACAGAACACCAATGACTTATGCTCTAAGATCAAGAATTGACAAATGGGACCTCATAAAATTGCAAAGTTTCTGTAAGGCAAAAGACACTGTCAATAGGACAAAATGACAACCAAAAGATTGGGAAAAGATCTTTACCAACCCTATATCCAATAGAGTAGGGCTAATATCCCGTATATACAGAGAACTCATGAAGTTACACTCCGTAGAACCAAATAACCCTATTAAAAATGGGCTACAGAGCTAAACAAAGAATTCACAACTGAGGAATACCAAATGGCTGAGAAACATCTAAAGAAATGTTCAACATCCTTAATCATCAGGGAAATGCAAACCAAAACAACCCTGAGATTCTACCTCATACCAGTCAGAATGGCCAAGATCAAAAACTCAGAGGACAGCAAATGCTGGAGAGGATGTGGAGAAAGAGGAACTCTCCTCCATTGCTGGTGCGATTGCAAGCTGGTAAAATCATTCTGGAAATCAGTTTGGTGGTTCCTCAGAAAATTGGAGATAGCACTACCTGAGGACCCAGCAATACCACTCCTGGGCATTTTTCCAGAACATGTTCCAACATGTAATAAGGACAAATGCTCCACTATGTTCATATCAGCCTTATTTATAATAACCAGAAGCTGGAAAGAACCCAGAGGTCCCTCAACAGAGGAATGGATACGGAAAATCTGGTACATTTACACACTGGAGTACTATTCAGTTATTAAAAACAATGAATTCATGAAATTCTTAGGCAAATGTATGGAACTAGAAAATATCATCCTGAGTGAGGTAACCCAAACACAAAAGAACTCATGGTATGCACTCGCTGATAAGTGGCTATTAACCCAAAAGCTCAGAATCCCCAAAATACAACTCACAGACCACATAAAGCTCAAGATGAAGGAAGACCAAAGTGTGGATTCTTTGATGCTTATTGGATCAAAACACCCATGGCTCACAGCCAACCAATAGAATGAGCATAGGGTCCCCCCATGGAGCAGCTAGAGAGAGGACACAAGGAGCTGAGAGATTTGCAGCCCTATAGGAGGAACAATAATATGTACCAACCAGTACCCCTAGAGCTCTCAGAGACTAAACCACCAACCAAAGAGTACACATGGAGGGAGCCACGGCTCCAGCTACATGTGTATCAGAAGATGACCATTTCAGACATGAATGAGAGGAGAGGCCATTGGTCCTCTGAAGGTTCGATTCCCCAGAATAGGGGATTGCAATTCACGAAATTGGGGAGGGGGATGAGCAAGGGGAG
This sequence comes from Tokudaia tokunoshimensis, assembly GCA_036184795.1. Classification (NCBI taxonomy): domain Eukaryota; kingdom Metazoa; phylum Chordata; class Mammalia; order Rodentia; family Muridae; genus Tokudaia; species Tokudaia tokunoshimensis. The sequence goes on along the minus strand of BTHU01000014.1, from coordinate 105,222,355 downwards.
GGGTGATGGGATAGGGGGTTTTCAGGGGGTTAACGTGGAAAGAGGATACCATTTGAAATGTAAATAAGCAAATATCGAATAATAATAAAAAGAAAATAGAGCTCATGCCAAGTCCTAATAACTGACTGTGCACTTTCCTAGGATCTGTGATATCTACATCATGTGATTCAAAGCCAAGAAATTCTGAAAACCAACATCATTTTATGAAGGAAAGATTAAAATCAGACCAGAGAGTAATAATGCATTTCAATCTAAAATGAGATATTTATTCATTATCTATTGCATACCAGATAAATTCGGCTTATAATCTTAGAAGATATAACATGTAAATACATTGTCTCCACTTTGAAGATGCTTAGGTACAATGAAAGAGAAGAGTCATCCACACACAGCGCTAAGGCAAGAATCTTGTCCCCAAGCTTCACATCTCTGCTGTGCAGTTTGGTTGTCAGTATATTCCCTTCTGGTGACTCTGCTCTGATAATACTCCAAAGTCCAATGAGCTTTCCAAGTCAATGAGCTGCAGAATCTTTTAGTGCATGACATATTTTCTGAATTCTGAACTGTTTTGAACTTGCCCTTGTACACATGAGTGGCAACGCTTGACTCATGACTTTAATATTCTCTGTCTGGCCCAGGTCAGAAACTTCACAGTCATCATCTCTTTCCAGTCTGTTATCACATCCCAATAATTACTAATGGGAAACCACCCAATGACTTCTTTCAAGCCTCCATCTATCTTCTGATTCCATCAATCCAGTCCTTAACCCATCAGGAGCCAAGCTGAGTGGAGCTGCCTCAAACTCCAGCTCAGATGAATCACACCTGATCATAGGAACCATTTTGAAAGGTGAGGTCCAGTCCTCTGCCACAGCGCGCCATCCCCAAGTGGTACAGGAACCCAGCCATCTACCCAGCGGCACGGAGGAGTCAACCAGCACAAGAGAGACCTGCACTGCAGAGCAGAGGAGCCATCCTCTGCCACTGGGTACCATATCCAAGGGACGCATAAAGGTACCTAACCACTCATGAATGCAGAGAGGCCTGGTGGTACAGTAGGACTGCCCCTGCTGCTAAGAGGAAACAGCCTGAAACCCTGAGGATCCAGATGGCAAAAGGCAAATGCAAGAGCACCACCACCAGAAGCCAAGGCATCATGGCTCCATCAGATCCAAGTTCTCCAACAACAGCAAGTCCTGGATACCCCAACACACCAGAAAAGCAAGAACTGGATTTAAAATCACAGCTCATGATGCTGATGGAGGGTTTCAAGAAGGACATAAATAACTCCCTTAAAGAAATACAAGTAAACAGGGAGAAGCCCTTGAAGAACTACAAGAAAACACAACAAAACAGGTGAAGGAATTGAACAAAGTCATGCAAGATCTAAAGATGGAGGTAGAAACAATAAAGAAATCACAAAGGAAAACAACTCAGGACATAGAAAACCTAGGAAAGAAGTCATGAGTCATGAATCCAAGCATCACCAACAGAATACAAGAGATATAAGAGAGAATCTCAGATGCAGAAGATACCATAGAAAGCATTGTTAAAACAGGAAAAGAAAATGAAAAATGAAAAATGCTCCTGACCCAAAACATCCAGGGAATCCAGGACAAAATAAAAAGACCAAACCTAAGCATTATAGGTATAGAAGAGAGGGAAGATTTCCACCTTAAAGGGCCAGGAAATGTCTTCAACAAAATTATAGAAGAAAACTTCCCTAACCTAAAGAAAGACATGCCATGAACATACAGGAAGCCTACTGAATTCCAAATAGATTTGACCAGAAAAGAAATTCCTCCCATCACATAATTAAAACACCAAATGTACTAAACAAAGAAAGAATATTAAAAGCAGTAAGGGAAAAAAGGCCAAGTAACATATAAAGGTAGATCTATCAGAATTATACCGGACTTTTCACCAGAGACTATGAAAGCCAGAAGAGCCTGGGCAGATGTCATACAGACCCTAAGAAAACACAAACGCCAACCCAAACTGCTATATCCAGCAAATCTCTCAATTACCATAGATGGAGAAACCAAGGTACTTCATGACAAAAGCAAATTTACACAGTATCTTTCCACAAATCCAGCCCTTCAAAGGATCATGAATGGAAAACACCAACAAAGGGAGAGAAACTATACACTAAAAAAAGCAAGAAATTAATCTTCCAACAAACCCAAAAAAAGATAACCACACAGCCATAAAAATTACATCAAAAGTACCAGGAAGCAACAATCACTTTTCCTTAATATCATTTAACATTAATGAACTCAATCCCCAAATAAAAAGAAATAGACTAACGGACTGGATACGTAAACAAGACCCAACATTTTGCTGAATACAGGAAACGCATCTCAGTGTCAAAGACAAACACTACCTTAGAGTAAAGGGCTGGAAAACAGTTTTCCAAGCAAATTGTCCCAGGAAACAAGCTGGTGTAGCAATTCTAATATCTGATAAAATAGACTTTCAACCAAAAGTCATCAAAAAAGAGATGGAAGGATACTTTATACTTTACACTTCAAAGGAAAAATCTACCAGGAAGAACTCTCAATTCTGAACTTCTATTCTCCAAATACAAGGGCACAATCATTCGTAAAAGAAACCTTACTAAATCTTAAAGCACACTTCGCACCCCACACAATAATTGTGGGTGATTTCAACACCCCACTCTCCTTAATGGATAGATCAGGGAAACACAAACTAAACAGAGACATGGTAAAACTAACAGAAGTTTTGGACCAAATGGATTTAATAGATATCTATAGAACATTTCATCCTAAATCAATAGAATATACCTTCTTCTCAGCACCTCATGGTACCTTCTCCAAAATCGGCCATATAATTGGTCACAAAACAGACCTCAACATGTATAAGAAAATTGAACTAATTCCATGCCTCCAATCAGATCACTATAGAGTAAGGGTGGTCTTCAACTGCAACAAATACAGCAGAAAGCCCACATAAACATGGAAGCTGAACAATGCTCTACTCAATGATACCTTGGTCAAGAAAGAAATAAGGAAAGAAATCAAAACCTTTTTAGAGTTTAATGAAAATTAAGGCACAACATACCCAAATTTATGGGACACATTGAAAGCAGTGCTAAGAGGAAAACTCATAGCTCTGAGTGCCTCCAAAAAGAAGCTGGAGAGAGCATACACTAGCAGCTTCACATCACACCTGAAAACTTTAGAACAGAAAGAAGGTAATACACCCAAGAGGAGTAGAAGGCAGGAAATCATCAAACACAGGGCTGAAATTAAAGTAGAAACAAAAAGAACTATTCAAAGAATCAACAAAACCAGGAGTTGATTCTTTGAGAAAATCAACAAGATAGATAAACCTTTAGCCACACTAACCAGAGGGCACAGAGACAGTATCCAAGTTAACAAAATCAGAAATGAAAAGGGAGAAATAACAACAGAAACTAAGAAAATTCAAAAAATCATCAGATCCTAAAACAAAAGCCTATACTCAACACACCTGGAAAATCTGGAGGAAATGGACAATTTCCTAGACAGATACCAACTACCAAAGTTTAATCAGGAACAGATAGACCATCTAAATGTTCCCACAGCCTCTAAAGAAATAGAAGTGGTCATTGACAGCCTCCCAACCAAAAGAAACACAGGACCAGATGGTTTCAGTGCAGAATTATATCAGATTTTCAAAAAAGACCTAACACCAATACTCTTTAAACTATTCCACAAATAGAAACAGAAGGAACACTACCCAACTCGTTCTATAAAGCCACAACTTCGCTGATACCAAAACCAAAGATCCAACAAAGAAAGAGAACTTCAGACCAATTTCACTTATGAATATCAATGCAAAAATACTCAATAGAAACTTGCCAACCAAATCCAAGAACACATCAAAACAATCATTTACCGTGATCATGTAGGCTTCATCTCAGGGATGCAGGGATGGCTCAATATAAGGAAATCCATCAATTTAATCCACTACATAAACAAACTGAAAGGAAAAAACAACATGGTCATTTCATTAGATGCTGAAAAAGCATTTGACAAAATTCAGCATCCTTTCATGTTAAAGGTCTTGGAAAGAACAGGAATGCAAGGCCCATACCTAAACATAGTAAAAACAATATACAGCAAACCAGTAGCCAAGATCAAAGTAAATGGAGAGAAACTTGAAGCAATCCCTAAAATCAGGGACTAGAAAAGGCTGCCCTGTCTCTCCATATTTATTCAATATAGTACTTGAAGTTCGAGTTAGAGCAATTAGACAACAAAAGGAGGTCAAAGGGATACAAATTGGAAAGGAAGAAGTCAAACTATCACTATTTCCAGATGATATGATAGTATACTTAAGTGACCCAAAAAACTCCACCAGAGAACTACAGCTGATAAACAACTTCAGCCAGATATAAAATCAACTCAAGCAAATCAGTAGCCTTCCTATACTCAAAGGATAAATAAGCTGAGAAAGAAATTAGGGAAATGACACCCTTTACAATAGTCACAAACAATATAAAGTATGTTGGTGTGACTCTAACCAAACAAGTGAAAGATTTGTATGACAAGAACTTCAAGTCTCTGAAGAAGGAAATTGAAGAAGACCTCAGAAAATGGAAAGACCTTCCATGCTCATGGATTGGCAGGATTAATATAGTAAAAATGACTATCCTGCCAAATCAATATACAGATTCAGTGCAATCCCCATCAAAATCCAAGCTCCATTCTTCATAGAGTTAAAAAGAGCAATTCTCAAATTCATGTGGAATAACAGAAAACCCAGGATAGCTAAAACTATTCTCAAGAGTAAAACAACTTCTGGGGGAATCAGTATCCCCGACCTCAAGCAGGACTACAGAGCGATAGTGTTAAAAAAACAAAACAAAACTGCATGGTATTGGTACAGTGACAGGCATGTAGATTAATGGAAAAGAATTGAAGACCCACAAATGAACCCAAACACCTATGGTCACTTGATCTTTGACAATGGAGTTACAACCATCCAGTGGAAAAAAGATATTCTTTCTAATAGATGGTGCTGGTTCAACTGGAGGTCAGCATGCAGAAGAATGCAAATCAATCCATTCTTTTCTCCTTGCACTAAACTCAAGTCCAAGTAGATCAAGGACCTCCACATAAAACCAGAAACACTGAAACTAATAGAAAGGAAACTGGGGAAGGGCCTTGAGCACATGGGCACAGGGGAAAATTTCCTGAACAGAACATCAATAGCTTATGCTCTAAGATCAAGAATTGACAAATGGGACCTCATAAAATTACAAAGTTTCTGTAAGGCAAAGGACACTATCAAAAAGACCAAATGGCAACCAACAAATTGGGAAAATATCTTTACCAACCCTACATCCGACAGAGGGCTAATATCCAAGATATACAAAGAACTCAAGAAGGTAGATTCCAGAGAGCCAAGTAACCCTATTAAAAAATGGGGTACAGAGTTAAACAAAGAATTTTCACCTGAGCAATATCGAATGGCTGAGAAGCGCCTAAAGAAATGTTCAACATCCTTAGTCATCAGAGAAATGCAAATCCAAACAACCCTGAGATTTTACCTCACACTAGTCAGAATGTCTAAGATCAAAAATCTCAGGAGACAACTGGTGCTGGCGAGGATGTGGAGAAAGAGGAAAACTCCTCCACTGCTGGTGGGATTGCAAGCTGGTAAAACCACTCTGGAAATCAGTTTGGCGGTTCCTCAGAAAACTTGTCATAATACTACTGGAGGACCCATGTATACCACTCCTGGTCATATACCCAGAGGATTCCCCAGCATGCAATAAGGACACATGTTCCACTATGTTCATTGCAGCCTTATTTATAATAGCCAGAAGCTGGAAAGAACCCAGATGTCCCTCAACTGAGGAATGGATGCAGAAAATGTGGTGTATTTACACTTTGGAATACTACTCAGCTATTAAAAACAATGAATTTATGAAAATCTTAGGCAAGTGGGTGGAACTGGAGAATGTCATCCTGAGGTGACCCATTCACAAAAGATCACACATAATATGCACTCACTGATAAGCGTATATTAGCTCAGAAGCTTTTAATACCCAAGAAACAATTCACATATCAAATGATGCCCAAGAAGAAGGAAGGAGAGGCCCCTTGTCTCGGAAGGGCTCAGTGCGGCAGTGTAGGGGAATGCCTGGAAGGGAAGGTGGGAATGGGTTGGTTGGGGAGCAGGGGTAGGGAAGAGGGTGTTTGGACAATTGGGGAGGGGGAGATCCAGTAAGAGGGAAATCATTTGAAATGTAAATAAAGAATATATCTAATAATTATATAGTGTGTATATATATATATATATATATATATATATACACACACTTGGGCTAGAGAGATGCCTCCATGGTTAAGAGCACTGACTGCTCTTCCAAAGGTCCTGAGTTCAATTTCCAGCAACTTCCATGGTGACTCACAACCATCTGCAACCATCACAACCGTCTTCTTCTGGTGTGTCTGAAGAGAGCAATGGTGAATACATAAAATTATACATATATATACTTATATATTTTATATTATATAAATTGTAAATAAATATAAATTAATTATATATAAATTATATAATTAATAAATTATGCAAATTATAAATAAATATAAATCAATTATATATACATATATATACATATACACACATATATACATATATATACATATATATACATATGTGTATATATATATATATATTGAGGTCCAGGGAGTTCTAGAAATAGCATAAGAAACCAGAGGAATATAATATCACAGGTAATCAAGAGCAGCATTCTGCCTTGAGAAGGGGAACTCTCTATACTGTGTGTTTCAGCATGCCTTGGCTTCCAAGTGCTCAAATAAAGAGTCATTGTTGAAGTACTTCTTCCCTAGGATGCCAATCTTTCATTTGGATAGTGTTTTTGTGGGTTCTTTGCTTGTTTTGTTTTTTATTTGTTTTTTACTGTGCTTTTTTTTCCAGGGCAAATAAAACACAATATAGAATGTGTGCTAAAAGTTTCATAAAAATTTTGTGTGAGACCTTTTTGACACTAATAAACATGTGTTCTTAGAATGAACATTAGTTGCTGTTTTTCATTGACATGACCAAATATTGGTCAAAATCAACTTGAGAAAGGAAAGGTATATTCTGGTTCACCATTTGAGAATACAGCTAATCATGATTGATCATGGGAGGAAAGGAAGGGCAGTGGCAGCATGCAGGATCTGATCACATGATGTCTGCTGTCAGAAAACACAAAAATGAACCCTCATGCTCTGTTCATGCTTCCCTTAGTCAGGAAAAGACCCCATTCTGTGAAATAGTTGCTGGCACATTTCATTTAAGTCTTCCTTCTTCAGTTAAATCTTCCTGGAAACATCCTTATAGATACACACAGAGGTATCTTTCCATAGCGATTCTGTATCCCATCCAGTTGACAGTCAAGAATATCATAGTAAAATAGCTTTAAACCTCATTACTTCTGTTTTCAGTTTTTATACTTTACTCAAATAGCCACTTTGTACATTTATTAAGAGGGAGTATTTAGACCAGAAATGAAGAATGTGGAATAAAGTTTATACCTAACTACATGGAAAGTCACTGGATTTCTACAGTCAAAGGACACCCAAGAAATTCAGATTGTCCCCCAAACCATTTGGCATAGACTCACCCTGGTTAAGATATGCCCCCAAGCCCCTATCTGCTCAGAGGAGAAGGAGAGGGGATGGGGGAAGATTGTGGGAAGGGGTGACCTGGAAGGGGGCAGTGAGCAGGATGGAAAGTGAATACATAAAACAAACAAACAGGCAAATAAATAATAAATAAATAATAAATATTTTTTTAAAAGAGAGAGAGATGCCCTTCAAAACACATGTATTGGAGTGGGCTTGATTGCTCCTGTTTGAGCTTTCACCAGCTGCTGTCCTCCACATTCAGATGGTACTACAAGAAACCCCTCACAGATGGTGGCTCTTGACCTTGAATCTCATGGTTTTTAACAATATAAGAAATGAAACGATTTTTAAAAATTACTCTTTTTATTTCCCCTGGCATCATTAGATTAGGACATTCTTGGTTTGAAGACTTCAACCATTCTGTCTTATAACTGATCAACAAGGCCAGGAGATGTAGTTGAGGCTGCTCAGAAGACTTGTAGGAAACAGGACACTTAATTGAGAAGCATATCTTTAGGCTGCAAATAGCCAAGGAGCCTAGATTTGAGTGGAAACCAAACTTGGTGAGTTTGACAAGGATCCGGTTCTCAGAATGTCCTTCCAGAGGCCCCAGCGAAGCTCCAGAGCTTGGCTAGTATAAAGGCAGAGCAACTAACTGTAGAAGGAGCTGCACAGAGCCAAGAGTTGACCTGCTCTCTCTCACATTGGGTGAGCAGAGGAAGCTCAGACTCTGCAACATGCTAGTAAGTGGTTTGTACTGTGCTTAGTTTCCCTTTATCTTCTGAACAGAGGCGCAGATGATTGGTGGGAGAGGCAGAGCAGAGCCTGGGCACACCCTAGGAAGCATAAAGCAGTGGCATCATGTGAGGGTGGTGAAACATCTTGTCATCAATAGTGACATTCACACAAATTTATAATAAAAATGAGATCTTGGATGCTATACAGGCAAACACTGCCAGAAACACGTCAGATTCACAGCACATTTTATCTGAATTACTCAGAAGCCTTGTTTAGAGTGGAGTAGCAGGGACAGGAGTCTTCCCTTCCAGCCACCATTTGCAGCAGAGAACCAGGCAGTTCCACAGCCTTCTGTGCTTAGCCCACCAGGAGAGAGTGATCTGCCAGTAGCAATTTCACTTCTGAGTGCGGAGGTGAGATCTCCACCTTCTCTCTGGAAGGGTACAGCTAGGAGCACATTAGGCATATGATCAGTGGAGCAGCTGGGACAGGAGTCTTCCCTTCCAGCTGCCATCTGCAGCAAGGAACCAGGCAGCTCCAAAGCCTTCTGTGCTTAGCCCACCAGGAGAGAGTGATCTCCCAGCAGCGATTGATTTCACTTCTGAGGGCTGAGGTGAGATCTCCACCTTCTCTCTGGAGGGGTAGAGCTAGGAGCGCACAAGGCATATGATCATTGGAGTAGCTGGTACAGGAGTCTTCCCTTCCGGCCTCCATTGGGACAGTTCCACAGCCTTCTGTGCACAGACCCTGCCAGAAGAGAGTTGGTCTCCCAGGAGTACAGACACAGGTTTACAGGCCCATAGGAGGGGCAATCTCCAGCCAGAGACAACAAGACCAACTAACACCAGAGATAACCAGATGGCGAAAGGCAAGCGTAAGAACCCTACCAACAGAAACCAAGGCTACTTGGCAACATCAGAGCTCATTTCTCCCACCACAGCAAGTACTGGATGCCCCAGCACACCGGAAAAGCAAGAGTTGGATTTAAAGTCTCTTCTTATGATGCTGTTAGAGGACATCAAGAAGGACATAAATAACTCCCTTAAAGAAATACAGGAAAACATGGGTCAAATGGTAAAGGCCCTTAAAGAGGAAACACAAAAATCCCTGAAAGAATTACAGGAGAACACAAACAAGTAAAGGAACTGAACAAAACCATCCAGGATCTAAAAATGGAAGTAGAAACAATAAAGAAATCACAAAGTGAGACATCTCTGGAGATAAGAAAATCATGGAAAGAATTCAGGAGTCATAGATGCATCAACAACAGAATACAAGAGATAGAAGAAAGAATCTCAGGGGCTGAAGATACCATAGAAAACATTGACTCAACAATTAAAGAAAATGCAAAATGCAAAAACTCCTGAGCCAAAACATCCAGGAAATCCAGGACACAATGAGAAGACCAAACCTAAGGATTATAGGTATAGAAGAGAGTGAAGATTTCCAACTTAAAGGGTCAGTAAATATCTTCAACAAAATTATAAAAGAAAACTTCCCTAACTAAAGAAAGAGATGTCCATGAACATACAAGAAGCCTACAGAACTCCAAACAGACTGGACCAGACCAGAAAGTCCTCCTGGCACATAATAATCAAAACACCAAATGCACTAAACAAAGAAAGAATATTAAAAGCAGTAAGGGAAAAAGGTCAAGTAACCTATAAAGGCAGGCCTATCAGAATTACACCAGACTTCTCACCTGAGACAATGAAAGCCAGAAGATCCTGGGCAGATCTCATACAGACCCTAAGAGAACACAAATGCAAGCCCAAACTATTATACCCAGCAAAATTCTCAATTACTATAGATGGAGAAACCAAGATATTCCATGATAAAACCAAATTTACACAATATCTTTCCACAAATCCAGCCCTACAAAGGATAATAGATGGAAAACCCCAACATGAGGAGGGAAACTACACCTTAGAAAAAGCAAGAAAGTAATCTTTTTCCAACAAACCCAAAAGAAAGTAACCACACAAACATAAAAAGAACATCAAAAATAACAGGAAGCAACAATCACTATTCCTTAATATCTTATAATGTCAATAGACTCAATTACCCAACAAAAAACATAGTCTAACAGATGTTTTTCATGTGGATCTTTGATTTTATCAGAAAATGTTTGTGACTCCTCTTTCAATTCTGTAATGCTTTTTGTGTCTACCATTTTGACTGTATTATTTTCCATGATAATCTTTAATTTTAACATTTTTTCTGTGTATTTCTTTGATTTTGTCGGAGGTGTTTTTCATGTAGATCTTTGGTTTCATCGGGGGGGGGTTGTAGTTCCACTTTCAATCAATTTAGGAATGTTTTTGTGCCTACCATTTTGTCGGTATAATTGTCCATGGTAATCTTCAATTTTAACGTTTCTCTGTATTTTTCTTCAATTTTGTCAGAGGTATTTTCCATGTGGATCTTCAGTTTTATCAGACAATGTCTATAATTTTACTTTCAATCAACTTAGGAACATTTTTATACCTTCCATTTTATCTGTATAATTTTCCATGTAATAGTCAGTTTTAACATGTTTCTCTATATATTTCTTGAACTTTTTCAGGAATATTTTCTTAGTAGATCTTCAATTTTATCAGAAAGTGTTTATAATTCCACTTTCAAAAAACATAGGAATATTTTTATGCCTACCATTTTATCTGTATAATTTTTCCATGAAATACTCAATCTTAACACTTTTTTTTATATATTCAATTTTAACAGAGATATTTTCCAGGTAAATCTTCGATTTTATCAGAAAATGTTTATAATTTCACTTTCAATCGACTTAGAAATATTTTTATGCCTACCATTTTATCTGTATAATTTTCCATGATGATCTTCAATTTTAATGCTTTTCAATATATTTTTTTCAATTTTATCAGAAATATTTTCCATGTAAATCTTCAATTTTATCAGAAAATGTTTATAACTCTATTTTCAATCAACTTAGGAATATTTTAATTCCTACCAATTTATCTGTATAAATTTCTTCAATTTATCAGAGATATTTTCCATGTAAATCTTCAATTTTATCAGAAAATGTTTTTACTTCTACTTTCAATCAATTTAGGAATATTTTTATGCCTACTATCTTATCTGTATAATTTTTCATGAAATAGTCAGTTTTAACGTGTTTTTCTATATATTTCTTGAGTTTTATCAGAAATATTTTCCTTGAGGATTTTCAATTTTATCAGAAAATGTTTATAATTCCACTTTCAATCAACTTAGGAATATTTTTATGCCTACCATTTTGTCTGTATAATTTTTCCATGAAATAGTCAATCTTAACGTGTTTTTCTATATATTTCTTCAATTTTATCAGCGATATTTTCCATGTATATTTACACAATGGGATACTACTCAGCAATTAAAAACAATGAATTCATGAAATTCTTAGGCAAATGGAGAACAGGGGGAGGGAAGAGGGCTTATGGGACTTTCAGGGAGGGGGGAACTGGGAAAATGGAAATCATTTGGAATGTAAATAAAAATATAGAAAATAAAATAATAATAATAAAAAAAGAAGCCTTGTTGAGAGTGAACCCCACATTAGGGCCATTTCAGGAACTGTTAAAATGTTTTCATAATCTCAAACCAAAATATGCAAAAGATTTTTATAAAAATCAAGTCAGCAACTCTAACAGAAATTTTACAATCAAACATTCTAACAGGATGCAACCTGAAGACAGATGGATTTGAGACTTACAAACTGAGGAATGTCTTCAGGAAACTATTACCAGTCTTTGTGTTTCATTGTTTCTATACCTAAAGGAGCCTTTGCACTTACAGTAAGAACACGAGTCTTCATGGGCAACAGTCTTGAATATGAGGGGAATTCTTTCAGTGGCATCCGGATGGTGTGTGGTTCAAAGTACACATGCTGTGTGTTCTGAACCAAGACACAGATGGGCAGGGACCCAAAGGAGAAACATTCTCAGAGTAAGAACCAGAGATAGGATCTACAACATCCATGTACTTAGGAGGCAGAGATGGGATCCCAAGGCAAGCTGGCTAGGTAGAGTAGCTGGAACTGGTGTACTCCAGGTTCATTGGGAGACCTTACTGAATAAATAAAGGAAATAATAATTAAAAAAGAGATATGAATAAAATTTTGGGCCTCTGTGGGCACAGATGTGCATGTGAGCACTCCCCATAAATGTGAACATGTTTTACACAAGCATATAAATACACAAGCCAAAGATGAACAAATGCTGTACTGAAGTCCTGGGATGCACCACAGGCAAACGCTGCCAGAAACACTTAGATTCACACATTGATTCTGAATTAAGCCTTTTTCTGGCATATTCAGAAACCTTGTTGATATGCCCACATTCAGTATACAGCTCCGTGGAGGGTCACTACCTACGGTTTCAGAAGCTGTGCCCTTTACTAGTATTTTCATGAATAACTATATTGACCAGCCACCTGTCACAGTGACAGAGCAGAGTATTTTAATGAGAGTGAGTTGAAAGAGAGTTTTAATTAGGACAATGGAATGCCACAATGGTAATTTAACCCATTCCAGTGTATGGACAAGTGAAATTGCATTTTCCAGTCTAGATTTAGGACTTGCTGTTCTCTGTTACTAGAGAGCTAGTGTCTGTCCCTTCAGCTAAGGCTGAGTTCATGTGCCTAAGACAGAGACAGGAGAGATAGGATGGAGGAAAGAAAGAGGTACAGAAATTCCTCTGTGTGTAGCCTCAGGAAGTAGTTCAGACTCTGGTTCTATAGCATGCCTGCCTCAGTGCAGGTGACACAAACAGAAAGTCGATGCATCTAAACCAGCACTCTAAACTCTCTCGCTCCCTTATTCCATTGAGACTCAACCTTTGGTTACCTGTCCTGCGGGTATTGTCATAAAATCTGACAATCACAGTCTCTACTTACCAAAGAAACTTTTGGAATTATATAGGCTTGTAATTATATATATAAAACTCATTTGAACTCTGGTCTATGTTCAGGATGGAAAATTATCACAGTCTCAAAAAAGCTTTTGCTTGTATCTGTTGATATCTATTGAGTTTGAAGCTAAACTCAGGCAAAATAATGTTTTCATTCATCACAAAAGTGAACCAAATGGATGCTTTCATCACAATTTTATTTTCCAAAATATTTTAATAGGGAGCATGGCTTGCTGTTGTATTTTTAAGCATTGTATATAACACTTCTGTTTTGAAAATCCTTTTCCAGTCTAGCATATAAAAATGTAGCGACTTCCACCTCCCTCCTTCCTACTTCACTTGGTTTTTGTATGGTATTGTTGGCTAAAAATCCATCCTTACCTGGATATGCAGTTGTAGATAGCAGATATATTTCTATGGTGGTTTTGGTTGGTCATAGATATTCTTCTCTGTCCTCCCAAACTCCCCCAGATTCTGAGAAGCTGGTTGTGACATGGATTCTGTGATGGTTTCAGTGAGTCTCTCACACTAAGTGGACTTTCTTGCACTCTAAAATGTGCTTTCACCCTGATGCATAGTTTTCCACAAGGAGTGCTAAGACCGTCCCTGATCTTCCTCTATTTTTTTTTCTTTGAGACATGGTTTCTCTGTGTGACCCCAGCTGTCCTAGAACTCACTCTCTAGACAAGGCTGGCCTTGAATTCAGAGACTCTCCTACCTCTTTCTTCCAAGTGCTGGGGTACATCACTTTTAAGATGAAGTCAAACAAAAATTTCTTCTCAGTGGCAAAAGAGACCAATAAAGGAAAATTAGATAAGGCACAAGAGAACCGTTGCTAAAAGTAGCAAAGGAGAAGAATAGAGCTAATTTACAGATTAAGATAAAGATAAGGGTATCTCAGTTATTATAAGAAAAATGAAGACCTTTATGCTGAAAAATTAGGCTTTATGGTGCATAGTGCCTATGCTGAACAAGGTCTCATTTTTTATACTCTCTTTCCCAACTGCAGGTGAGGACTGGGATCTAGAGCACTGTTAGCATGCACAAGGCTCCAAGGTAGACCTCAAGTTCTAGAAAATACAACAAGAGTTCAGTGAGGAGGAATTTCGTGGATACCCCACCTCATACAGGATAACTCAGGCCATACATGCAGAGTCAGAAGTGATGGGAACCAGACACCATCACCTTTTCCTTAGAAGCTTTATTTTCATTGATGCATATGTATGTGTGCATGTCGTGTGCACAGAATACCATGGAGCCTGAGTTATAGTTACAGCAAGTGCTCTTCACCATGGAGTCATCTTTCCAGGACTTATAATGGCTTTATTTAAAAGGCAATTTTACAAATTCAAAAAAGATGCATAAACAATCTTTTTGGTTAACATGCAAAGCAATTTTCCCCACAACATGTCTGTGCATGATACATGTGTATTTACTTCTCTCACCTGCCCTACTTCGTGCTCTGCCTCTTATGAGTCCCTTTCCTCCCTCTGGAGTCCTCCTTTCTGCTTTCATAACACATAGATTCCTTTCTCCTCATTTTGATTTCTTCCTCCCCTCATTTACTACATGTATAGAAATTTTAAAACTAAGCCCTACATTTGAGTGAAAAAAAAATGCCATCCTGTCTTTCTGAATGTGCTTTTTGCCTGACACTATGATTTCTAGCTCCAGACGTTTTTCTACAAATGTCACAATTTCGTTTTTCTTTATAGCCAGATAAGATTGTATTATGTGTACACACCGCCTTTTCCTTATAGTCACATGCTGATGGCCATCTAGGCTGCTTCCTTATCTTACCATTAAATAGTGCAGTGTGAAGTGCCACTAATTTAAAACAAACGAAGCGGAGGAAAAGGCAGAAGCTTCTCGCTACACACACTCTCTGCTCCATTCATTGCTAAGAGAGGAGATTGTCACATACTGATATTGTGTGTTTTCCCCCAAAGGCAAGCTCTTGCTATTAATTGTTCCGTGGTTCTTCTGATCCAAGCGATGAAGAATCTAAAGCTGTTTCAAACAGAATCTTTTTTAGGTAAAAGGGAAGAATGGCTGGGTTTTTTTTGTGTGTGTTTGTTTGTTTGTTTTACATGCTAGGCAGGTGTTCTACCATTTATTTACATCCTCAGACGATTCTCTTTTATTATGTTATCTATCGTGTGTGTGTGTGTGTGTGTGTGTGTGTGTGTGTGTGTGTATGTGTGTGTGTGTTGGCACACACATGACAAAGTACACTGTTGCTAGTAGGTGGGTAATGGACAGCTTAAGGAAATTAATTCTCTCCTTTCACCATGTGGGTTCTGGGATCCAACTCAAATCATTAGGTTTTACCCATTGAACTATCTTGCTAGCTGACCTCAGGCTTCTTACTCTTAATTTTGAGATAGGGTCTCACTGAACTGTCCAGGCTAAACTTACACTCAGTTTGTAGCCCAAGTAAATCTTCTGCTCCTGCTTCAGCCATCTGAGTAGCAGCAGGCCTTCTCCTGACAGCAAAGACCTCAAAGGCAGGGGAGAAGGTGGGGCGGGGCCTCACATAACCAGAACCCCTGTGCTGATTATGGTTACCAGAATAAACACTGATTTCTTGCTCTGTCTACTTTCTGGACATTTTTTAAAAGTCACGCATTCGAAGATTCTCTGTATCAAGTTTTACTATTGGAGAGAAAGGAAAAATGGCCCCTAAAGCTACCAGAATACAGAAAGATCAATTTTTAGTGACAAGTGCAGAGATGGGATCCCTGTTTGCCCCAGTGGATAGGTTTGTACTGAAGCAATTCCCATCGAAAGTAGATGCAGCCAGACATTCTGTTACAAAAGGAGCCACATGCTAGATTCCTGGCAGTGAGAAGTTGTTATCAGTTTAACTGGTTTTGCTATCTATGACTAAGATGACTTTCTGAGTCATAAGTTTAACATCTTCCAGGAGAGTCAAGCAAAATTCCCTCCTATTACCTGTTAAAATCTGATGTGTTCTACTCAGTTCTTCTTTTGATGCGAAGGGGACGGTTTTTTCCTCCTCTTTGATGAAGCATTTTTATCGTCAAACCCAACAAAAATCTTGTGCCTGTAAAATCCCTTTAAAATTGCAAAACATTACTGCTGTTGCTGTCTGTCGAAGGAGCCACCAGACTAAAATGAAAAAAAAAAAAACTTGAAGCCCAGAGCAAAAGATTATATACAAAATCAATTCAGCACCCAGGACCAAGGAATGCCCAGCATTTCAAAATTACAGTGCCAAAGTTACTTCTGAAACACTCATCTTAGGAAGAGTCTGTGGACGGGGATTTTTGCTCTCATCTGATGAGTCACCATCGCTGGACCACCACTAGCAAGGAGCTCTGGTCCCTCAGAAAAGTCCCAGCAGGATGTTTTTAGTTTACTCACTCCTTGTCATTCAGCAACTTTAACACCATCAGTCTTTACTCTTTGGTCTCAGAGCAGAATCAAGATGGTGGTATCCTAAGCGTGGGCTCCTGGGATGGGGGAGGGGCTCCTAGATTCTGCCTAACCTACAACCACCTGTGCATAGTTCCAAGTTCCCATTTCTGTATTTCCCATTCAGATCTTTGAAACAAAATGATGGAGGGTGGGAGAGAGTGGAGGAAGCTTTAGGATGTCTGTCTGTCTGTCTGTCTTCTGTCTTTCCTCCCTTTATCCCTCCATCCTTCTCTCTTTCTTTCCTTTTTTCTAAGGATACAGCATGCTTGAGTCATAGAGGCAAAGACAGGAGAACTTTGAGGTTCTCCATGATAGCTCTTGCCCTAGAGATTCAGCAATTTAATCTAGGGCTTACGAGAAATAGAACTCATCCTTTTTATCTTTGGTTTCCTTTGGTGTTCCCCCCCCTCCGTTTGGAGTTTTTTTTGATGCATTGTGTTTGTTCATTCTGAAGGCCCGGAATAGCTCAAGATGACTGAACTCCTGATCCATCACTGGAACTGCAGGTCTATGCAACACCTATACTCACATGCTGCTATGGACTGAGTGCAAGGGTTCCTGACCACTGGATCACTTCTCAGACTTTACCCTCTGCAGAAGACACAGCTTGTCTTCTGCCTTCCTGCTGACTCCACTTACCTGCTGCTGCTGTTCTTGGTGGTCATACCATGGAATTGGCATTTCCAAAGTACTGGGATCTTTGCTGCAACAGGATTACACTTTCACCAATAGCCTTTCCTGAGGTCTCTTTATGGTACCAAGCTTCAGCTTCTCTCCATGACCCCTTCAATTCTGGGATTTCAACTGCTACCGAGGCTGCATCTTCTCCAGTAGCCCATTCTGACCTCTCACACTGCCAAGCCTCAAATGTTTTTTCATGACTCCTTCATGCCTTCAAAACCAGTACCACGTGGGTGACTCTTACACTACTGAGATCCACAGCTAGCAGGATGCATATCCTTGGCAGCCTCTAGAGCACAGCTTTTGTGGAAACTCTCTGTGAGACTGAGCTCTCTCCTTAATCACCACTAATTTCTCAGCTCCATCTGAGCAGCATCAACTATCTCAGTAAAGCAAAAGTTTCACTTCAGTGCTTCTGGTTTCTTGTTGAGCACAGACAATCTTTCAGCTCCCAGCTGACCAAAACCGTTGATTCTTAATGACTCCGATAGTGACTCTCAAATCTCCTTTTAGAATTTTATAAGCCAAGCCTCCGTCGTCTGCATTTCTCATACCATTCTTATCTTCCATGTTCCCACAGAACAGCTTACTGAGCTCTTAGCTCAGTGGCTTTTCTATCCCAGAGCTCTCAAGCCTTCCCAAAATCCTCCCTGAAACACATGGCTATGTCTGTCATAGCAATAACCCACAATCCTGTAACAATTTCTGTTCCAGTTATGATTACTATTGCTCTGATGAAATGTGGTGAACAAAAGCAAGTTTGGGTGAAAAGTGTTCACTTGGCTTGTATTTCGATATAATTGTTCCTTATTGAATGAGGTCCGGACAGGAACTCAAGCAGGGCGTAGATCTGGAGGCAGGAGCTATTGCTGAGGCCACGAAAGGGTGCTGCTTAATGGCTTCTCCTCATGGCTTGCCCAGCCTGCTCTCTTATAGAACCCAGGACCACCAGCCCAGGGATGGCCCTACCCACAGTGCTGTGGACCCTTCCTCACCAATCACTAATTTAAAAAAAAATGTTCTACAGCCAGATCTTATGGTAGCATTTTCTCTATGGAAGTTTCCTCCTTTCAGATGAGTCCAGCTTGTGTCAGGTTGGCATGAAACTAGCCTGCACACTAATTTTTTAAAGTTTGTTTGTTTGTCTGTTTTTTGAGACAGGGTTTTATGCTTTAGTACATGCTGGCCTAGAACTCATGGCAATCCTCTTGCCTCCTCCTTCTTCCACCATGTTTGGAAACATTATTTTTTCTTATTCATTTTACATACTGCTCACTGCCCCCTCCTGGTTACACCCTGCCAAAATATTCCCCCTATCCCCCTCCCCTTCTCCTCTGAGAGGGTGGGGTCCCACTGGGTATCCTCCCCACCCTGGCACGTCAAGTCTCTGCAGGACTAGGTACATCCTTTCTCATTGAGATTAGACAAGGCAGCCCAGCTAGAAGAACATATCCTGTGGACAGACAACAGTTTTTAGGATAGGTCTTGCTTCAGTTATTTCGGACCCACATGAAGACCAAGTTACACATCTGATACATATGTGCTGGGGGAGGGGGTTCTGTCCAGCTTGTGTATGCTCTTTGGTTGGTGGTTCAGTCTCTGATAACACAAAGCGTCTAATACCCCACAAGGGCCCAAGTTAATTGAGTCTATTGGTCTTCCTGTGCAGTTCTTATCCCCTTGGGGTGGCAATCCTTCTCCCCCATCCCCCCTGTACTCTTTCATAAGAGTCTGCTTGGAAACATTATTACTTTGTATTTTAAATTTTTGTTTAAGACAGGGACATTCCTTCTGAAGCTGTGTGATCTTTATACTCAGAACAACCCTCTGTGTTAGCCTGCCTAGTGCTGGGGTAACAGTCTGTGAGTCAGCTACTATACCAGATAACACAGGTTCTTAACCACCATACCAGGCAGTGAAAAGGGGCCAGGCTTGCTGGAACCTTTGGAGATTATCTTCACTGAGATCTAGCCTACAACAGACACTGGTCCTCTGCTGTTCAGACCTCACAGCTGAATTACCCAGCATGCCTGTGGTTCTTGTCATTAGTCATTTTGGGTTCCCTTTTGTCTGAAAGCCCATGATGCCACAGAAAAACCAGTCAGCTCTCAACCTCTAGCTCCTAACTGACCCCGTGATCAGCCTTCTGGGGACCAAGTACAAGCCCCAGAAGCTGTGTCAAGAGGCAGTTCTGGGGGTTTGGGTTGGGTGTAGTTGAAAACAGGAAGTCATACACCCTACCCCGCCTCACCTCTTAACAAAAGTCCAGCTGTGTTTTCTCAATGGTCAAGCAAACAGTATTTCGATTTTAGGAAGTCAGAGGCAGAATCTCAGTCTAGCAGATCTTTAGGCACTTTTATTCTTCACACTTTTACAATGCTCGAAAAAAAATGGGTTTTGTTTTCAGAGGGACTGCTGCCTGAAAAACAATACAGACTTTGTAGCTCTTGCAAAAAGAAAAAAGAAATAGGACATGATGCTTAAAATGTGGTGGTGGGATTGAAAGAACCAGTTACGGGGCAGGGAGGAGTAGAATACAATACAGATCGATTTCCTGTAGCTTCACTCTACCAGTCAGATCTAAGAGCTGTGGACTCCAGAGGGTAGGGATGGAGGAGTGTTCTCGAAGGACTTACCATTGAAAACACTAGGGTATGGGTCAGGCTAGAGAAAGTGTGTGTGTGTGTGTGTGTGTGAGAGAGAGAGACAGACAGACACAGAGACACAGAGACAGAGCAATGAGGATGAAGAATTATTAATTAATCTACTCTATTTATTTTAGATGTGATTGTATCCCACCCCCAACCCCAAGGCAACCCTGATCTTACCAGGCTTCTAGTTCTTGCTTTCTAGGAGGTTCTCTGGAAAGATCAGAAGCGCAGAGTATTGTGATTTGACATGGTGGCTCTCTGCCAACCATGCTGGTAATCCCAGCACTGAGAGGGTAGCATGGAGAGGACTGTGAATTCAGTGCTGGCTGGGCTTACAGAAGGAGCCTCTCATATATGTCTGTACACAGAGTGGAGACGAGAAAGAGAGACACCAGAAATCTGACTCAACACTGCCACTCTTCCTACACAATGACAGCCAATTGAGAGAGAGAGAGTCCTACCTACTTACAGATTTCCACACCAAACAGCCTTAGAAAAGACTTTTACAATGCATGTTTTGTTCATAAAAAAATAAATTTATTTACATATGTTAGTTACCATGGTAATGCAGCATTGCCAGGACCACTAAGCACCATGTACTGGGTAGAAACCAGTATAATAGAGTACACTAGCCCCAGTCACCCATCACACGCAGTCCTTGGACCAGGAAGAACAGTGCATCCCTGGAAGAACAGGAATCCCACAGAAGACTGTGTTGTGGTAGGGTGACCCAATTAGAGGGGTGAAGCAGATGTCCCCAAAGGGGTAGTAAGAAAAGACTTTGGGAGACAGTGTGGGTGGGAAGGAGCTGAGACCCCATAGACAAGCTGCACTCACTGGATGGAGACCAGCAGGGCAGGTGGCCCCAACACTGATTAAACAGAGGAGAGAGCTCAGGAAATGAACCCCAGCCTGAGGGATTGCTAGCAAAACCAGCACCTGGTGGTGTATGCCTCCATCTCACCATGTCCTGCCTGGAGGGAGCAAAACTGCCCTTGGTGACTGCCTTGTGCAGCAGCTCTAATGCCAAGGCCTTCTTTCTAGTGCTGGGAAACAGCTGTCAGACAGGGTCACAAAAGGACCTGGCTATGCAGGACCTTGCCGTCAACCATAAGGAAAATCGCGATTAGCTTCAAAACCAATCCATTTCTGCACTGGACTCAGATGGCAGGCAGGGGGGTTGTGCTCAGAGCTAAAGCCCCAGGTTTGCATTTAGTGGGCTGGAGCATTCTTCCCCTGAAACTGGGCTTTTCGGCTACAGAAGTTTGCGCTGATTCGGGCAGACATGGCCACCTGTGCTCTGGGAGGGCAGCCACACTTGTCTCCTGCCTTGTTCACAGGCCCAGGGAAAGGAGAAGGTCCGGAATCCAGTGGGACTTCCTTGGCCCAGTCCTTTGCATTTAACACAATCCATCTAAGTGTGTTGTCCATCTAAGCGGAAGTTCCACAAAGCCTGTTGGCTGCAGAAACGTCTTTGGTGTCAGAGTCTGGGCGTCCAGAGACCACGAATGGCCACGTCTGAAAAAATTGAAATGAGCATCAGTTACCGAGGAGAAATAGTCACAAAATGAAACCGCTTTCCCAAGGGAACCCCGGAGGTCCCTCGCTTTTATTAGGGTTCTGAAAATGTGTGCATCTTGTCCTTCGATTAGAATTTTAATCCTACTGGTTACTGATCATTTGAGACCGACAGTGTACCTTCATGCTTCCTCGTGGATCTGCCCACATTATTTTTCTGTGAAAAGTGCGAGAGTTTAGGATTCTGTGATTTAATGTCCCCTCCCTCATACACACACGCTGCATTTCGTTTCTGAATAAGTTTGGATGAGCTCTTTCCCAAGCTCTGGGAGTTGGCAGGTTAGACAGGGACTTTCCGGACAGTCGCGTCGGGGAAAACTATCCTGAATTAATGTTTTCTTTCTTTTCCTTTCTTTCTTTCTTTCTTTCTTTCTTTCTTTCTTTCTTTCTTTCTTTCTTTCTTTCACCACTCAAAGTTTTATTTTTAAACGTTAGGTCTCTCCCCAACCCCACCCCACCCTTTAATGAAAGCAGCACTGGAGATTCAAACCTACTAGGTTGTTGTCTGGAAAAAGTTGGGTAACTGAGTTTTTTGGTTTTTGTATTTTTTTTTTCCATTTGGCCTAAAAATGTAGAAATATTCCCAAGTGGGGAGCCACACTTTATCCTGGAAGTAGAGTGTTAACAGATAGCTGTCACCAGGCAAAGGACCAAGGACATTTTCAGATAGCTGGATGATTTTCTCCCAGAAAATGGCTGGCTCCTCTTGCCTTGCCTTGATTTGGGGGGGGGGGCACTAAACCAGATTCTTTATCACCGGTTCCAGAAACCTCCCCTCTTGGCTCTTCCTCTGGGGCCGAGCCAGCTCTGGGCCCCGGTAGCGCTCTGGGCTGCTGTCCCCGGGCCTCGATCGCAGCATCCCTACCAGGTTCACGGGGTGCACGTAGCTGTCCTCGTAGCGGTCCTCCTGCAGCAGCTGGCGCAGGTGCGCGATGTAGCTGGAAGCCAGGCGCAGCGTATCCAGTTTGGAAAGCTTGGTGTCCGGCGGCACCCAGGGCAGGCTGGTCTTCAGTCTGGAGAAGGCTTTGCTCAGCACGCGCATCCGGGCGCGTTCGCGGGCGTTGGCCGCGTTCCTCTGTGACTGCTTGCACTCTGCGGCCGAGCCCTTGGGCGGGAGCGGCTTCTTCCCCGCGCCGCCCGCACGGCCACCTGCGCCGCCGGCGTCAGCCCCACGGGGCCGCTTCCTCTTGCATCCTCCCGCGGCTCCCAGGGAGCAGGGCTCCTCTTCGCCGTCGGGGTCCTCCTCCTCCGCAGAAGAATTGTCGCTGGGCGAGGCGTAAGCGCGCTCCGTGCGGAGCAGGGGCGGCCTCTTGGAAGCGGGAGTCGGGTAGACCCGCTGCAGCCCCCGCATCTCGGTGTCTTCCGGGTCACTCACCGAGCCGGTGGACATCGCCTATTCCCCCGCGCCCACGCGCGCCCGCCTTTCTCCTCCCCGGCCAGTCTCGCCTTCTCCGGCTTTTCGTTGACAGAGGATGGGGTGTGGGAGAGCTCAGGGGAGGACCAGAGACCAAGGCTTGCCGCCGCACTGCGACTTCCCTGTGAGCTGGGTGCCTGAAGCAGGCGCGATCGGCTGCTGACCCCCGAGCCCAGGTCTCTGCTGAACTTGACTCCGGATCCAGAAGTACAGCTGCGAGCTGCGCCTTTTGACAGGACTATTTATCTGTACTCTTTGGGACAAACCACCCCCACCCCGGCAAAGTAGAGGGGGTTTGAAAGGGGGACGAGAGGTGGGGCAGGGGCGTGGAAGGGGTGGGGATCGTTTTTCCTGAACCCTGCGGTTAGCGGGGCGGGGGCAAAGAATGTTTGCACACAAAGCCGAGACTTGGGCCTCTTCGCCTACAACTGACCCTCGGAGTATCTGTGCGAGGTAAGTGAGATTTGGGAACAAAAAGACAAAAGACCTTGTTCCTACTCATCCCATTTCCACCTGCAGCTGGTCTTAGCGGGCACTGAAGAGTCCGAGCTTGCCCACCGTGTCTCCCAGTTTGTTTGGCGGGAGTCTGTTTTGCGGGACCTGTCGTTCAAATTCGCCACTCATGATGTGTGTTTGCTTATCCAAGGTTTTGCAGAAGGAGTGCAGAGAAAGAGCAAAAACCAAGAAGCAGCGCCAACAACCTGAATCCCCTGTCCCCTCCCCCTCAGCCCCCCTTTATGATTCACGGGGTGGCGAGTTTTTTTTTCTTCTTTGGCTTATTTCATCTTCAAGCAACATCTGAAACTTACATGTTATTATGGCCATCTTGCAAAATCACTAGCAGAGCAAATAAGTAGGACCAGGAATCTGTGTGTAGCATTTCAGGAGCCACAAGTCTCCTCACCACGCATCAAGAGACATTATTTTCCACTGTTGGAAGAGTTCCCCCGCGTGATTAAGTTGTGGACTCTGACCCAACGCTTTGAAAGCAAGTTCTTGGATTCGGAATAGTTTGTCAGCACAGTTGCCTTGCCAAAATTAAGAGAAAGGAAAGGGGAAAGGAAAAGAAAACAAAACAAAATAAAACAAAACAAAAGAGACCAATAACAAAACAAAAGGGACGACCAAGCACCCCCTAGGATTGTGCTGCATTTCAAGTCACAACAAAGCACCTTGCCTTCCCCAACCCCATAGAGGACAAAACAAGGTTTCCACGCTCATTTTTAAGGTGGAAGGCAGGCACTGTGTGCTCAAGGCTTTGTGAGCAATCAGAGACAGGTGTCTTAACCTGTAGATCGCAGGGGTTGATTTCGCCCTCCAGGCTTCCCTTCACCTTGTCTCAAGGTGATACCTCCCACTTAACGGTACTGTGCACAACCACTCCTGCTTGCTACGGTTTCGGAAGTTTTCATGTACATTTTGTCTTTGGCTGGGGGTAGGGTAAGAGAGGTTCTCATCATGAGACAATTTGAGTAAGAGTTCTTGACCCTCAGATTTTCTCGGTTGGGGAAAAGCAGCTGTATTTGGGAGAGGGTGGCAGTTTTTTTGGACAGCTTAAACTTTACTATAGGCAAGCCTGGCTCTGCAAAAGGGGGTGGGGCGGAAGTGGGGGTGCAGGCAGAAAGATGGAAGGCAGAGGTGTTACATATAGATGACTTGAAGCTATCACTATAAATACATACTCTCACACATTAGGGGCAGGCATATAGGTTTTAAAAATCTGGGTTGTTTATACAGGTGCAGAACAAAGCCTTTCCTGAGGAAAGATTAATGGTGGGGGGCATGCTGCATTTCTCTAAACAGTTCCCCAAACTGCCGACCTCAGCGCTGAGGATCAAGGGCAGTCTCTCCTTCCTGAAGAAGCACATTCTCCAGAGCACTCTCCTGCTCCTCTCCTCTTCCTTCCCTACTACTTACCTCTCTACACACCTTTAGGAATCCTACCCTACTTTCTACTTTCTCTTTCATTTTTATGACCATTTTATTTCTAGTCTAGCTGTGGCTTCACTCCTTCACTTTCTTCAGGCTTCAGATGCGGGAGGGAGATTGGTGGACCACCTCTGCATTCCATATTATGTGCAGCTGTGGTTTGTGCTGTATTTGCCATGTTCAGCCTTTGTCCCTCTTCACACCTTCACAATTCTTGACTTTTCCTTTTCCACATAGCATTTGGGAGCCCAGTGAGCATCACACACAGTGCAGCTTTCTTCAATGCCTATATTTTCCCATTTTTTTTTGATGCTACCACACATTGTAGGTGAACAGTAATGTCTTTATTTTTGCATTGATAAAGCACTCTGAAATCAATTTTGTTTGCCCACAATTTAAAAAGAATAGACTTTTAAAAGCCATATACTGTTATTGATAGTCAGTCTTTAGCCATTTTTCTTCTAACTGTGCAGTGGTGAGTGAAGGCAACTGATATTATATTCTAAAACAACATTAATATGTTTTGTTATATTACCTCAATTTTGTTTTCTTGCTGCCTTCTTTTGGTAATTTCCTTTCATTTATTAATTTTTTTCAGCCAAAGTCTTGCTTGCCCTGATTGCCTTTTACATATTCCAGGCTGGATACAGGTAGGACACTCCTTCTGTCTCACCATCCCAAGGGTTGCCAGAACACATCACTATACTCAGCTATTGAAAAACATACATACATAATTGTAAAATAGAAACTGTTTATTTATAAAATGTATGTGTGAGAGGAGAGAGAAAAAGAGAGAGAGAGAGAATAATACACATATGTAATTCTGAACCTAGAACCTAGGTCTGGCATGTGCCAGACAAACCACTGAACTATGCTCCCAGCCCATGTTAGGTTTTTGTAATGAAAAAGGAAGCTTGGGAGTACCTGCCACTTGCAGCGAATCACTTAGTGCTAATTTTGATCATTCCTCTAGAACCTTGTCTATTTACAAGGACAATGCTTGTGCCTCTCCCTCCCTCCCCTCAGCCCTGTCCCTCTCTCAACATCAGGGCTTGCTCTGGGCTCTGACTAGCACCAAGATGTTTAAGGTTTTCTGTCCCATCCCAAACAGTTCCCACAACTCCCATGAGGGCCCCCACTGAGAGGAAGGCGAATGGGCCTTCATTAGAAACTGTCTCCTCACTCCAGTTCCCCCCACTACAAACCAGATGCACTTCTTCAATTCTTACTTTCTAAACTGGACATAAAAACGGGGGTGGGTAAATAAGTCCTTTGGTGACTTTTTGTCATTACTAAAAAATATTTGGGTGTACAGGAGGGCAACTTTGTGGCGTAGAACACTGAGAAGCCCTTATGTTACAAAAGATTTAACATGCAGAGCTTTGAAGGGAACTGTTAGAGGGGGAGACAGACACATTGTCACCACCCATCCTGCTCAGAGTTGAGTCCTTGGCATAAACCATTGGAGATGGGTGGAGATGGGTGGGGCTTCTCTATTCTCTGTGGCCAAATGAAAACCATAGAGTATGCAGTTGCTGACTAAACTCTTGTGTGGAATGTATCTATGTGGGCAGTCCTCTTCCTATATGAGTCTTAGAGATGCTTCTGTCCACACCCTCTTTCTGTCCTGTTCTGTCCCATTGGATGGAAGAATTTTGCATACAGTTGATCTAGAAAATTGAAATTTAAGAGCATTCTTGGTCTAAGTAAAAGACACTGCACTGGTGGCTACTGAGTATTTGCAGGGTAGCTAGCCAAGTAGTCCAATACATTGAATATTGAAGACATAAATGAATGAAAAAATTGGAAATGCTTCATCAACATACCAAGCATGGTTTGTGTTTGGGAATAAAATACACTAAGAAAATGTCACCCTTTTAATTATAAGGTTGTTGTTGAAAACTAAAGAATTACCTAAATTTTTGATAAAACTTATATTTCTTCTGTCTGACTAAGGCTGGGATTCACTATGCAGCCAGGAGCTGAGCATCTGCTTTGCTGTGGCAAGACATTTGTGAAGCTGACTCCTGGCTCCTGGGAGGGCACATTCTGGAGGAAACACCTGAGAGGCAGTGCACAGCAGACAGAAGTAACCTCGGTCTCACTTTTCTTGCGTTTCAACACCTGCACCTAACCATAAGTAACTCTGAAGCTCCAAGGGCAAGCAAACACTTCTGGTAGGGAATTACAGAGCCCTTTGTTAGAGAAGCATACACATATACCACACGCATACACACACAAACACACACATATAAAAACATACACACAAACATATCACACACACATACATACATACTATACATACTACACCATATGCACATGCAAACACACTCCACATACCACACACAAACATACCAAACACCACACCATTCATCACAGACACACACACACACACACACAAAACACACCACACACACATACACACACAAACATACCACACATTACACCATACATCTCTCTATCACACACACATACAATACCCCACACCACACACACACACACACACACCACATACATACACACACATGTACACACACCACGTGCACACATGCATGCCCGTATATGCACATGCACGCGCACACATACATGCACTGTAGATGTAGATTTTGATTCATAACCCTCAAAGCCAGGGCTACAGTGCCATGCTGTTTGCTTTCTCAGGAAAACACCTGCATGCAAGTACCATTCCCAAGAAAGGAAGAAGAAAGGTAGGCCACAGCTACCATCATCATGTGGTATTCCAGACATTTGCTGGATTCTTGTGCTGGACTCCACTTGCCTGGCACAGGGTTAGGCTCAGGTCTCCACAGGTTTAGGTCCTTTTATGAAACTGTACTGGAAGTTGTGTGCCCCCTCCAGGTTCAAGTCAGCCTTTGTGTTTT
Source organism: Tokudaia tokunoshimensis (assembly GCA_036184795.1). Lineage (NCBI taxonomy): Eukaryota > Metazoa > Chordata > Mammalia > Rodentia > Muridae > Tokudaia > Tokudaia tokunoshimensis. The sequence goes on along the minus strand of BTHU01000014.1, from coordinate 105,194,485 downwards.
TACTGCTGCTGCTGTTGCTGTCCTCATTGCACCAGAGAGACCTATTCCTGTGAATGACTGCCTTTGGAAAGTCACCAGCTGTGAGATCTGACAGGGATGATGACTGTAATCTATGACATAATCAGTCTCAAGACCTGAATAATGACCATACCAGTTGACATCCCTATGTGGGTGGGGGGATCTCTCAACATTCTGTCCCTAGACGAGGTGCAACAGGCAATTAATGGCTGCTGAGAGGGGGAGCATCAATCTTCCCCAGGGATGGACCTTTAATTGGTTATCTAATACCAAGTGCTCAGCACTAAAAACACACACGAGGATCCAGCATATTGTATTTATATATTTACTCATGTGTTTGTAAGGATAATCATTAAAGAACAGGGAGTATAGTAGGGAATGTGAAAAGGTCTGGAGAGAGGCAGGAGAATTATGTAGATTAAGAACAAACATATGAGCTGGGCAGTGGTGGCGCACGCCTTTAATACCAGCACTTGGGAGGCAGAGGCAGGCGGATTTCTGAGTTCAAGGCCAGCCTGGTCTACAAAGTGAGTTCCAGGACTGCCAGATTACACAGAGAAACCCTGTCTCAAAAAACAAAAAAAAAAAAAAAAAAAAGAACAAACATATGATAAACAAAGAATGAAGATGAGGCTAGCCATGGCATCCCAGCACTCAGGAGGTTAAGGAAGGGGGATCACAGGTTTAAGGCCAGCCTGGGCTATGTTAAGACAGTATCTTAAAAATATAAAAATAAACAAAACACTGCTTTATTCAAAATAAATAATAACAAAATGGTGAGTGGGTAGTTAGGGATAGGGAGATGTGTCTCACACCTGATTTTCTCTTCAACTTAAAATATAAGCAAAAAAACCCCATTGATGGTCTCCTCCATTGTGAAGATGATTCCTGAAGATTCAACCAGTTTTGGAAATAGTTTTTTTTTAAAGGAGTATCTTTCTGATTTTAGGGAGCTTCCAACTCCAGAAGCTGAATGCTTTCTGTATATCACTTTGCCTACAGGATTAGCCTGCCAAGGAATTCCAGTCCCTTAGAAGTGTGTCTCTGAAATGAAGGTCCCCAAAGGCTTTTGTGCCTTTGGAACAGCAAGAATGATGTTGGGGAATCCTAAAAGATGAGCTGCTTTGGCTCCTGGGTCTGAGAACAGTCTATTTTTTTAAAAAAAAAATCTTTTAAAGAAGCCTTTAAATTCTTAGGCGAAAGCTAAGAAAGTCCCATCTCTGGGGGAATTCCTCCTTTTTAAGTACTTTTGATTTTATTGACAGTAATTGGAAGTGTGAAAATAGTTACTGAACCATTTCTTGAAGTTGTAATACTTCAGTGTTCAGTGTGTGGTCCCAAGTCTTGTTTGATAAAATTGTGCGCTACGTGGGAAGGGAATGTTGCCCTACCACGTGGCAGAAAGCTCCTTTGGTGGTGAACACTGGTTTACATCTCTGCAGTCGCTGTCTGGCCTACTTTTCACTATCTGCTAAGCCTCTGTGTGTAGCCTGTGTGCTGAGGGTCCAGAATGGCTGTGTGCAAGACCAGTCATTGTAGGGCACTATACAAGGTCAGTTACTACAGTCAGTCTGAGCCTCATCTGTCCTACAGTGGTCCCCTCTCCTTTGTCTTCTCTCCCATGCCTTGGGCTGTGTTCACAGGACTTGCATTTTGGAAACCCTCTAACACATTGCTCACCTTCACCCATGGCTCATACTCTATGGAAAACCACATAAAATCTAGAAAAGTTCCCAATGCTAGAGGACGTTCTCATGTAGTAGATGAGAAAATACAAACAAAAAGGATGCTGCGCTATATTTCCTTTTCAGTTTCACTCTCAAAGGAGAGCTTGAGGAAGTTGTTGAAAACAGAGACAAGTAAGTCTTGTGCCATGTTTCATGTTTCTGTCCTTAGGTTACCGCATTGTAGCCATTTCCTCCAAGAAAGAAAGAAGTGTTAGAAACAAAACAAGAAAATGAAATTGTAAGCTCAGTGGTGGCAGAGAGCACCTCGTGTCTGATTGCTCAGGAAAGGAGCCTCCTACATATTAGATGGTTGAAGATGCAAGCACATGCACAGTGAGTGCCATCTGCAAATAGTAGTTAATGGAATCCATACTCAAGTCATTGCTTGTCCTTTGTCTAAACAAAGTCTATGTCTACCTGTTCTATCTGCTCTTCTGCTGACACTTAGCCATGAGGCATGTTTGTTAGTCTCACAAACAGAAGGGCCCCGAAAGAACATTGTGTATTTATTTCATGTACACAGTGTGCATGACTACAAAAAGCTACAACCTAAGTAACTGAAGAATTGCATTTATTGTTAAAGCCAGACAAACCTGTTTCCTTCTTATATATGTGAAATCAACCCTTAAATAGCATTGCTCTAATTGAGAAGAATTCTGGATCTTCGTAAAATTTCACGTGTGCCCTGACCTGGAAAATCTTATTTAAAAACAACTGTCATAGATTAAGAAGAAAAGGTCAATTGTAGAGCCCTATTATGTCCACATATTTAAATGGTAAGAGGGAAGAAATGGACAGTCAGAGGAAGATGGGCAGTAATCAGAAGTATGGAAGCCAATGAAGCCTAAGCAGTGTTAGTGAAGGGAGAGAGGAGCTGACAGGCCGGGAGGACTGACAGTTGAAGTCTGGTGTGACTACACTGGAGACGTTCCCCATGCTCCAAAACAGCAATGAGAAACAATGGAAAATTAAAAAGGCAAAAGGTGACGTGTTAAAATAAAAAAACATCTCTGGACTTACAGCAGCATAACTACCCTCCATTCGATGACACATGTATCCGGATCTTCATACTTCCAGTCTCACAGTTTTCAGTTGTGGAGGACACAAAATCACTTCTTTATACATGGCATAGTCCCAAACTATAATGTTTTGAAATGTACTCATCTTTTATATTTTATACAGATTTCAAAAGAAATGGGTGAAGAGACCAAGAGCAGCAGTGCTAGCTTTTAGGCTAACACTTTTATTTTAATAAATAATGTCTCTTAATGTAGAAAATGAAGTGTACAGTTACAAACCATCACTATATGTAGCGAATGGATTTTGTTGGCACGCATGTATTGGTTTCTGTTGAAATGCTTTTCTCTGTATGTGGCTTCAGTCCACTGCAGCATCCTTTCTTATCACACATACGTCACTGAACATTTTGTTTCAGGGCAGGTCTGGTGGCGATGAGCACCTTGGCTTCTGTTTATTTGGATCTGTTTAAACTCCACCTCACTTTCCAAGGGCAGCTTTGTGAGATACAGACAGGAAGGAATTATAATGCACCTCTCTCTCTCTCTCTCTCTCTCATGTCTGAATGTGCTTGTGTGCTTGCATGTAGATGTCAGAGGAACATGTTCCTCTTTGATTTTTCCACATTATCCCCATGAGATGGGGCCTCTCACTGGACCTTCAAGCTGCATCAGAAATGCCTATTTCTGCTCTCCTAGTATTGGTCCTAAGGTACATGCAGCCATACCCCACTTACCATGAGGGTTCTGGGTATCCTTGTGCTTGTGGGGCAAGTGCCTTCCCCACTGAGCCACCTTGTCTGCTCTTCTTAACAGTGCTCACTGTTGTTTTACATTTACTTGAGAAAAGTTTACTTTTCAGGTACCATTTTTTTTCTGAAATTACCCTGCATGGCTCTGAATCCTGACGTACCTCTTCACATCATGAAGTCCAACCTGCAGGGCATTCACCGTGCGCTAATTATCCTGCTCCTCAAGCTAGGAGAATACTGCGGAATGACAAATGGTCCCATGCTCACCCACTCTCTGGAGTTTCAGCTTTCCTATTGCTCTGGAGTTAGATCAGGGCTGGAGAGGTGTCCCTGTGGCATGAAGACCTGAATTTAGCCCCTGCAATCCACATGCACTGGTTTTGTTTTTCTCCCACATGAAATAAAGATCATCTAGAAAGAAAGACTCTTAATTGAGAGAACACATCCATAAAATTGGCCTCTAAGCAAGTCCATGCATGGCATGTTTTTGGCTAATGATCGATGTGGTGGCCCATCCCACTGGTTGGTGCCACTCCTGAAATTCACCCTTATATTAAAAAAAAAATGCTATGGGGACTCAGTAAGCTAAGTAGCTGCATTCCTCTTGGTCTTTTCTTCAGTTCCTGTCTCCAGGTTCCTGCCTTGCATTCCTGCACTGACTTCCCTCAGTGATTGACTGTGATGTGGAAGTATAAGAGAAAACAAACTCTTTGATGCTCTTGGTCATGGCATCTATCACAGTGATACAACACAAACTAGATAACAAGCAAGAATGCCAGGCATGGCAGTCCACTTGCAATTCTAGCAACAGAAAGGCAGAGAGGGACAGATCCTTGGGGCTTTCTGGTCAAGTAGAGGAGACTAATAAATACATTCTGGGGCACCTAGAAACCCAACCTCAGAGGAGGCAGGCAACATTCTTGAGTGTAGCACCTAGTGTTGTTGTCCAATGTGTATTCACACACATGCACACACACACATGCACACACACACACACACACACACACACACACACACACATCAGAAAAAGAGTCAGTGGAAGGCAAGAAACCAGGAATCAACTACCTACTGGGATTCAGCAATGACATCCCAGTACTGCCCGTCTACCTCACTCGGCTGTGGAGGCAAACCACACTCCTGTACATTTCAATCTTGTCTCTCTCTCTCTTCCTCTGCAGCTTCTCTGTGGTTAGATTTCCCATGGCAAAGGCTGAATCATTCCAGCAATTGAGTCTGGCCTAAAGACAGCTGTGTCTGCAAAGGCTTCTTTCTCTCCAGCATGCAAGAGCTACTTGGAGGCATGGGCTTAAGTACTTGTGTCTGTGATTACAAAGTGATATGCTTTAATCCTTTTGTAAAAGTTTCTATGTGAATAACAATAAATAAAATGTGTTTAATTTCTGTCTTGCTCTTTAATCTTTGCAGTAACTTTCTAGACAACACAAATCTCCCACTGTGGTTCAAAATAAAAAAAAAAAACAGTTGTTTTTGTACACCCAATCAATAGATGATGTAATAATCCCAATTATTTTCATTCTATTAATGAGAAAACCAGTTAGGATAAGAAGATATGGTGGTTAATTCCTCCACTGACATTCTCACAGTGTTTCAGAACTGTCCCGACTTTTTACGTTATGATCGTGAACACTGTGTTACAGAGGTGGTTTTACCTGAACTTCCCTTAGTTCATCTACAACACAGGACAGCGATTCAGATGTCACACAAAATATTCAGTACTGTTCCCCATTCCCTGTTTTTGTCTTTGTTTCTTGCAAACACTTGGAGAAAAAAGAAACTATTCAGAAGAAAGCAATACTAAGTAAAAAGTTCAGACCATCTGTCAGCATAAGACAGGGCAAGGTAGAGTGTGTACAGAAAGGCCATTAGAGTTTTTCTCCTCTTTTCTACTAGCTTCTGCTGACCTTGCCCAGATTCACATATCCATACACATACAGAAATACATTCAGGTACCGATATGTAACACTAAGATTTGACAATTTGCTCTTCAAATTCCCCCTCTTTATATCAGATATATACCATGTAACCTTAATACACATATCGCAAGAACTTATTTTGCACAGTTCATAATTTCCTGGCTAAGTGTCGAAGGCATAGACAGTGACGAGGCTGGCTCATTTAATGTCTGCCATCTTATTTTTTCTTTGGACATAGCGGGACATTTTTGACATGTAGCTTGATACTCTCTGCTATGTGGGAAAGAGTGGGAACACTGACAGCTGCCCAGAACTGCTGCAAGAGTGGACAGCTGGGTGCAGGTGCATGGACTGTCTCAATTTGACAGGCTTTAAGGCTTGCATTATCTGAAGTGATATTCAATATCCCACCCAATGAGGTACTTAGAAATAACAGAAGCTGCACGGTTATATATATATATATATATATATATATATATATATATATATATATATATATATATATCCAAGCTACCATTATGGGCAAGTCACCTGCCCTTTCTGAATTCCCTTTTCTTGGTATTCACTGAAATTAAGCCTTGCCCTATTGGTTATCATAAGCTAGCTTGGTTTGGAGACTGGAATGTTCTGAGGACTTTGGGAATATCTGAAATGACTTTTCAGAGGGAAAAGAAACTTCAGAGTACCAACTTGTAGACAGAGGAATGGAGGTGTCATTTTTATTAGGAAAATGAGTAACCGGTAAAACTCAGGGATCTGAGAATGTGGACTGGAGCATGTGACTTGGGTGTGAGACCAAAGTCATGCATTCACTGTAATTCAAATAGAATGTCTGTGTTTGTTAAGTAGTTCAAGTCTCATGGCTAGCCCTCTTGCCGATTTACATATTGTTCAAGGACTGTTTCAACGAGTCAAAAAGAATTGGAACTAGAGAGATCAGCAATTTTCCCACTAAAGGCATAGGCCCTTCTTTACAAGATGACTTCAGACACAGTAAATACAAGGTCTTGTACCAGGGCAGAAGATAGAACTTCCTGCATGAATACAGCACCATCGTAGAGAACTAAATGTCAGGGCATCAGGGAGCAGTGACCCAAATTCTATCGGATAGGGAAATAAGGTTGCTCGAAAATTGGGGTTTTACTTCCCCTTCCTATAGAGAAGGGAGAATAAAATGGGGATTGCCTTCATCTTTCTCCTGAGTTAGAGAAATTAGAAGTTTCTCCCGTGCGGCTTTATGAGACAGAACAAGTCTCCCTTCTCACACATTGGCAGGGAGGCAGACAGTTGGGTTAGGCTTTGCCCTAGCACTGTGCTTCAACAGAAAGTAAACCTTGATTACAAAAAATACACTCAAAACTTCTCTTGTAGGTAGAGGACTGCCTCGGCTGGATGATACCAGTGGGCTAATTCTCATCAGGGAGGTCCACAAGAGAAGGCAGATGCTGGGGCTGGGATGCAGCTGCTAGAGAGTAGAGTGAGAGCTGAGGGTACCCTGGGAGCAGGGGAGGTGTTAAGGAAAGGACGGTAGTTTAGTTTATATGTAAATTAGTTTATAAATTAAATTAGAGTTATAGATGTTTTTGAAGTTCTAGCTAGAGCAATTAGACAAGAAAAAGAGGTCAAAGGGATACAAATTGGAAAGGAAGAAGTCAAACTATCACTATTTGCAGACGATATGATAGTATACATAAGCGACCCAAAGAACTCCACCAGAGAACTCCTACAGCTGATAAACGACTTCAGCAAAGTGGCCGGATATAAAATCAACTCAAGCAAGTCAGAAGCCTTCCTATACTCAAAGGATAAGCAGGCTGAGAAAGAAGTAAGAGAAATAATACCCTTTACGATAGCCACAAACCATATTAAGTATCTTGGCGTGACGCTAACCAAACAAGTGAAAGATCTGTATGACAAGAACTTCAAGTCTCTGAAGAAAGAAATTGAAGAAGACCTCGGAAGATGGAAAAATCTGCCATGCTCATGGATTGGCAGGATTAATATAGTAAAAATGAGCATCTTACCAAAAGTAATACACAGATTCAATGCAATCCCCATCAAAATCCCAACTCAATTCTTCATAGAGTTAGAAAGAGCAATTCAAAAATTCATCTGGAATAACAGAAAACCCAGAATAGCTAAAACTATTCTCAAGAGTAAAAGAACCTCTGGGGGAATCAGTATCCCGGACCTCAAGCTGTACTACAGAGCAATAGTGTTAAAAACTGCATGGTATTGGTACAGTAACAGACATGTAGATCAATGGAACAGAATTGAAGACCCAGAAATGAATCCACACTCCTATGGTCACTTGATCTTTGACAAAGGAGCTAAAACCATCCAGTGGAAAAAAGATAGCCTTTTCAACAAATGGTGCTGGCTCAGCTGGAGGTCAACATGCAGAAGAATGCAAATTGACCCATCCTTATCTCCTTGCACTAAGCTCAATTCTAAGTGGATCAAAGATCTCCACATAAAACCAGACACACTGAAACTAATAGAAGGGAAACTAGGGAAGAACCTTGAACATATGGGCACAGGGGAGAATTTCCTGAACAGAACTCCAATAGCTTATACTCTAAGATCAAGAATAGATAATGAAGACAAAATCAAATAACACACAAAATTGTAATTGACCAAGGAGAGGTAAGAAGTTGTGTGTAGTTGAGCAAGCTGTAATCCATGCTCTTGGTGTGAAGAATGATGCTGGTAGGTTGGTAAGCCCAGGGCCACAAGGATGACCTGGTGAGGTTGGGTCTCAGAAAAGAAGATGAAGAAGAAGAAGAAGAAGAAGAAGAAGAAGAAGAAGAAGAAGAAGAAGAAGAAGAAGAAGAAGAAGAAGAAGAGGAGGGAGGGGGAGGGGGAGGGGGGAGGAGGAAGATGTCATATGTTTTTTTCCCTTCACTGTCCTTTGAAGGCTCAGTAACTTCAATTCTTTTGGTGCAAGCAGCACTCTTGGATCCACTAGGAAAGCACCACTCTGCCTGCTAAAGATCAGGCTGGATCATTTCCATCACTCAGGGGTGATCTCACCCTGTCCTGACTAGGCAGAACATTTTATTTCCCTGATCTTGAGAACTGTCCCAGAGTATGTGATCTAACATAAGCAGAAGCCACTTCTTCTGGCCCCCCTGGATCTCATTAAGAGTATTAGAAAATCTAGCAAGAACTGAACAAGCCATCACTCATGGTGACATCTGGGACCACCAGTCAGCCTCAGAATTCCTTAGTATTCTCAACTGTACAAGCAGGTGGCTGTTCACTTTTATTCAGTCCCTTCCTCTTGAGTCACAGACCCACCTCCTTTTGAGTCTTATGTCATTCAAATCACAGCTCATTGGCACTCCAATCTGGCTGCCTGTGATGAAAATAAATTTTATAGTTATAACATAATGGGAAAAACCAAGAGCTGTGCATAATACTCATGCCTGGAATTGCTAGACTCTGGAAACCGCTGCTGCTGTGTCCACAGCCAAGTCTGTGGCTTTGCACTTGGCATAGGGACTCCTAAATGCTACTGCTGGAAGTTATGTCCATGTGGCTAATGAATTGCGAGCCTTCTGTTGGAGCGCCTATACTTTGTTGTGTAGTATGTGTGTCTTGCCATCTTTTCCTGTTGTTTGACAAAACAGTGACTTTCAAGAGGCTTCTGTTTGTAGAGTGCTGTAAAACAGTTGTCCTTTTGTGTTCTTTGATTGTTAGATAGTTGTTTTCATGTTGTAAAATCTCTTGTGTTGCAATATTGAGGCAATCTGGAATGTAGACTTGCAAATCCTGCCCTGAGCAGCAGCCAGCTGGAGCTCTGAAGAGATATCTTGCTCCACCACTGTGGGAAAATCGAAACCTTTTGCACTGCTAGTGACCCTATAGGTTCAGCAAATTCAAAAGAAATGTGTTTAGTTAAAGCTGATGAAAGTCTCCACTGTATTTCTTTTAAGAATTTTTTTTAAACTTAGATATTTTGGAGGAACAAGAGAAAGATGACATTATTAGAATTATTTTAAAATGTTAAGATAAAATCAATTAAGCTCAAGGTAATGGGTGTCTTATCGATTGCTTTTCAAATGTTAAGACTAGTGATGGTAAGGAGCTCAGTGGTAGAGCACACTTGCCTAGCATGCATGAGGCCCTGAGTTCAAGTCTCAGCCCTGAAAACAGGAAAAGAAAATTAAGATCAATTTAGGTACGGACATTGATTTAAAGAGAGGATGTGTTATGTTGTAATTAATACTCAGTAACTTACTATCACATCTCCCTGATAATTCAAGAATTAAACCAAATCTATTTGAAGGCAAAAATAAATCCACATTTGTCCATTATGCTATAACTTATAAATGTATTGTCCTCATAGACAGCCAAGATATTTTGCCAGTGTGTTGTGTTTAAAACATGTCATGTTCCACAGTCATTGGGAATCCATACTACACATATTAATTCCTATCCATTGATTGATGAACATGAACTCTTCTGATGTTCTCATATATGGTATTATTCAATGGATAATATTTCTGTATTGCCTTGTATCCCTCCAAAGTATACACGTAACTCCCCAAATTCAAGTATGTGTTTAATAGTATATGCATTAAGTAATTTTCTTTAAAATTACTTTAAAACAATGTAATTATCAAATATTTCACAAGTTCCATTACAGAAATACTTCTTTCCTTCTATGTCATGAATATTCTTTCTTTCTATTTATTCTCTTTGATAATATATTTTTATTGCATTTTGAAATGTATGGGTGTGTGTATATGCCATTGAACATATCTGGGAGTCAGGTCTCTTCTTCTTGTGTGGGTCCTGGATATGAAACTTTTACCCATGGAGTCCTCTCACCCACCCCACTTACCTTTGAATAAATTTCATCAAACAGACATAGTATTTTTAACCTAATATACAATAGGCATAAGGATCTTACTTAAGCAAGAAAAACAATGAGTGGACCGAGAGAAGCATAGTGCTTTATAGATGAGATGGGTTATGCAATGTTGTATCTTGTGTTGATCATGATGTATATTCATTCCTTACTTCCTTAGTGAATTACAATAGCAACTCTGAAAAACACCTACCATGAAAAAGAGCCTGGATTGCTATTAACTTTAAAATGTTGCTCAGCTGTCACTGTTGAACAGTCATGCATATCCCACTGCGATATGAGATGACACTGCAAGAAATTAATATTTGCATGTTCATTTTCAAGTTGTCTTGCAGAGGCTCCCAGCACAGTTTACTGCATGGAAAAGCCAGGGTCAGAATAAAGGACATGATTTGTCAGTAGTGACTCTTCAACACCTCCACTCCCTATGATCATTTTGACTTGGATGAAGGCAATTGTGTCATTAGCATATGGTTGTGTCATTTTGGGCCATCAAAAAGACATTTGCAGTATAAAAAGAAAACCTGAAAGTGGCCAACCATTTGTTAAGCTGACCTTTTCAAGTTGTGAGAGTGTTTTGACTGAACAATTAAAACACATTCTTTAAATCTCATTACCACATGAGGAGGCAGAAAGTTTATAAATATCTTCCCTTCATAAACAAGAGTATCCTCCTTCCTTTCTTCCCAAAAATAGAGAGGTATTTAGAAAAGGAAAAATATTGTTTTTGAAGGAACTAGAAACAATTCTGGTATCAGCTTATGTTCTCTGTTGATCTCTCTAACTTGTCCAAGTTGTTCAGCTGATCTCTGAAAATTAAAAGTAGATATTTACTTTTTTCTTTAAAAGTAATGTCAGATCTCACTAGATTTGCTGCTTTTGCATTTCTCATTATAGTTTTAATTTTTAATCTCTTGAAAAACATGGAGCTTGGCAAGAAGTTCAGATTTTTTTCCTGGTTAAGAAAATAAATTTGGTCATGGAAAATAATCCATTTCCGGACTATCTTAGATATTTGTCATCATCATTTTACAAATTCATTGTTGATTCATGATTCATACAGAGTGTGAAAATGTTCATTCATGAGTGACCTTATCCAAGACATTACCTAATAAAACAGCTGCTACTCTTGTTCAGATTCATCCTGAACTACAAAAAGTGTTTGCAATTCTCATAAGACTTTGGGCTACCATTGTTATAAACCAAGAGCCTGAATCCCTTATTTCAGTCATTTACCCTATTATCTGTTGGTGTAAGTGGTGAAATCCTTCACCAAGGCATAGTCAGTCTTTCAAGAGATCAGCTGACTTCTAAGTTACATGCTTGGCTTAATGTCAAATGCTTTTTAAATGCATCTAAATCCTGTCATTCATTATTTTACTTATATCTCTCTGCTTAGATAATACTATCCATTTGCCCAAAGCACAGACAGACTTGAATTTATAATCCTGTTAATTCTGGAAAGTAGTGCTGGAAAAAACACAAAGTTACAAGAGTCTGTTTGTAACTGGTGAACATTTCTGAACAGAATTATACTGTTTACAGCTGTCTCTTATGTGCAGGTGTATTGTGGGAAAGCAAATTGCCACCGAAGTCCCATAAGCACCTTACTTCTGATGGTCACACAGTGAGAGATTAACAATGCTGTATCTCCTTTCGGTCTAATAGCTCTCATATTTCTTACTCTCATCCTGCAGGAATGCAGTAGAATCCGAGGACATACTCGCATAACCTCATTAATCCGCGTGCTCCAGGATGATTCACAGGAGCACTCAAACTCAGTTGGTTTCATGTGTTCCACGTTAGGTTTCGCTAACACAGGCATCATCCTTGAACTTGTCATCTGCTGAGGTATTGAGTTCCCTGCTTCACTCAAGGACACGATCTGAGGAATGTGGCCATTTGCTATTTCTGTCTCAAGGTTGAGCACATGTCTTTGCATCTCATGTTCAGCCTTAAGATCATTTCAATCATAAATGACTCAACAGATAAGACAATAAATCACTAAAGGAGCTACCAAAGATAAACATGGAAGTGCTGTTCACTTCCTGAAGTACAGTACTATTAATGGAACCTTCCTCACAATGACAAGCTCCTAACTATTCAAAGAGCCTAGTCTGATTTCTTATACAAGCATTATTTCAAAAAAACTAAAGATGCATTTTTTGTTATTATAGTATATTGAAATCATTTATTTTTTTAGTGTGTGTATATAAGAGAGAGACATATACACACACAGAGACAGACAGAAAGGTAGGGGAGAGAGAGAGAGAGAGAGAGAGAGAGAGAGAGAGAGAGAGAGAGAGAGAGAGAGAGAGAGAGAGCGCATATGTGCAGGCACACACTCACATGCACAAACAGGAGTGCACATGCTCTTGTGAACCAGTTCACTCTCCACCATGAGGTCCTAGGCTTGGGGTGGGTGCTTTTACCTGCTGAGCCAATCGCAGGTGGAGTTGTTGTTTACTTTTAATTTAAAACAGGATCCTGTAGCTGTCTTCAGACACACCAGCAGAGGGCGTCAGATCGCATTACAGATGGTTGTGAGCCACCATATGGTTTCTGGGAATTGAACTCAGGACCTCTGGAAGAGTAGTCGGTGCTCTTAAACACTGAGCCATCTCTCCAGCCTAAGTGCGTGTGAGTGTGTGTGCATGTGTGCACGTGCATGTGTGCATGCATGCGTGTTCATGTGCATTTGTGCATGTGCGTGTGTGTGTTCGTGTGTGTGTGTGTGTGTGTGTGTGTGTGTGTGCGTGCATGTCTAGGTTATACACTCTTTACAGAATCTTCTCATAGGAACTCAAGTATGTCCTGCCAAAAAAGGTCTTGGGAGAATCAAAATGTTTCCTGAGAAGCAACCAGATGTAAGACACTAAAGCCACTGCCATAGGGCTGCCACACGCATCTGTGCTGTCTCAAAGGAGCAGAAACCTCACTGTGCAGGGATAAGGGGTAGAAACACAGAGAAAGGCACCCGGGATGTGTGGGAACCCATGCCAGGCTTGGTGCAGCCTTTGGAGAATGAACAGACATAGTGAATACCCTTCCCCAGGACTTGGGTTCTTAATGTTTGCCTAAATCTGAGGTTGAGAAAGGACACTGGAGAGATTACCCCCGTTCCCTCCCCTTTAGCTCAATCACTCTAAGTGACAAAATTAACCATGAACAGAGCTAGGAGAGCCCCAAGAGTCAGACTCTCTGACACACAAGGAAAAAGCCAAGCCGGGTGGATAGACATAGGCTAGGCAAGAAGCAAATGTCACACCTAGCTCTGCTCTTGACTCTCTACCTGACAAAGAGAAAGTTTGAAGGCAGTCAGCCAGAAATACCTATTATAAACATATGGCAGATAAGACATCTTTTAAAACAGGAGATAATAAATATATTGTCTTTCATTGAATAAAAAAGAAATAAAATCACGGCCTGCCTTCTACTAAGTAAAATGCATGGTCATAGGCTTGAAGAGGAAGTGACTCATTGCCAGAGACCAATGTATAGAAATATTTGTGTGAATATATTCAGGCAAAATATATCTGATGCCATTAAAACATTAGGTGCTCACATTAACAACTAATAAATAAACATGAGTTTTAAAACTGTAGTTGCTATAACATATAACTGTTGGATAAAGAATTGTGTTAGCATAATTCTATCATTAATAAACATGCAATAGATGTTTGCTAGAAAGGCACAGGAGCCAGTGGGCTGATGGTTGCACTGTTACCCTATCTATAAAGTAGTCATATTATTTGATGACACACTTATAACCATCTCCAAACTCAATGGCAACAAAGAGGCATAAATCCTCTTGGAGGAAAGCAGAATCACTGTTGTGTTTTCTTTTTCTGCTCATAAATTGGCTTCACTGCCTCTTGATAGGAGCAGGATGCATTTGAACTGCAACTAAGGTTTTTGAAAAAAGACATCTGACAAACTGGGTGGGTGGCTCATCCAGTGAAAGTAGCCACAGTGCAATGATAAGGAAGAGACATGATAATGGCATTAGAGAATAGAAAGGTTGGTTCAGATGCCTGCAATACTTTGAGAACCATTAGCTTCCAGTGGAAAAGGCATTGAAATTTGGGGTGTTTCAAGGTGAGAGTCCGCCGGGGATCTGTGTGGTCCTCCTGAGAAGATTAAGCAGATAACTTGTTGGGTAGGTCAGAAGAAGAGGATTAAGTCATCACTGCAGATGCTTAAATCTATTATTTTAATACTTCAGTTACGAGTTGTTCAAAAATAAAACTAAAAAGAAGGCAATTAGAAGATACAGAACCTTCAATGCTCAGTTAAATTCAGAGAAAATATAAAATGGGAAGAAGGCTAACAGAACAAAGAAAACATCTATTAATATGGTATATGTGAATTTAACTGAAAACATTATTTTAAATGTCAAAGTGAATTAGTGAAATAAGGAGTTGTTAGAGAAGTCTTGGCTAGTTGCTATCTACCAGAGAGACATTTTAAATGTGAAGACACAGGTTAAAAGTAAAATGATAGTTGTTGTAACTACCCATCACCCCCTTCTTCTTCTTCTTCTTATAAAACTACAGAGTAACCACATTAGGCTCAGTGCAAGTATGGGTTCTAAAGAGAAACATTATTGGGAATAAAATGAGACATGCTATAAGGACTATTATATCCAAACAAAAGCTTATGCCCTTACTAACAAAGCTTCAAGATATATGAAGCAAAAAGAGAAACCTACGGTAATCATGTGTGGCTCCACTGAGCCATGGAATTGTTGGGAGGCTGTGGTAGATTTAAGAAGTGGAGCTCATTAGAAGTCTTCAGGACTGCTTTCCAGAGTGGTTGTACCAGCTTGCAATCCCACCAGCAGTGGAGGAGTGTTCCACTTTCTCCACATCCTCGCCAACAACTGCTGTCTCCTGTGTTTTTAATCTTAGCCATTCTGACTGGTGTGAGATGGAATCTCAGGGTTGTTTTGATTTGCATTTCCCTAATGACTAAGGATGATGAACATCTCTTTAGGTGCTTCTCAGCCATTAGATATTCTTCAGGTGAGAACTCTTTGTTTAGCTCTGTACTCCATTTTTTAATAGGGTTACTTGGCTCTCTGGAATCTAAATTCTGGAAAGCAGTCTGGCGGTTCCTTAGAAAACTGGGCATGACACTCCTGGAGGATCCGGCTATACCACTCCTGGGCATATACCCAGAGGCTTTACCTGCATGCAATAAGGACACATGCTCCACTATGTTCATAGCAGCCTTATTTATAAGAGCCAGAAGCTGGAAAGAACCCAGATGTCCCTCAATGGAGGAATGGATTCAGAAAATGTGGTATATTTACACAATGGAATACTACTCTGCAATTAAAAACAATGAACTCACGAAATTCCTAGGCAAATGATCAGAACTTGAAAATATCATCCTTAGTGAGGTAACCCAATCACAAAAGAACACACATGGTATGCAGTCACTGATGAGGGGATATTAACCCAGAATCTCGGAATACCCTAGATACAATTCGCATATCAATAAATTTCCAAGAAGATGGAAGGAGAGACCCCTGGTCCTGGAAAGACTGGATGTAGGGGAATGGCAGGACAGAGAAGCAAGAGGGGGTTGAATGGGGAAAAGAGGGAGGGAAGGGGGCTTATGGGACTTTTGGGGAGGGAGGAAATGGGAAAGGGTAAATGATTTGGAATGTAAATAAAAAAACTTAGAAAAAAAAAAGAAGTCTTCAGGACACATAGTGTGATGGTTCTTTTGTGTGATGGCTATTCTTGGTTGAATTAACTTAAAATTGAGCAGTTGGGTACATCTGTGAGGGTATTTTTCCCTTAATTAAATCATTTAAAGTGGAAAGACCCATTCTTACTCCAAATCTTTTGAAGTGAAAAGATCCACTTTTATTCTAGATCTTTTGAGGTGGGAAGAACTTTAACCTCTAATCTGGGACAGGGAAGAAAGGAGCTTTGACTTTTTGCCTGTTTGACTTTGCTCTCACTGGTAAGTCCATTTCTTCACAGGCATTAAAGCCTACTTCTTTGGGCCTCCAATGTATACTGAAGACCAGCTGAGACATACTGCCTTCCATACTGAACAACTACTGGATTCTAGGACCTTCTGTTTGTAGCAGTTATTGTTGGATTAGCTGGACTACAGCCTGTAAGCCATTCTAATAAATCCTTCCCTCTTTCCATATGTTGTGTGTATGTACGTGCATGTGTATGTGTTTGTGTTCATTCTATCATTTCTGACTCCGTAGAGAACTCTGAATAGTCCATATGAGACCATACCTTTGAAGATAACATTAGGACCCTGAGTCCTCTTTCCCTGTGCTTCCTGGCTGTTGTGAAGTGAACAGCTTTCTTTTGCAACATGTTCCACATCACGATATTCTGATCTTGCCAGAGGTCCATGATCGGACCATAAAGTAAAAACTTCAACACTTCAAGTCAAAATAATAAACCTCTGCTTAGTTCTGGTTCTTTTCTCCTGTATTTGTTGCAGGGATGGAAAACTAATCCAGTGATAAGCATACGTGATTGGCAGAGCTGCTATTTACTCTTCTGTTTTCTGCTCTGTGTGATGTTCTTCTCCCTCTGGCTTCCTTGCCGCCTTATGGGATGTTTAAATATTTTAAACGATTCCATCTTATATAAAGTGCTTCTGAGTGTTTCTCTTTGCAGTCTTTTATATTGCTCACCCAGACTGTAATAATATAAACACATGACTTATAGTAACAACTTAGTAGTCTGCCACTTTGAAAGGACTGTGGGCTTTGTTTACATCCATCTCTCTTAAAGAATTGTTGTCTTCACTATGAGAAGTAATATAATTCCTGCTGAAATTCCATGTGATTTATCAACTCCTACGAACAAGCATGACCCTAGTGTTATTCTTTCTGTCCTTAGGCTCCAGAATTCCTTCTTTCACTGTTTTCATTTTTGCTTAAATGTATTTCTTTTGTAAACCTTTAAGGGATGTTTGATAGTAATAAAATCTTTTGTATTCATTTGTCTTCCTTGGGTAATATCCCCATCACTGCAACAGGATGGTTTAACTGTAAGTAGTCACACCACCTAACAGTTCTCTGGGTGTTTACTCTCCTAATGACTACATTTTTGTACACCAATCTACTATTAATTAAATTACAGTATTCCTCAGATAAAGTCAGATTTCTGTGACTAACTTCAAACTTTTTCTTTCCCATGATTTTCAGAGGTTTAAGTATGATGGGTTTTCAGTGTGGGTATCTTTGAGCTTATCTTGTTGGTTATTGTTCTGTTTCTTAGATCTATAGGTTTTGTAAAATTTGACAATAGTTTTGCCATGTCTCTTAAAATATTCTTTTGGCCACATTTTCTGATTCATTTTTTTTTCTGAGAGTCTAATAGACTGGACATGAGATTTTGAAGACTGTTACAACTACATCTATTTTTGCTTTGCTGCTCAGTTTGCTTGAATTGGGTTATCTTGCTTTTGAGTTTTTGCCAGTATATTATTTTAATTCTGGCAGCAATGGTGCTTCCCACAGCTAAGATGATCTTCCTTCCTAAGTTAGCCGC
The DNA here is from genome assembly GCA_036184795.1 of Tokudaia tokunoshimensis. NCBI lineage: Eukaryota > Metazoa > Chordata > Mammalia > Rodentia > Muridae > Tokudaia > Tokudaia tokunoshimensis. The sequence continues at coordinate 105,176,624 of BTHU01000014.1, read as the reverse complement.
ATTCAAATCATCCCTCACTGGTATGTCCGTGTCTCCTAGGTGACTCTAAATCTTTTCTAGAGTTCCAGTTGACAAACAATGTGAACCATCACAGATATTGGAAGGATTTTTTTTATGTTGCTACTTTAATTTTATTTCATATTCTCCATTTTGTTTTTTTATTTTAATGTTGCTGATATTTTCTAAGCAATGCTGTGATTGAGTATTGCATAACCCCTCTACCTGATTCATCTTGCTACATGCATTTACTGATGGCAATTTCACATTCAAACTAGATTTCCCTCTTCTTGATGTGACGTCTGGTATTTTATTGCCTCTATCAAGTTAAAAGTATAATGGAGAGAAGCAAAATTACAAATGATCAGTTTCCTTGGAGAAAAAAAGTCATTTCTTAAAGTGAGATATTAGAAAACGCAATCTGTAAGTGTAAGTAATCTCAGTGTTAGGTGATCAAGTACACCATTTGTCTGTGAGTTCACAAATACTTCCATAGCTACTTTTAAATATGAGGCTGCTATTGTGGGATCTATCTTCAAGTAAAAGGATGAATATTCTATTGGAGGCTTAGCACAGGAGCTTGTGAAGTGTCCAGTCTCCACTCTGATGACTGACTGAGTACTCTCTTCATGTTGCTTGCTCCTTGATGGAAGTGATCCCATATCTATTTCAAACACTCCCAGTGCATGCTTTGTCTCAGGACTTAGAGTATTTGTATAAACAGAAACAGATACCAATAAAGCCAGTATTTGACTTCTCCAACTAAAATGACCAGACCTTCATAATCATTTGAGGGATAACTGATTTTGTGCGGTTTAATTCTACCATGCAACTTACTAACATTACCTGTAGAATATTTTTAAGCAATACATGTAAAACATACCTTTATGTATCTGTGGAAGAAATGCTCTTTAGTTCTGAACCCTGTTTTCTGGTTTGAAAATTATAACCATAACTTTAGTGCTATGCTGTGGCAGTGAAATTAGTGTAGTCAGATAGACAGACAGTGCTGCCTAGCATAGTTTAACACTGCTTCACTTCACTTGTATATGCTTGGGGTCCTGTTGTTGAATCCATTCATCCATGTGCCTAACTGTGGTAAGATGCCTCTCATTCCTCTCTGCTCTTCACTCTGTCCTTCATTCCAATGATTGCTCCTTCTTTGTTTTGTAGAGGATGTTGTGGACTATGTTCTCTTGCCTTGATGGATATTTATTCTTCTGCACTCTGTACCAGGTCAGGTAGGAGATATGGGAGAAATGGGTTGTGGTATCTTATTTCAGGGTAGTATCCTAAACCCTCTCCCTGAAGTGATGCCTCTGTCTTATTTCCTTCTCACTGTGGCTCTTCCATGGTCTTTTAGGAGATATGTGAGACATATAATGTGCTTTGCAGAAAATAACTTTTCCTCTACTTATCCAGACATCGCTGGTTACAACACAATGCTCTGATTGGTGTGATTTGCTCTGTACAGTTCAAATAATTTTTGAATAATTATCTGTATTTAGCATATATGTCAATGTCAACTGCTAGAGAATTGTAAACACACACATAGTATGAATAAATGAAACAGTTTTTAAGTATAAAAAAAAGCTAGGTGAGTTCACAGAAAAAACAATTCCACTTAAGCACCAGTGAGAGAAATGAGGAAAAGCTGTGGAGAGAACTCAGAATTAGAATTGGGCCTTAAACAGTAACAACACTTGGAAAAAGCCCTATAACCCAGATTGAACAACTAGTTGCTGGATTTTAATTTCATGATCATCCAAACAAACTCTTGGCACTGAATAACATTTTTAATGTATCATCCATATTTTTAGAACACAGTCCCAAGTCTTATAGATTCCGTGGTCTGGTTACTTTAGACTGGGTGTGTACATGTCTGTTCAGAAGAAGAGATATGGCAACTGAGGCGGGACTAATGGCCAGCAGCCAAGGAAGAGCACACATAAAGTCTTTTATGTGACAATGACCACGCTCTTTTTAAAATGGTTTTTAGTCCTTTAAGAATACACACACACACACACACACACACACACACACACACACACACACACACAATACATTCTAATTACAATGTAGTTCTGACACATATTCTTAAGTGTGTTCATTTGACTATGTTGTGGGGTTCTGCAGGACCCCAAGAGCTCTGCCCACCCTGCTGAAATCATGGGTGGTAAGGGGCCATGTCAATGAAAGGATCATAAAGTAAACTTGCAAAGAGCTTCTTCATGTGTTGTAGACAAAATTGAGCATGTTTATTATAACTACTGAAAGCTGGGAATGGATTCTTATGTATAATGTTATGACCTCACTGTGTATTGTATTTCACTTAGGTCTGGAAGCAGTGATCTCAGTATCAAGTCATCAATTATACAAGAAACATAAAAGAGATCAAAGAGAATGGTATTTTAACTTATTGAGGAATTAATTGGTGACATTGTTGAGAAGAGCAATATGAGTCAAAAAAGATGATGTCTGATTCTGGAAATGTCACAGCACAGATTCTGGCATCATGATAAATATGTCATTTCTATTTTAAAGAACATAAATAAAGTACACATGCATTTTAGCAAAAAAAAATCAATGAAATTTGGTTATCTCCCCACAATTAGATGATGAACTGGAGTTCCTTGTGTACCAGATTCTGCTTCCTTGCTTGGTTCTCCTCCTCTCCATCTCTCCCAGTGACTGTGAGCTCAAAAGTTATACCTGTCATTCATTCACCTCATATTTTATCACATATGTACAACACATACTAGAAATATTTTTGTGTATGCTGTTGACACATTTATAAATGAAAACAGTGACTTGTTCTCGTCATCCTCAACTTTATAATAAGATTTAATCATGATTAAGCTAAGGTTTTACATATTTAATGTTACATAATGGTTATTCATAATGCCTCACAGTTAATTTTATACGTTCCAGTTACAATGAACACACACATACATATATTTCAGTGCCTACTCTTAGTGATGCAAACACCTTCAATGTGGAATAATTTAAAAAATGCTATTTCAATTTTAAGTGAATCTTAAAATAGATTTTAAATATAAAATTTAAAACTCTAGAATAGTATTTTATAAAATGATCATAGTTTTAATTTGATCTATATTAACTTTGAAATATGATAGAAATACGTTGAAAGAGACTTTGGCATGTTATACTTCATTCTATTTCATTTGAATAAAGTTCATGTTATGATTCTCTGGGTTAGTTTAATGAGTCACTGATAAGTCATTGCTTGTCAGCAGTCATGTTAGCTCTCATCTTTGTTGGGTGGTGATGCACTGATTATTCACACCTGTACTAAGTTGCTTTTCCAATAGCATGTATTCCTAGTGGTGGAACCAACGGTCTCCAGAATGCTAGACAAGTCCTTGCTCTACACTAAGGTCCTTTCCCCCAGCCTCTCAGGTGACCTTTCTCTTTACAGCTTTGCTCATGTATGATGCTGCATTATCTTTTAAATAAATGAATATATGATGACAGTATAAGTGTAAATTCAATTTATCCTAAATGTTATGCTTTTTAAGTGAGCTGTAAACAGAAGTTCTCCAGTGCACCTCTTTGGGTCTCAAAATGTTATGAAACTATGAAAAGTGTAAAGCTATTGTCATTAAAATCTGCTCTGAGTTGTAGTTTGAATAAGTAGGAATTTTGGCAATGCCTGTCAGAAAATGAAACCTGTTCTGGGATTTTCAGCAATCAGATCTACAATATACTGAAGGAATTCCTGAGTTGTCTTTCTCTTGTTTCTGTTTAAATTTTTGCAAAACTGTGATTCCTGATGTTTCACATCAGGAATGACAGGAAGTGATCAGATTGCTGTTTCTTTTGCTCTTAGTTTTAAATTCCTGAGATGAATTTTGGATATGCATGCTTCTCACTGGTGGGAATTTATGGAGTAAGAGTGAAGAGCTTGAAATCTATGCCTTGTGTCTCTGGTAAGGGTTGGGAAGTATTGTGGGTGAAGGCTCAGGATCTGGATCTTCTAGGACTTGATCTTCTAGAGGCTCCCAAGGATGATGTCCCCATCTCCCTGTTCTTTCCAGTGCTGAGGCAAATTTTCAAGACTAGAAAAGTCAGTTACTTTCTTGAAGGCAAACCAATAGCAAACTCTTTGACTCACTGCAAGCTCAGAGTACTGTTCACACAAATCTTGTTGTTGAGGGGAGGCAGAAAGAGGAGGACAAAACCCCAAATAGTGCACCTCAGCTCTAATGGAGCTCCCTGTAGTCTTCTGCAGGCTTGAGGGGAGGGTTTTCAATCTGTCTGAAAAGGCAAGGCTTTTCTAATACTGGATCCTGGCTCTCTCCTGCCTGGGAAATGCTGGGCTTGGCATTGAAGAACACCACTTCACCCCACACAGCCCTCCAGGGAGCCCAGCAAGCAGGGACAGTGATGCCATGAGCAAGTGGGACACACAGATTCTGATGCTGTCCCCACTGGCAAATAGGCATTTACAAAGACAAAGCTCAAAGGCAGCTTCCATTGAGAACTGGGTAAGATAATTTTAAAGCCATAAAAATCCATCTGTGCCAGCAAGTCAACTGAAAGCTATCTTTGAATAGTTGCCTCCTGGATTGTGGGTTTTCTTTTTTACAAAAAGAAAGAGATACAATTGTGTTCTCTTATTTACAAAAGGAATGGGGAAAAGGAAAGAAAGAGGAAGGTTGTTTTAAAAAAGAAAGGAAGAAAAGAAAGAAGGGGGGAAGGAGAAGGGAGAGGGGAGGAAGAGAAGGAGGGGATGAGGGAGGAATTGATTTATTTAGCTGGTGTGTGTGGGGCCCTGGATTTGAAGTTCAGCACTGCAAACAAGTAAGGAAACAAGAAAGAACTGTATGTGTTTTCCTTCAGATGACTCTGTGCTCATAACATTTATCGATTTAGGATATTATTTGCGGATTACCATTAATGTTTTAAAGAAATAACATTACTTTAAAATGTTTATCTAAATGCTGGAGAAAAATACCCCAAACAACAAGTTCTACCTTACAGTCATGTTTACTAAGCCTAATGCAATAAAATTCAATATTAACTCATTGGTTCCATGCATTGCTGTAGGCTGGGGAGGATTGTCACATGCTGGGAAGAATTGGTCCCATGCATTGCTACATGCTGGGGAGAATTCCCATACATCACTTCCCTCAAGTCCAGAGGAACTCTTGACAGTATCTTAGTGCCCTCTTAGGCTGGGTGGAGATTGCTACTGCTGAAATACTGGAGACTTACTTTGCTAGGCTACAGCTGAAAGATCTGCTGGGACCAGGGAGGCAAGTAGCTGTAATGAGTAAGTATAGGCATAGGTCTCTTATCCCTCCTATTAGCTTTTCCAGAGCCTTTCCCCATGATTTTGATGAGATGGTTCAGGAATAGTCCTGATGTTCTGCTGGTAAATTACTGTCCCACTCCTCCCAGGAATACCCATGGGAATGCTGTGGAACAGCCTGAAGGAGTCTACAGGCATCTCATCGTGAAGTTCTCCCTGTGGTAAAGACTGGACAAGGAAATATTTTTGTGCTTTTGGCTTTATCTCATGCCTTCCTATAGAAACAGCAAATCCTGTCTCTGTATGCAAGACATGGAATTGCAGATTGACTTGCTTTGAATTGCCCAGACCTTGTCAAAGAAGAGTTGTCATCTATAGGGAAAGGCAGGTGGTACCTGCTCATGGGAGCTCTGACATTTTCAAGAACAGTATGCAAAACAGAGCTAGGATTTGGAATTCACTACTCAGGGGCACCCAGCACTGCTTTATGGTGACCATGAAAGACTTGGCCCTTTACTTCCTTGGTTTTTAAAACACAGATGCAATGAATGACTGGACAGTGAATTAAGAATGATCTAGCGTTGTCTGATGGAAGATGCTAATGGTTTACAAAAGTTATTTTCATCAATCTGTAACTATTAAGTCCAACTCTTTGATAATCTCATTACCTATTTATGTCAAGAAATCAAGAAAAGCAAAGATAAAGAATAGTGAATTAATTTTTCTTCCAAAGACATGTTATAGCTAATTTTTCATCATTCATAAACACATGGAAAAATAAAGGACATTCTGTCTGCATCCTTCTTTTGACTCATCAAATACATCATTGGTTTGAGGAAAATAGCTGTCTTCCATCATTAAAGCCTTAACTTCAAATACTGATCAGTGATGTCATCTATTTCCCAGTAGAGGAAACTTAGGTAATAGTTTTTACTGTTGACTAAATGTCCTTGTTACTGTTATTCATCCTTCTATAATAGCTGTCACATGAGCTATTTTTACAATTATTTAGCTTCAATACATATAGGAAACATCTCCAGGTGTTGATATTAACTTGAAAATATTTTGAGGGCGTTCAAGGGAGAGAATATCATCTCTACTCTGAAGACACCCAGAATAGCAGGTGACACATGGTAATATTGCAGGGCTCATAAAATAGCCTGCTGGCAAGCGCACCAGCTCATGAGTTGCACTGAGACAAGCTAGTCTTCTGAGTCTGCGTTTCTTCTATATCCATGTGCTTGATATGATTCTGGCAAGATCTAATACATAACTGGCATGGCTGTTCACATGTGCTTGAGGATATTCTGTGTGTAGCAATAGACTCCATGGAAAGAGTTGCAAACCTTCCATACCCTCTTCTGTTGGAGGAACTAATGGGCACAGATACTGTTACCCTCAAGAAAGGGGATAAAAGGAAAGGAAAGGAGCAGAGAAGTGAGATTCACACAATCACAGATGGAATGGAGAAGTGTTAATAGCACATGTGCCTTGGGTTAAGAAAAGACTACATGCATCTTAGCTCAGGGATGCCATCGTGCTATGAGACAGAAAGCCACTAAAGACATGATGCCAAGCGTTAAGGATGAGGATTAGCCAGAATTGTTTATTGCTCTTAAGATACAGGTCAGAAACAGCAGTTCCAGAAACAGACACAGAAGTCTTCTAATTTCCCACCAACCAAACAGGGGACAGGAGACTCTCCAGTGAGCTCACCCAAGTTGAAGGGCAAAATAATTCAGATGGCCCTCTCCTGATGTTCATATATGAGCTCACTATGAGTCAGCCAATGCATCATTGAGCCGCAGAGCTTTATTTCCCTCCAGCCACTTGGAGAGTCAAATATGTCCTTCACCATAATCTCTGCTGATGGCTGGGGCTGGTTAGAAATACAAGTATGAGATCTCTGTGGAGTACAGGTGGAACTCGCTAAAAGCCTCCACTTTCCCAATGAAGAGAGGTGTGGCTTCCCTTCTCTTTCTCCTTTGTATCATTCCTTCTCAACGGGGAAAAGGAGCAACTAAACATCAGAATCCTTGGACTGATGTCGTTAAGTTGCTGAACTAAGGGTAGATGCCCACCTTCCAAGTTCCATTATAACATAAAAATAAACATCTATTTGCTGAGTCTATGGTATAGAGTTGGATATTGGTTGTTGGTTCACTCTTTATTACATGGAATATGTATTGTATGAGTTTTCTCTTACAACTTTCATACAACTCTGTATTAAAATCTGTCATCCCATCTTTTTGACATTCTTAGAAACTGAGAAATGTTACCAAGTCAGTGCTCTACGGTGGTATCCTATAAAACCACTGGGAGTAATTATTAGGATATTTTTCTTTTCTGCATGGGTGAGTTACAAAACAATGAATGAAGTATTTATAGACAAAGTTATTGGCTACTTTTGGAGTAATTTTCCACCAAATTTAATGTTTTTATTGTTTATCCATTAGAATATCCTTTCTTTTTCTGGAGTTTGAATGTAGTCACCCATCCTTGTAATGCTGAAGCTAGCAGATCCTTTAAACAATGTCAGTAGATTGCATTTCAGATTGAGAAGAAAATAGAGAAAGAGGAGTTAAGGAAATGATAGGAAAAGAGAGAGCAAGAGGAGAGAGGGGATATGATGGAAGGCTAGACAGTGTTCCAAGAGAGTGGTTCTATTTATGACTGTTTCCACTCAGCATTTTGGAACATTTTGAATGAGATAACATTCTTAATTTCAAAACACCAACTGCATCACTGTTATTGTTGGTCTATTTTAGGTCAAAAGTCCAAAACTTAATTACCCTAGGGAAGCTTTTCTTGGGAAATTTCTATCCCCACACTCTCAGACCCATAAAGGACAAGATGTGTACAGGGATGTGTGCAATCTCACGAGCTTTGATGTACCATTTAAGCAGAAGCATTGGGGACCAAGTTAGACAAGTGAAACCCATGAAATGAATGACGAGACATGTTGGGTTATGTGTTTTGCTAAACATGATAAAATGAACAAAAAACAGCTGTTCTTTAGGAGTTTGGACCTCTGCAAAGGTTTTCCCACCCAGCTTAACTGTGCTGTTTCTTTTCCTGTGTCAAATTTGGCAAGACCTCAAAAATTGTGTTTCCTTGATGTGGGGGAGGATATGAGTGAGGAGTCAAAAGTTAAAGTTGGCTGAAGGTGGCTTCTAAAATGATCTCAATGTTAGTCTTTCCCCCAAACAAACTAATCTTCACATTGCTTTGTGTTAGAAGACAGTATCAAGAAACAAAAGAACAACCTGACGACACAGCGTTTGTTTGTACACGGATTTTCTGGAGCCCTCGGGGTCCTCCGTCAGCTCAGGGACTTCCTGGAATGCTGTTGTTACACCTCCTGAGAATTCTGAGGGAATTCGCATTGAGCTGGTTTGATAGTTAAGAAAGATGACTGAGGCTCACAGGTATCTACCAAGCAGATGAACAGTTTCAGATGGTATAGATATTACTTTTAATTTTTTTTTATTTTAGCATTCAAAGAAATGGTGTCGGCCATAACCTCTTAATGCAGGAGTGTTACTCTGCCTTGTTTGCATTTACTCCTTTCCATGAATTTTGCTCTGTCTCCCAACCTGTGGCTCATTTGCTTCCTTTCTTCTCCATAGTAACTTCTGCTCCTGCCTTCCTATTAATGTACTCCACTCTGTTTTTTCCCACCTCTCTTAAAAAGTCTCTTCCCCTATCTTATCTCCTGTCTCTCCTCTATCTGTCTCTCTGTCTCTCCTCCTTATGCACATGAATGCACATGCACACACACAGACCTATAATTTTAAAGATTTAATTTTTATTTTATGTATATAAGTACACCATCACTGTTCTCAAACACATCAGAAAAGGACATCAGATCCCATTACAGTTGGATGTAAGTTATCAGATATTTGCTAGGAATTGAACTCAGGAGAGCAGTCAGTGCTCTTAATTGCTGAGCTATTTTCCCAGTCCCTACAATTTTAAATATAGATCTGTATATAAGACAAAAATCAGGGATTTTTCTTTTTGAGTATAGATGATTTCACCTAAAACAATGATTTCCAGTTGTATCCTTTTTCTTGAAAGTCTCATTTTTCTATTTTATATGTTCTTGTGTAGGGGAGTGCCAGGACAGGGAAGAGGGAGTGGGTGGGTTGGTGAGCAGGTGGTGGGGGGATGGGATACGGGTTTTGGAGGGAAATGAGGAAAGGGGATAACATTTGAAATGTAAATAAAGAAAATATCTAATAAAAAAATAAAAGTTATTTCCAATATAGCCTAAAATGAAAAAAAATAACTTTAAGCTACATAGCTTTTAACATACATTATTTGCATAGCGTGTTTATAGGTTTAGTTTAGCCATTTTCCAGTTCAGAACTTATTCTTGTCTAAATCTGAATAGAACCAGGATTAGATAATATACCTGAAAATAAATTGCTGTACCTTTCCAGAAACAGTTTAGATTCAACTTGCCCTAGAAGGAAAGGGCTGACTCTGACTTCCAATAAAACACTGGACACTCTAAAAGCAGTTACAGATTTGGGTCTGCCAAGGACATATTGTGTAGAAGACTCCTTGTAGTCAATTCAGTTTCCTAGAGGTGGGAAGAAACAAGAGAGCGGCAGAAGACTGGAGTGATGGACTGTGGGGTACTATCACTGATTAACCAGAACTTGGATATCTGGAAGAGACTCTTAATATACTTTCTCTCAGAATTTAGGCTAAGATGCAAAGAGCTGTAGACTCAAGAAAATCCAGAAAGAATTCAAACAACTAGACTTCCAGGTGCTCAAATTAGCTACTTTTCATGATTTTTGACTCATTTGTGCTGGGACACATGATCATGTAGAAATGGTTCAAGATGTTTTTGAATAACTTAAAGCTATGCAGAGAAAATGTCATGGGCATATATAGAAGCTGCATGTAGTTTGAGGGAAAAGAGCTGATAATTAATTTTAAGTCCCTTGCTTTGATTTCCTATGTGTAGCATATGTGCACAAATGCACTATTTGAAAAAATAGTTATCATATCCAACGAGTTCATACTGTATTACTAATTCTATATTCATAGAGAAATGGTGATATGCATTTTATAAGTATGTATTTCATCTACAAAACTTACAAGCTTGCATCCTGAGATAGTTCTAAAGATTTAGTTTTTTCACTGTTTCTTTATAAGCTTGAGATTTTTAAAGGCAATCTATTTTGTTTTTTAGATTTACTTATTTTAATTTATGTGTATGAGTGATTTGCCAGCATGTAGGTATATGCACCATGTACACAAATATTGCTCACAGAGATCAGAAAAGAGCCTCGAATTCCCAGGAACTGAAATTATAGGTGGTTATAAGCCACCAAGTGAGAGTTAGGAATGAGCATAATTCCTCCCAAAGAGAAGGAGTATTTTTAACCACTGAACCATCTCTCCAGCCTAAGTTGGTGGACATATGTGAACCTTCAGAAAAGCAATACAGAGACAAGAAGCAGATAATCAGAGGAATCATCTAAGCAGATAACGTGGGGCGCACAATTGAAACCTAATTCCAAGGGGCTGTTGGTAATGTGCACATTTCTTATAATCCTTCCTCTGAGAGGTGATGGAGTGTGTACTGATGTGCTAGTTCCCACCATTTGGACTGATTCCTACAGACAAGTAAATTCTTTCTCTTGTACTTTCATGACTCTGGAAGGAGTCCTCTGCACCGAATCAGACTGCAGATATTGGAAGTCATCGTGAGCCACTGGAGAAGTGATGCTCAAGGGATATGACTGGAACACAAGCAGAAACTGATACAACTTCAGGAAGAGTTACTGGAGTGGTCCATACATCTGCACATGGGAACAGTTCTTATGTACAAAGCATCCTGTTTAAATTAATGAATCACAGAGAGCCAGAGGATTACCTGGTATAATTCCCATGTCTTAATTTGGGAAATAAAATCTAAACTTTCAATGACTAGCTAGACTCATAGACCCACCATGGCATAGTGATCTCATGGTGAAATACATTTTAATACATTATTTTGTTATTATTAAGTTGAGAACTATTTCTTTTTTTAAAAAAATACGTGCAAAAGCAGGTGTAAGAGACCCAAATCTTCCAGTCTTTGTTCTCAGAACCTTTCCTAACAACTCCTGTCTGGCCCAGGTGGTATGCCTTGATGAGCTCTGACACTTAGAAACACAATCTTCTAGAAAGGTCCTCTCAAAATTTATTTAGAAAAAAAATAAGTTGATTGCTTTCAATGTATAAATAAATCACTCCACTCTATATTGAAATACTGTTCACTAATAGAAAATGTCCTCTTTAAGCTGTGGAAGCCTTAATATTTTCAGGTTATGTTTAGGTCAAGAAGAGCCCAAGCAATGAGTGTGGCCTGGAGAGTGACTGGTGCATGGAGTGGGATGTGCATTAATTAATTAATTAATTAATTAACTAACTAACTAACTAACATTAATCAGCACAGAAGAGCTTAGCCCCTGGCTCCCTGCAACCCAGGTAGTGAGGGCTTCTCCAGATCCACAATGTTCAGTTTACCCACCTTATCGTTAGTGCTTCTTTGCATTTAATTTGTTTATTCATCCAACAGTAAGAATCTTCTCTGTTCAGGGGAATTGTCTGGATGATCAAGATGCAAGAAAGAGAAATGTTTAACTTTGATGCTTTGTTGGAAGTTTTTATAAGTAACCTAGTAAATGACTGCTCAACTCCTTGCCAGTACTCTAAAAAGAATAGTTTTTGCAAAGATCATGGTGAAATAAATCCAGAATATTAGTGCTGGTTAAATGTGCATTGAAATATTGAATTTTAGAGATAAAACATTAATTAAAAAATGAATGGCTGAGGGAGGAACTCAAGCAGGGAATGATGCACATTCTTGTCTCCTTTTACATATGGCAGCAGGAAGTGTTACTGAGCCATCCCTGTTCCTTGTTTAGGAAGCATTCCAGAACCAGACATACCCTCAAGTAAGTGCAGAAAACAGCATTTGGAGGAAAGGCTTTACCCTTCCTGGACATCTGCTGTGTATCACTGTCATGTGGCTATTTTTTTAAATCATTTTTCCCTTTTTTAAAATTAGATATATTCTCTATTTATATTTCAAATGATTTCCCCCTTTCTGGTTCCCCCCTCCCCAAAAGTCCCATAAGCCCTCTTCCCTCCCCCTGTTCCCCAATCAAACCTCTCCCGCTTCCCTGTCCTGGTATTCCCCTACACTGTTGCATTGAGCCTTTCCAAGACCAGAGGCCTCTCCTTCCTTCTTCTTGGGCATCATTTGATATGTGAGTTGTGTCTTGGTTAATCTGAGCTTCTGGGTTAATATCCACTTATCAGTAAGTGCATGCCATGTGTGTTGTTTTGTGACTGGGTCACCTCACTTAGGATGTTATTTTCTAGTTCCACCCATTTGCATAAGAATTTCTTGAATTCATTGTTTTTAATAGCTGAGTAGTATTTCATAGTGTAAATATACCACATTTTCTGTATCCATTCCTCCATGGAGGGACATCTAGGTTCTTTCTAGCTTCTGGCTAATATAAATAGGGCTTCTGTGAACATAGTGGAGCATGTGTCCTTATTACATGCTGGGGAATCCTCTAGGCATATGCCCAGGAGTGGTATAATGGGGTCCTCTGGAAGTATCATGCCCAGTTTTCTGAGGAACCACCAAACTGATTTCCAGGAGGTGACTATTGTTCATGGAAGGTCTTCATGGGCCCTGTTACACGGTTTCAAACCAGAACTAATGAATGCTGAAGGGAAACTTCTAATCAGAATCCCTCCCTTAGTCAAAGGTCTCTTGCAATCCAAAGCTTTGTTTGTGATATGCTAGTGGACCTGGGTTTGTCCACAGACTTCGGTGAAGGCAACTTTGTGCTAAGTGTTAGTACTAACAGCAAGACCTTGTGTCGTGGAGTTGACTTGTTCCTTGTAGTTTCTTTTGGAATTTTTCAGAATTCTGGATACAATATTTTTGCAAAGATTATATTTTCCCCGTCATGGTTCAGGAAATTCAGTTGTGTAAATAAGTTAGCCACAACTTTTATCCAGAGGCACACACACCGCAGGTGCTGCTCAGGTGCTCAAGCTGGTCGTGGTTATCTATAGCTCTGGAAATCCTGCATTCCTTCAGGCCCTTCACCACTCACTTACATTGTTCCAGAAAATTCCGCCTGGATTATTTCTTTGCCAAGTTTAAAATGTAATATATTCTAACCTCTAATGGAGAAACAACATCTTCTTCATTTTAGAAAGACGTTAAAAGTTTCCATTCTTCATTCCCCAAAAAAGTTTCTAAATGTAAATAAATGTAGAAATAACTACACCCAGTTACTGTGAGGATAAAAAACAACACATTGGTTGCTAACTTAGAAAAGTTATCTAAGAAAATATCTGTATTTTATTGTTTTTATAAAACTATGGGAAAGAGGAAAATAGTAAATAGAAATTAAAACACAGACCACAGTTTTTGAGTATCCAAATTGCTAATTACTACATTGTAGCTTACACACACACACACACACACACACACACACACACACACACACACACTAATACATGATAACCTAATATTACAATACCATCAAACAAAATCTGTTCCTTCCGGTTCTCTACCTACCTTTTCTCTTTCATTCCCTGCCCTAGCAGTACTCTTCCACTTACCCATATTCTGAGGTTCATGAACTTTTCCTGGGAAGATGAACACAAGTGTCTACTCTCCCAGACAGGGACCAATGACAAACTGGAGTGTGATTCTACCATAGTCTAGCTTAGTGAACTGGTGAGAGGCCATTAGGCCTCCTTACATATCATGAGTGAGAGACTGGGTGACCCTAAAAATGCTTCAATGCCCCAAATCTCATATCAACAGGCTGATGAGTTCCTCACAGCTGCATAGACAGTCTATACTGTGTTCCATCCCCTACATCGCCTGTCACCTCCTGAGACCTGTGCAGCGCACACAAAATTATATACAGCTAAGAGGGAAGTGTCAGAATCATGGTGGAACTGCATGACATCCCTACCTCCTATAAGAGAAGAACAGCAGGCCCTTTCTTGGGGATACCTTGCAGAAAGCCACACCTACCCTGATGAGGATGGTGATAGAGTGATTGTCAGCAGAGTGCTTCAAACACTATGAAATTTGAAGTTGTAAACCTTTCACTACAACATATATATTTTAACAGTCTTTCCTTTAAGTATAGAATGTGACTTTTCCCCACACACCACAAGTGCCCATGTAGCCAGCAATCATATCCAGAACCAGATCAGTCTCAGAGAACTGTTCTCTAGATTCCTGTCTTCTTCTAAGGGCCTCAATGCCATTCCCAGTTTGAAGTGTAAACAGATCACTAATTCCAATAATATGAACTCTGTTTTTCCTCATCTAAAAGAACTTAGATGGAGTGATTTGTTCTGACTGAGGCTCAACTGTGTGCATTTGGTGATGAACTTGCACTGTGCTTGTGTGGGTATAATTTGACCAGTGGATGGAAGCATCCTGACATCCTGCATTGTGCATCAGATCACACACAGTGCAGAACACTAAACCACTTTTGGGCACTACTGGTTTGCTTAAAGTAACCCTTCTTCAGACAGCCCTCACTTCTTATGAGAGACCTCAACAAACTGAAAAGGTCCTCTGAGAAACACTCCACTGTATACACTGAAATATATAATTTTGTTGATGCAACTAATTTTAGTGAAATTTTTTGTTAACATGGTTACCTTTTGAATCATAACTTAGGGAAACATGTTTATAAGGGAATCAGCACCTCCATAATGTTAAAGTTTGCAATGAAAGACCAATTACCCAGAGACTCGTCATGCCTGTACATTTAGAAACAAGAGTGCAAGAGCTGGGGAGATGCCTTGGAGGTTGTGAACACTGACTGCTCTTCCAGAGGACCATGATTCAATATCCAGCATCCACATGGCAGCTCATAACTGTCTGTATCTCTAGTTCCAGGAGATCTGATGCTCTTCAGTAAGTGGTGTGCAGACATACATGTAAGTAAAACACCCATACACATAAAATAGGAATAAAACTTTAAAAAGCAGAAACAGAGTATGTATTTAAATCTTTAAGAACCAAACAGCACACTATAAAAAGACACCAGAAAGTCCTATGAAATGCAAAGCCACCTTTTCCTCCTAACGATACAGGACAAAGTCATTGCTCTGCTCCTCACCCTGTTCTTCCTCCAACTGAAACCAATTCTAGTTAATTGAACAAGATTTTTTTGATTGCTTTATTTTTAGAAATGGGTTTTCTCTATACAGCCTAGGCTCACTTTGAGTTTGAAATCTTCCCCCCAGTTAATTTAGGGTCTCAGACAAGACAATTTATATTAAGAGTAATAAACGTGTGAGTATACAAAAGTATAATTACAGTGTACACCTTTCAAATGAGAAAACTAATACACAGAGAGATTAAGTGAATTGCTCAGTCACAAGCCTTCCAAGATGGAGAATCAGGCTTTGAATTACATGGGCTGCTCTACCTCGAACTTGATCTATTGATCATTTAGCCTCATTTGATCATTTGGTTACAGTTACCTATGTAACATATTAAAACTAATATTGACCTCGTTTAAACTGTTAGAATAAAGCATTGTTGGATACTGACTGTCTTAGTTAGGGTTTTACTGCTGTGAACAGACACCATGACCAAGGCAAGTCTTATAAATGACAACATTTAGTTGGTCTGACTTACAGGTTCAGAGGTTCAGTCCATTATCATCAAGGTGGGAACATGGCAACATTCAGGGAGGCATGGTGCAAGCAGAGCTGAGGTTCTACATCTTCATCTGAAGGCTGCTAGTAGAAGACTGCCTTCCAGGCAGCTAGGTAAGGGTTTTAAGCCCATATCCACGGTGACACACCCACTCCAATAAGGCCACACCTCCTAATAGTGCCATTACCTGGGCCAAGCATATACAAAACATAACACAGAATCCACTTTCTCTTTGCAAGTGGGCTTTGAGGACCAGGCCTTAAATTTTTCAGAAAATTGTATTTTTCTTATCTTATCAATTGTCAACATATTCCACAGTAGAAGCAATCTAACACTGGCCAACTACAGTGTTGCAGTATTTTTAGGATATAATCACTGGTTGTCATTTACTTTGAAGTATGCTTTGAGGTTGATTGCCTACATTTTTTAGCCCATTTTGGGCAAAGGAATGGCCTAGCATGCAGGGCTAGTGTGCAAAAGTCCCTTAGAATTTTATTATTGAAAGTAGTTTTCATATGAGGCTGGTTTCATCATTACACATCAGTTATCTCAAAGCCACACACATGTACTTTTATCTATTGTGATGTCTCTATTCATTTGGTCGATTTAACAGACCAAGAAGCTGATCTCCAGAGCCAAGCAACCAACTCCAGGTATAAAGCAGCCATTCTTAACCACAAGATAGGGTATAGGAAGTCTGGACTGCTACTAGAGGCATTTTGATACCCTTAACAACCCATGTTTCTTCTCAACTGACAGAACTCTGAGGATTTCAAACCTGTGGTTCTCAATGCACTTCTGAAAGACTTTGAATGGCTAAAAGTCATTTCACAGCAGGATTGATTTCCAGCCAGGATCAACCAGACATTGGCCTCCTTTTTGTGTAGTTTGGAAGATTCTCTCTTCAAATCTGCCTCTCCACATAGAATGTTTCCTGTTTGAGTTTCCTTTTTTCTAATGAATGGATTTATTTTGCTAAAGGAAGAATTTTCCTGAGCTGTTCAGAGAAAAGCAAGATAAATAAAAGGTTATAGATCAAACACATATATTTGTCCCCTGTCAGCTGAGGATTGCTTTATGCATTGACATGTGCTGTATGGAAGGCTGAGGGACAATGAGCAACACTGAAGTTATTGAGAGAAGTGTAACAGCACTGGTCAAGTCTCAGGAAGATGCACATTTATGGCAAGTATGGAACCATAACAGTCATTAGAGTGAGTCAAGATGGAGCCCTCCACACTAGTCATCAGAGCAAAACTGAGAGAGAACAATGTCTCTTGAAGACCGCCAAGAACCCTTCCAGGGACATAGTAGGAACTGGGTAACAGCCACATTGCATAATTCTTACAGATCATCACAGTTTCATTAGAGGTGAACAAGCATTGTCCACAATTACTGTACTTTGTTTTCCATTTCTCAGCTTCAGAAAGTTAATTGCTCATATTACATATCTAGTAAAAGATAGTTACATGGCATGGACAGTGATGAATGATTTTTTTTCCTTCATGGATTTGGAGCAGAGAAATAATATTCTGGACAAACTTTTCTTGAGAAGATAAATGAACTCTGGGGTGAAGTGTAGATGAAAACAGAGTGAGGTCCAGAGGTGGGGGAATCGTGAACCAGCTGCTGCAAAGACCAAAGCTAGAGGGATAATCCTCAGGCAATTGGTATTTGACGATTGGTACTTAAAACATCTTTGAGGGTCCAAAGCGCTTAGATTATGTGGGGTTTGATCTATGGATGTCTACTGTGTTTGAAATTAAAACTGAGAAATTCTGAAGTTGATTAAGTTATCTTAAAAGAAACATTATACCAATATGTTAATCATATTAATAAATTTATGTTTATCTCAATATAAAATATTTTAGGACAATAATTGTTTTACATAGTACAAGGATAATATTTTATATTTCTACAGGATTCTCTAATATCTGATTAATAGAACCCAGACAAATTATCATACATTTGATAGTCACAAAATCATATGTACTCCTCTGAGAGAGTAAGGAAGACAAGTTAAAGAGCATCATCATGAAGATTTTTGATGCTGTGGCATTGTGAAAGACACTCATGGGGACACTGCTGGGACCTTGGAGCAAGGCTGGAGAAACAGTGCACTAGAGGGTGGCTGAGAAGAAGGGAGATAAAAAACAACATAGAAAATCAACAGCTGCATCTGGAGACTGAGCAGGGTTAGAGTATGCTGCAAAGAAAGAACAGTTTATGCTGGAACAGCAGGCACTGGAGAGCTGCGGAAGCTGCAAAGTCACTGTAGAATGAGAAACCCGGAAACCCATGTGTGAAGGTGATTGGCTGGGCAGTTGGTAATTTCCGGTTTGGGTGATGTCGATCTGAAATGACTGGAAATCTGTCCAGATAAAACACAGCTGGTCAAGAATCTGGTAGCATCTTTTGTTTTTAATGGAAGTAATATTGTAAAGGTCAATCTCAAAATAAAATAAAAATGTACAATGTCATAAGTTGTTTTTAAATTCATTACAAACTATTTTCAAACTATTCTATTTTTATATTTTAAAGTGTAGATCATGAGAAAAACAGACCTTTCAGAGAAAAGTTCTATTTCTTTGACCAAGAAGCGGTACTTATCACATCACTCTGCATCCATATTTCTATGTCTAGAATAATTGTTGCACATTTAGAAGATTAAAGTTCATACTATTGTTTAACCCACACCTGTAACACACATGTGTTTATCTGAAATACAAAGGAGATGAAATCACATCTTATTTATAGATGTTAATGATACTGACATCTCATTTGGATAGAGAAAAAACAAAACAAAACAAAACAAAAAAACTAAAATAACCAGAAAAAGAACGAAATCTGTACTGAACTCCAAATCTTGCATCTTCTCCTTAAACATTTAAATATAGACTTGGGGAGAAGGGTTCCTAACTCACTGGCAAGATGGAGGAAAGTGAGAAGACACAGCAGCAGTTACAATGTAACAAAGCCATGTTTTAGTAGATGTTGTAGCCAATGACTTAGTCAGATTGGGAGGTCCCAGAGGAGTTAACAACATTTGTTGTGAGACAAAAAAGTGGGAGAAACAGAAATTCCTGCAAATCAGATGATCAGAAGAACAAACCAATTGTTGCGTACATTTGAGAGGAAGTAACCCTGTCACTGGGAGACTGTCAGCTCAATTCGGCTATGGGATTGGAGGTAATAGACACAGGAACATTGACTTGGGTGTAGTAGGAACAAAGGAAGCTCACTAATTGCCATAACTGGTTAATATTTATTGTATGCATGTGTGCACGGGCTGTGTGCATCCTTGTGAAGATAAAAGTACTATGACAGGTGTTTGCCCACAATTTTAAGACTTTTGCCACTCTGGTTACAAGCATGTGCCACTACACCAAGTTCTGTTTGTTTATTGATCCTAACACAGGTCCTCAGGCTCCCCAGAAAAGCACTTTGCAGGCTGAGCTATCTCCCTCCTCTCTAACTGTCTAGGCTTTAGCTTTGAAACTTCTCTATGGAGAAGAATACAGCAGTTCCCAGGATAACAGTGAGGGCTCATTCTTCTCAGCACCTCACAGTACCTTCTCCAAAACTGACTGTATACTTGGTCACAAAACAGAGTCCAGCAGATACAAGAAGACTGAAATAATTCCATGCACCCTATCAGATCACCACAGACTAAGACTGGTCTTCAATAACAACAAGAACAACAGACAGCCCACATACGCATGGAAACTGAACAATATTCTACTCAATGATAATTTGGTCAAGGAAAGAATAAAGAAAGAAATGAAAGACATTTTAGAATTTAATGAAAATGAAGGTACAACATACCCAAACTTATGGGACACAATGAAAGCAGTGCTAAGAGGAAAACTCATAGCTCTGAGAGCCTCCAAAAAGAAACTGGAGAGAGCATACACTAAGAGCACAGCTGAAGATTCTAGAGCAAAAAGAAGCAAAATTACCCAAGAGGAATTGATGGCAGGAAATAATCAAAGTCAGCGCTGAAATCAACCAAATAGAAACAAAAAGAACTATACAAAGAATCAACAAAACCAGGAACTGGTTCTCTGGGTGGAGGGAGGGGAACAAAACGATAAACCCTTAGCCAAACTAAACAGAGGACACAGAGACAGTATACAAATCCACAAAATCAGAAGTGAAAAAAGAGACAAAACAACAGATACTGAGGAAATTCAAAAAATCATCAGATCCTACTACAAAAGACTATACTCAACAAAAGTGGAAAATCTAGAGGAAATGGACAATTTTCTAGAGAGATACCAGGTACCAAAGTTAAATCAGGATGAGATAAATGATCTAAATAATCCCATAACCCCTAAAGAAATCATAGCAATCATTAATAAGCTCCCAACCAAAATAAAACCCAGGACCAGATGGGTTCAATGCAGAGTTCTATCAGACCTTCAAAGAAGACCTAATACTAGTGCTCTTAAAACTATTCCACAAAATAGAAACAGATGGAACACAACCCAATTCGTTTTATGAAGTCACAATTACTCTGATACCTAAACCACACAAAGACCTAATAAAGAAAAAGAACTTTAGACCAATTTCCTTATGAATATTGATGCAAAAATATACAATAAAATTCTTGCCAACCGAATCCAAGAACAAATCAAAATGTTCATTCAACATGATCAAGTAGGCTTCATCCCAGGGATGGTTCAATATATGGAAATCCATCAATGTAATCCACTATATAAACAAACCCAAAGAAAAAAAACCACATGATCATTTCATTAGATTCTGAGAAAGCATTTGACAAAATCCAACACCTCTTCATGATAAAAGACTTGGAAAGATCAGGAATTCAAAGCCCATATGTAAATAGGAAAAGCAATATACAGCAAACCAATAACCAACATCAAACTAAATGGAGAGAAATTTGAAGCAATCCCACTAAAATCAGGGACTAGAAAAGGCTGTCCATTCTCTCTCTCTCCCTATTCAATATAGTCCTAGCCAGAGTAATTAGAAAAAAAAGGATACAAATTGGAAAGGAAGAATTCAAAATATCACTATTTGCAAATGATATGATAGTATACTTAAGTGAATCCAAAAACTCCACCAGAAAACTCCTAAACCTGATAAACAACTTCAGCAAAGTGGCCAGATATAAAATTAACTCAAACAAATCAGTAGCCTTCCTATACTCAAAGGATAAAAAGGCTGAGAAAGAAACTAAGGAAATGACACCCTTCAGAATAGTCACAAATAATATAAAATACCTTGGTGTGACTCTAACCAAACAAGTGAAAGATCTGTATGACAAGAACTTCAAGTCTCTGAAGAAAGAAATTGAAAAAAATCTCAGAAGATGGAAAGATCTCCCATGCTCATGGATTGGCAGGGTTAATATAGTAAAAATGGTCATTTTGCCGAAAGCAATATACAGATTCAGTGCAATCCCCATTGAAATTCCAACAAAATTCTTCATAGAAAGAGCAATTTCCAAATTTATCTGGAATAACAAAAAGCCCAAGATAGCAAAAACTACTCTCAACAATAAAAGAACTTCTGGTAGAATCACCATCCCTGACCTCAAGCTATACTACAGAGCAACAGTGATAAAAACTGCATGGTATTGGTACAGTGACAGGCAGGTACATCAATGGAATAGAATTGAAGACCTGGAAATGAACCCTCACACCTATGGTCACTTGATCTTTGAAAAAGGAGCTAAAACCTTCCAGCGGAAAAAAGACATTTTCAACAAATGGTGCTGGGTCAACATGTAGAAGGATGCAATTTGATCCATTCTTATCTCCCTGTACAAAGCTCAAATCTAAGTGGATCGAAGACCTCTACATAAAACCAGATACAATGAATCTAATAGAAGAGATAGTGGTGAAGAACCTGGAGCACATAGGCACAGGGGAAAATTTCCTACCAATAGCTTATGCTCTAAGATCAAGAATTGACAAATGGGACCTCAAGAAATTGCAAAGTTTCTGTAAGGCAAAGCACACTGACAATAGACAATAGGGGAATTAACAGATTTGGAAAAGAACTTTATCAATCCTACAATCTCTAATACTCTATAGGATATTAGAGAGCTAATATCCAATATATAGAAATAACTCAAGAAGTTAGACACTAGAGATCCAAATGACCCTACTGAAAATGGGATAGAGAGCTAAGCAAAGAATTCTCTACTGAGGAATACTGGATGGCTGAGAAACACCTAAAGAAATGTTGAACATCCTTAATCATCAGGGAAATACAAATCAAAAGAACCCTGAGATTCCACCTCACACCACTCAGAATGTCCAAGATCAAAATCTCAGTGGACAGCAAATGCTGGAGAGGATGTGGAGAAAGAGGAGCTCTCCTTCATTGCTGGTGGGATTGCAAGCTGGTAAAACCACTCTGGAATTCAGTTTGGTGGTTCCTCAGAAAATTGGACATGGCACTACCTGAGGACCCAGCTATACCACTCCTGGGCATAAACCCAGAAGATGCTGCAACATGTAATAAGGACACATGCTCCACTATGTTCATAGCAGCTATATTTATAATAGCCAGAAGCCGGAAAGAACCCAGATGTCCCTGAACAGAGGAATGGATACAGAAAATGTGGTACATTTACACAGTGGAGTACTACTCAGCTATTAAAAACAATGAATTCATGAAATTCTTAGGCAAATGGATGGAGCTAGAAAATATCGTCTTGAAAGAGGTAACCAAAACACAGAAGAACACACATGGAATGCACTCGCTGACAAGTGGATATTAGCCTAATAGCTTGAAATACCCAAGTTACAACTGACAGACCACATGAAGCTCAAGAAGAAGGAAGACCAAAGTGTAAACACTTTGATCCTTATTGTAAGGTGGATCAAAATACCAATGGCTCACAGCCAACCCATTGAATGAGCATAGGGTCCCCAATGGAGCAGTTAGAAAAAGGAGTCAAGGAGATGAAGAGGTCCATAGCCCTGCAGGAGGCACAATAATATGAACCAACCAGTACCCCCAGAGCTCCCAGGGACTAAACTATCAACCAAGGAGCACTCATGGAGGGACCCATGGCTCTGGCTACATATATAGCAGTAGATGCCCATTTCAGACATCAATGAGAGGAGAGTCCATTGGTCCTGTGAAGGCTCAATTCCCCAGAATAGGGGAATGCATGTCAAGAAATAGGGAGGTGGTAAGCAGGGGGAGGAAGCTGGGATAGGGGAAAAAACTGAGGACTCAGTCAGAAATCTCCCCCCCACCCCGCCACTCTCTGCACCAGGGTATGGCGATTCCTCCCACAGGTGGTTGGTGTTGGTAGCCCAACATCCTCACTGCTGTTATTATAAACTTGGTGACTGGGTCCCACAGTTGTCATTAGACCTCTGCATAGCTTGGCTCTGATTTCTCACCCACATAGAACATTCCTGGAAGGTATGCATGCTTCCCATCTGCTCATCTCAAAGAACTTTATTTTTTGAAGCCTTTTTTCAATCCCTACAACTATGCCATATCTATCATATTCTAGGTTTGCCTCAGAAATCATTCCAGATAGTTTCTAGGATACAGTTTAACCAACCAATGAGCGAGGAGAAAGAGTATGAATTTTTTTGACACCTGAATATAGATATATTACAAACTCCTGAAATTCTTCTTAAAAGGTGTGTGTGTGTGTGTGTGTGTGTGTGTGTGTGCATGTGCATATTCATGCATGCATGTGGGGGGGGCAAAGGTAAAGGGCTGATCACTACAGTATCTTAATTCGTTAATAAAGTCTTATGCAGAAGCAGGCTTCCCTGTCCTTGCAGTGGTGGACACTGTGGTCCTTTGGTGAGTCTACTCTGACCCACGGCTCTGAGCTAGAGTTAAGCCGGGCATTTGAATAAACGAACAAACAAATGAGATAAACAAAAGATCTGCAAACATTTCTTGGATACAAACCATGAGTACATACAAACAGACAGAGCCGACAAGGACACTGACCTTTTGCCACCCATGTTTTGGTGCATGTTCAAAACCAGGGGCAGAGTTCAAGGAAAGCGAGATAAAAACGTCCAACAATTCAAAACTTGAGCAGAGTACCCTTCTGCTAGTAACTGTTTCACAAATACATGTGTTCTATAATCTTGCACCACTCTTATTTTTGTGTGTTTGCCTGCAGTTATTTTGTGACCTCTGTGACCGTGTGGAAGGCTGCCACACGCTAAGTTCCCTTTAGTGCTTAGTTACTAGAAATGTAAGGACTCAGAAGGAACTGCAGCTGTTCAGAGTTTCAATTTGTTTTCTGCTTATCTTCCAGGAATAATTTAGAGTGATGGACTAAACTCATTCCTCTTCTATTTATTAATATATTTTAAGTGTTGGGAAACATGAAGACATGAAGAGAGTCCTATTCCCACACTGTTGGAACTAAAGAACTAGGTTGTCCTCCTTCTGCACTGTTCTGGAACAGCAGGGGCATTAACTACTGGAAACAAATGGTTTTGCTTAAGCACTCAATAGTCCAGGAGCTAGGCTGGAACAGAAGGGCTTTAGGAAAGACTTCCTGGACCGTAGCCAGAGTCTGTATTCACAGTATTCCAAGCATTCACTGCTAAGGTTTGGATCAAGATGCTGAGTCCTAAGGCTCATTTTTGGTGATGCTTGACTGGACCCTAGGCATCACATGGTTTAATTTGTTTAAGAGTAGTGGGACTGAGTTCCAATGACATTAATGAATATATCTAAATGATGGTGTCTCTGAGTCTGCTCAGTCAGCAAGTTTCTATGACCTTCATGGCCAAGTCCTCTAGTCTCTGGAGAGCCATGTCCCCTCATCCCAGGACTCAGGTGTTCTAGCAGATCAGTATATTCCTTACATTTCTGGTTGACACATCTCTGGGCTCCTTGCTTTTCTCCTACTACAAGATGATGCTTTCTAAAAGTATTATGTTTTATAGTAGTTCAGTTTATTGTACTTGAGAAAATTTCTAGGTAGTTTAATGCAACTGCTCAAAAATATGTTTAGGGAACCATGAATTGAAAGAGGTAATTAATGTCAAATGAGTAATATCTTGGGTTTGCAGATTAAGAATCAAAACCCTAGGAAAATTTAGGGGCCACTGGTTCAGAACACAAGAGTTCTAATGTCATGGAACATTCTCACAAGGCAAAGTTTATGTATTTACATGTTGACTCATAACCTTCTTGAATCAAACCCAAAAGTAGATAACCACTCAAACATAAAGATAGCGTCAAGAATGGCAGATGGCAATAATCACTATGCCTTAATCTCTCTTAATATCAATGGTCTCAATTCCCCAATTAAAAGACATAGACTAGCAGACTGGATACGTAAACAGGACCCAGCTTTTTGCTGCATGCAGGAAACGCACCTCAGTGTCAAAGACAAACACTACCTCAGAGTAAAAGGCTGGAAAACAATTTTACAAGCAAATGGCCCCAAGAAACGAGGTGGAGTAGCCATCCTAATATCGGATAAAATTGATTTTCAACCCAAAGTCATCAAAAAAGACACAGAAGGACACTACATACTGATCAAGGGAAAAATCCACCATCAAGAACTCTCAATCCTGAATATCTATGCTCCAAATGCAAGGGCACCCTCATTCGTAAAAGAAACTTTACTAAAACTCAAAGCACACATCGCACCGCACACAATAATAGTGGGTGACTTCAACACCCCGCTCTCTGAAATGGATCGTTCAGGAAAGCAGAAACTAAACAGGGACACAGTGAATCTAATTGAAGCCTTGGACCAAATGGAACTAACTGATATATATAGAACATTTCATCCTAGAGCTAAAGAATACACCTTCTTCTCAGCTCCTCATGGTACCTTCTCCAAAATTGACCATATAATTGGTCACAAATCAGACCTCAACAGATACAAGAAGATAGAAATAATCCCATGCCTCCTATCAGATCACTATGGAATAAGGGTGGTCTTCAATGGCAACAAAAACAAAAGAAAACCCACGTACACATGGAGGCTGAACAATGCTCTACTCAATGATAACTTGGTCAAGGTGGAAATAAAGAAAGAAATCAAAGACTTTTTGAAAGTTAATGAAAATGAAGGCACAACATACCCTAACTTATGGGACACAATGAAAGCAGTGCTAAGAGGAAAATTCATAGCCCTGAGTGCCGCCAAAAAGAAACGGGAGACAGCATACACTAACAGCTTAATGGCACACCTGAAAGCCCTGGAACAAAAAGAAGGAAATACACCAAAGAGGAGTAGAAGGCAGGAAATCATCAAACTCAGGGCTGAAATCAATCAAGTAGAAACAAATAAAACCATACAAAGAATCAACAAAACGAGGAGTTGGTTCTTTGAGAAAATCAACAAGATAGATAAGCCCTTAGCCAGACTAACCAGAGGGCACAGAGATAGTATCCAAATTAATAAAATCAGAAACGAAAAGGGAGAGATAACAACAGAAACTGAGGAAATTCAAAAAATCATCAGATCCTACTACAAAAACCTGTATTCAACACAACTAGAAAATCTTGAGGAAATGGACAATTTCCTTGACAGATACCAAGTACCAAAATTAAATCAGGATCAAATAGACCATCTAAACCGTCCTATAACCCCTGAAGAAATAGAAGTTGTCATTGGAAGTCTTCCAACCAAAAAAAGCACAGGTCCAGATGGTTTTAGTGCAGAATTCTATCAGACCTTCAAAGAAGACCTAACACCAATACTCTTCAAACTGTTCCACAAAATAGAAACAGAAGGAACACTACCCAACTCGTTCTATGAAGCCACAATTACACTAATACCAAAAGCACACAAAGATCCGACAAAGAAAGAGAATCTCAGGCCAATCTCTCTTATGAATATCGATGCAAAAATACTCAATAAAATTCTTGCCAACCGAATCCAAGAACACATCAAAACGATCATTCACCACGATCAAGTAGGCTTCATCCCAGGGATGCAGGGATGGTTCAATATAAGGAAATCCATCAATGTAATCCACTACATAAACAATCTCAAAGAAAAAAACCACATGGTCATCTCATTAGATGCTGAGAAAGCATTTGACAAAATTCAGCATCCTTTCATGCTAAAGGTCTTGGAAAGATCAGGAATTCAAGGCCCATATCTAAACATAGTAAAAGCAATTTACAGCAAACCAGTAGCCAGCATCAATCTAAACGGAGAGAAACTTGAAGCAATCCCACTAAAATCAGGGACTAGACAAGGCTGCCCTCTCTCTCCATATCTTTTCAATATAGTACTTGAAGTTCTAGCTAGAGCAATTAGACAAGAAAAAGAGGTCAAAGGGATACAAATTGGAAAGGAAGAAGTCAAACTATCACTATTTGCAGACGATATGATAGTATACATAAGCGACCCAAAGAACTCCACCAGAGAACTCCTACAGCTGATAAACGACTTCAGCAAAGTGGCCGGATATAAAATCAACTCAAGCAAGTCAGAAGCCTTCCTATACTCAAAGGATAAGCAGGCTGAGAAAGAAGTAAGAGAAATAATACCCTTTACGATAGCCACAAACCATATTAAGTATCTTGGCGTGACGCTAACCAAACAAGTGAAAGATCTGTATGACAAGAACTTCAAGTCTCTGAAGAAAGAAATTGAAGAAGACCTCGGAAGATGGAAAAATCTGCCATGCTCATGGATTGGCAGGATTAATATAGTAAAAATGAGCATCTTACCAAAAGTAATACACAGATTCAATGCAATCCCCATCAAAATCCCAACTCAATTCTTCATAGAGTTAGAAAGAGCAATTCAAAAATTCATCTGGAATAACAGAAAACCCAGAATAGCTAAAACTATTCTCAAGAGTAAAAGAACCTCTGGGGGAATCAGTATCCCGGACCTCAAGCTGTACTACAGAGCAATAGTGTTAAAAACTGCATGGTATTGGTACAGTAACAGACATGTAGATCAATGGAACAGAATTGAAGACCCAGAAATGAATCCACACTCCTATGGTCACTTGATCTTTGACAAAGGAGCTAAAACCATCCAGTGGAAAAAAGATAGCCTTTTCAACAAATGGTGCTGGCTCAGCTGGAGGTCAACATGCAGAAGAATGCAAATTGACCCATCCTTATCTCCTTGCACTAAGCTCAATTCTAAGTGGATCAAAGATCTCCACATAAAACCAGACACACTGAAACTAATAGAAGGGAAACTAGGGAAGAACCTTGAACATATGGGCACAGGGGAGAATTTCCTGAACAGAACTCCAATAGCTTATACTCTAAGATCAAGAATAGACAAATGGGACCTCATTAAATTACAAAGTTTTTGCAAGGCAAAAGACACCGTCAAAAAGACAAAGCGGCAACCAACTAACTGGGAAATGATCTTTACCAACCTTACATCCGACAGAGGGCTAATATCCAAGATATACAAAGAACTCAAGAAGTTAAACTCCAGAGAGGCAAGTAACCCTATTAAAAAATGGGGTACAGAGCTACACAAAGAGTTCTCACCTGAAGAATATCTAATGGCTGTGAAGCACCTAAAGAGATGTTCATCATCCTTAGTCATTAGGGAAATGCAAATCAAAACAACCCTGAGATTCCATCTCACACCAGTCAGGATGGCTAAGATCAAAAACACAGGAGACAGCAGTTGTTGGCGAGGATGTGGAGAAAGAGGAACACTCCTCCACTGCTGGTGGAATTGCAGGCTGGTACAACCACTCTGGAAAGCAGTCTGGCGGCTCCTCAGAAAACTGGGCATGACACTTCCGGAGGATCCGGCTATACCACTCCTGGGCATATACCCAGAGACTTTACCTGCATGCAATAAGGACACATGCTCCACTATGTTCATAGCAGCCTTATTTATAATAGCCAGAAGCTGGAAAGAACCCAGATGTCCCTCAACGGAGGAATGGATTCAGAAGATGTGGTATATTTACACAATGGAATACTACTCTGCAATTAAAAACAATGAATTCACGAAATTCCTAGGCAAATGGTCAGAACTTGAAAATATCATCCTTAGTGAGGTAACCCAATCACAAAAGATCACACATGGTATGAAGTCACTGATAAGGGGATATTGACCCAGAATCTCAGAATACCCTAGACACAATCAGCATATCAATAGATTTCTAAAAAGATGGAAGGAGAGACCCCTGGTCCTGGAAAGACTGGATGTAGGGGAACGCCAGGACAGAGTAATGAGAGGGGGTTGAACGGAGAAAAGAGGGAGGGAAGGGGGCTTATGGGACTTTCGGGGAGGGAGGAAACGGGAAAGGGGAAGTGATTTGGAATGTAAATTAAAAAAATAAAATAAAATTAAATTAAAAAAAATAAATAAATAAAAAAAAAAAAGCAAAAAAAAAAATAAATGTAATTGTTTTAGAAATTTTGTAACTTTAATTTAAATGGAAGATGCTATTAAGTGTGCCCCATTTAAATATCCATTAATTCCTTAACTCTTTGTCATAACACACTGTTTTCTTCCCTAACACCTTGGCAACTCTGAAATTCATAATTAAAATTTTCTGTTTTTGCTATAGTAAAAAAAAAAAAAAAAAATAATGTCTGTGGAAATTCATTGCTTTCTCAAACAGTGTTACTTATTAAAATGTTGACATCCATCTTTGGATCATTGCTTATTTATATGAATGAATTCTAATAAGAATAGGAGGGAATCATCAGCCCTGAAAAACTTTTGAAGGTCCTGCCCAGTGTGTGACAAGGACCACAGAAAATTCAGCGTTATTTGAGCAACAAGAGACTATTTTGGACACTCCACATCAGAGCTGGTGCTAAGAGATGCACAGTATTTGCTGAGTAACTGAAAATGAACATAGCATTTCACTGACAGCAGAGCACAACACTTTAGAAAATTGATAGTGAAAAACACAAACTTGGTGAGTCCTAATATTTTCAAGTTGAGAGTCACCTGATAATTTCTTGAAAAGTCGCATGACTCCAAAATACAAAGAACATTGTCAAATACTCTCTACAACATCTTTCTCCCACATAGAGGAACCTGAGACATCGGAATAACCTGTGAAATAGAAAACTGCACCACAAATTATAAAAGGAAAACTTTCATGGTATTCAGTTTGCTGAATTTTAAATCACATGTTTGCCTTCTAATAACTATGTGCACCCTATCAGGTGCACACACACACAGACTCCAGGAACCATCTGCAATAAGGCTGCAAATTAAGCCCCCTCTACTTTCCCTGGCAGACCCCCTATTCCATTAAAACAAGTGGCTTTTCCAGGAAAAAAAAAGATCCTGGGATTTTCTTTGGTCATTAGATAGCTGTAGGCCAGATAGAAACATAAAAATTTTCTTTGTGTGGGAAAAGAGGAGAGCTTTCCTGAAGATCGACTCGGGTTACAAAACTGGGGAAGAAGGATTTAAGCTTTTTTATTTTAGTTCCTTTTCCAAACATGGAAAGTTAAACAAGGGGCCAGCCTCCATCTTTCAGGGGCAGATCTCATTGCAAATGTAAACTTACTGGGCAACTCACAGCATTTCATACAAAGCAAATAACCTAGACTTCAAGGTTTAAAATGCCACATGCAAATCCTACCTTCAACTTGGAGAGGTGTTAGTGAGAAAGATCTAAAGCAATGGTAGGCATTAGATTTAGTCTTGGCTTTATTTCTTTTTAACTGTTTGCATTAGGGCTCTCTGTTTTAGCCTTGGATTGTAAAACATGGAAAAAAGAGAAATAAACCACTAGTATTGCTATTCTTCATGGCAGGCATTGAGGGGAGAAAAGGTAGAAATGAAATGGAAGCTCATGGCTGATGGAATCAGACACAAGTGCACCAGTGCACAGAGTCTCAGAGGTCCATGCTCTCATCACTGGATAGCATGTGAATCATCACCCACAGGACTTTGTGGGCAAGCCTTCGTAAGATAGCGATTGCCCAGTACACACTGCTGGAAGGGGTCTAAAGACTTCATCTTAAGTTCTATTTCTACAATTTCAGTGATTCTGTATATTTCACTGTTCCCAGAGGCAAAATCAGAGTATTTGGTTATCCTACACAGCTCTTACTGTCATTAGGAATACAAAGATAGCCTTGATTTTAAGTGCAGAGTCATAGAGCCAACCCTCATGAACTTGCAACTCTGTTTTGGAAGCACAGAAGTATACTGATTATCAGGCTGTCTCCAAATATACTGATCCTCTGTGCAGAGCCACAATTGCTCAACTGAGAAGAATGTACCCACAGAGTACAAATATCCTACTAATTTACTTAAGAAAGTGTCTCATGCCACCCACCTCCCTCCTGTATTCCCTAATTAGATTATTTTTTATGCTTAAGTTAATAATAGTTATTGATTTGATACTTAAGTTGTTGTAGCAGTTTGGATTATGCAGGAACTAACAGTTGTCTTCTGTGCCCCACTGCATAGCTTGACAACACACACACACACACACACACACACACACACACACTTATACACACACATATATACATGCATACATTGACATGTATATACATATATATTCATATACATCTATATATGCATATATATGCACAAGATATCTTAGGTCATCTTATATTTTCAATCTGAGAGTGCTTACCAACCCTTCCAGGATGCTCAGGCCCCTATTCTTGCTAGCCCAGTCATTGTTCACCTGCCAAATTCTCACCTAAGTACTTCTCTCCTCCAAGCAAACAGCATTATGAAAGCTAACAGGAAGGGTTGAAGCTTCCAAATCTAAAACTACCTAATTTCTACATGTTCTATGATTCCAGCATATCTTCAGCAATAGAGGCCCAACCGTCAAACTCTGGAGGTAATCAGGAGCATCTTGTCACTAGGCTTTTCTTTGTTAGTTTATGGTGTCAGCAGAGACACTGACTCTATTATAATGGAACCTCAATTAAAATAAGAAGAACAGAACTAAACAGATTTCTCAAAGACAAAACCCAAATGGCATATATATATATATATATATATATACATGTATAACATTTTTAGCCATCAGCGATATAAATGTACATTTAAACTCCTTTGAGGTATCATCTTACCCAGCTCAAAATGACTATGATAGACACAAACACACCACACACACACACACACACACACACACACACACACACACACGTACGCATGCACGCACACACAGAGGGGGATGCTGGCATTGGTATGAGAATCCTTATTCACCTCTATCCACTGGTTAATTTCTGTTTGCCTTTCAGCTTTTAGGTTAATATCCCACATTCATTGAAACCTTCTCTGATTTTATAACAATCATTACATTTATCTGTTGCACATCCTCTCACTGAACTGTGGATTCCTCCTTTGAGATACTGAATCTTCACTGTAGCAGTCTGAATTTCTTAAATGCTCTTCCATGTCTTCGTTTAATAAAAAATCTGAATTTTTAATTATCCTCCTATTATGTTATGTATATGGATGTTTTACCTGCTTGTATGTCTGTGTGCCACATGTGCACCTGGTGTCTAAGGAAGCCAAAGGGGGTACTATGTTTTTTGGAACTGGAGTTACAGACCATTGTGAGCTGCTACATGGGTGCTGAGAATTGAACTCAGGTCTTCTGGTAGAGCAACCAGGGTTCTCAACCCCTGGGCTGTCACCCCAGCAGCCTTGCATGTCTTCTTAGCACATGGAATCATGCACCTGATGCATGCATCGGAGCGAGCAATGAGAACTGACAAAGTTACACTTTGCTTCTTCACCTTAAAGCCTGTGATTTTTAGCTCCAGAGACTGGGCAGTAACTGAGCAGTTTCACATTTCACAGCAAATTGAACAGGTAATTTCTCATATAACATTGGAGGGCTGAAAATTCTGTAAATCCTAAAGTGTTGCAAATATGAGAAAATGTCCCATTGTGTGCCTAATTAGGCACTTTAAACTTGAAAATGAGCCCCACTTTTCTCTTTTAGATCATAAGCCTCCCATGAACTTAAACTGTTGTAGGATGTCTGTTTTGTCAAGTTATTTCCCACAGGGAAGCCAGCCTTTTGTATGGATAAGAATACACATTTGTAGTAACTAGACACAAAAAGTGTTTTCTTCCTCCCATTGGGAAGAAAAACAAACATTATGTTTTAATGTAATGGAAAATTAAGAATCTTAAACAACGTGTTCATCAATCAAAACACTGGAAAGTTTGAAAACAGGTTACCAGTTCACAGTGTTCTCTCCTGGAGCTCATTACTGGTTCAGAGAGTGCTCCTTTCTCCAATTTCTCACTAATGTGCCGCTGGGAGTCACACCAGGTGCTCCTTACATTGGTTCCCACCCCGAGCTGCTTTATCTGAAAACCCATCACTTCCTGCCTCACAAATGCAGCCCTGTTCACCAAGTCATTCAGTTCCTATGATGGAAACCAATATGAGTGGCTGCTCTTAAGCCCTAAGTGTTGAGAATGAGAACCCCAAATTCTTTTGCCTATTTGACTGTGTTAATGGGAATTCAAGCTGTTTAAACTGAGGGGTTTCTTTAAACAGTTGCCTTGTCATGTTAAAGGAATTTTACAAACTTCTTTTTGCCATGTTAGCAATATTGATCTATAGTGAATGCAATAGAGTATTTTGAAGCAAAATAATAGTAATAGTAATAATAATAATAATAATAATAAATATACAGATATTGAAAGCTCACAAACAATACTGATTTGTCTCTCACTTTGTATTAATGAGAGAAATTGCCACTTGACATGGAGAGAAACTGACTCCAAATTGGTCTGGTTTCTCCTATCAAACTTGCCTTGAGGTTTTCTATGGCAAAAGCAGACTTCTATTCACTGGCACTATGGCTTGGCAAAAAGTCCCTAGACACATTCTTTTTTGTTGTTTTTTGGTTTAGTGTAAGATCTGGCCTTGAAATTGTTCTGTGTTGTAAACTTCCTTTCCAAATTACAGACAGTCCTGGCAAGTGAGAATATACAACTGTACTAGACTCCACCACACCCTGTTCCAAAAGTGAGCTAGGATTTGTTGACTAGGATTTTATTACATGCCAAGTAGATGCGAATACTGAGAACACCGGTGGTCCATTGAGAAAGCAGTACCATTTGAATGGTTTGGAGAAATGGGATACAAATAAGGAACTGTTGCAAGTGTATGGAATTGCCCACTCCTGGGTGAGTCAAAGGTTAGAGACAGGTGGAAGTAAGGCGTTTGAAACAATTCACAACAGTGAGATAGCACTCTGAAGGAGACCTGCACATGGTGTTGTCTTTTTTTTTTAAATTGGCTATATTCTTTATTTACATTTCAAATGCTATCCACTTTCCCAGTTTCCCCTCCCAGAAAACCCCTATCCCATCCTCCCTCCCCCTTCTTCTATGAGGGTGTTCCTCCACCCACCCCATTACCACCTCCTCGCCCTCAATTCCCCTTCACTGGGGCATATATCAAACCTTTATAGGACCAAGGACCTCTCCTCCCATCGATGTCTGACAAGGCAATCCTCTGCTATATATGCAGCTGGAGCCATGTGTACTCCTTGGTTGATGGCTTAGTC
Organism: Tokudaia tokunoshimensis; assembly: GCA_036184795.1. Classification (NCBI taxonomy): domain Eukaryota; kingdom Metazoa; phylum Chordata; class Mammalia; order Rodentia; family Muridae; genus Tokudaia; species Tokudaia tokunoshimensis. The sequence continues at coordinate 105,142,161 of BTHU01000014.1, read as the reverse complement.
CCTGGGAGCTCTGGGGAGTCTGGTTGGTTCATATTGTTGTTCTTCCTATGAGGTTGCAAGCTTCTTTAGCTCCTTTAGTCCTTTCTCTAACACCTCCATTGGGGACCCAGCACTCAGTCCAATGGTTGGCTTTGAGCATCTGCCTCTTTAGGTGTTAGGCTCTGGAAGGGCCCCTCCAAAGACAGCCATATCAGGCTCCTTTCAGCAAGCATTTCTTGGCATCCACAATAGTGTCAGGGTTTGGTGACTGTATATGGGATGAATCACCAGGTAGGACCGTCTCTGTATGGTCTTTCCTTCAGTCTCTGTTCTACAATTTATCTCTATATTTGCTCCTGTGAGTATTTTGTTCTCCTTCTCAGAAGAACTGAAGCACCCATACTTTGATCTTCCTTCTTCTTGAGCTTCATGTGGTCTATGAATTGTATCTTGGAGCAGTGGCTCAGTGGGTAAGGACACTGCCTGCCTATCCTAAGGACTCTGGTACAAATCCCAGTGACTGCTTGATGGCTCACAACCTTCTGATTAGCGTTATCTCCTAAACCAGTGATTGAGATGTAAACTCAATCTTCCTAGTGGTGTAACCTTTAATACAGTTCCTCGTGCAGTGGTCACCTCCAGCCAGAAGACTGTTTGCTGCTTCATTATAACTATAATTTTGTTACTGTTATGAATTGTAATGTAAGTATCAGATAGACAAGATCATAGTGACAGGTTGAGAACCACTGTTGTAAATTACAACTGGATAGTTTATTGAATGTGGCAGAATTGTCAGGAAATGGCTTTGGGCTTCCACCTTCTCTTAGAAAAGATAAAGACCATTTTTTAAAATGATAACTGATGGCATCCCCACGGCCTAGACCACAGAAAGGCTTGTGGGAAGAAGGAAATGTTCTTGGTCTTTGGAATAATTAGGGGTCACATCTAGCTGGGGAGGATGTGTATGTTTTTCTGAGTCCCCTTAAAAGGCAGTATAATGTTTTTCAAGTGAAAGTTGCATACAACCCATCCTGGAACAACCCCTAGTCACTTATCTTTATGGTTTTGAGAAAAACATAACAAAACAAAGTGCAAAATATGTTTATTTTACATTGTCCAAAGAGTCTCCTTTTCATTTCCCCTTTGGTGGAACTTATCTCTCTGGCTACCCTGGTAGATGGGGCAAAACCAAGACTGGCTGTCTTTCTTGCTCCTTCTCCCTCACTGAGTGATTCTCTGTCAGGACAGGTTGTGCAATGTCCCACCCCAGTACTCCGTGTTCAGAGTCTGACATCCAGAAACCAGAGCACTGCCTGTGTGTGTGTGTATGTGCGTGTGTGTGTGTGTGTGTGGTGTGTGTGTGTGTGTGTGTGTGTGTGTGGTGTGTGTGTGCGTGTGTGTGTGTGTGTGTGTGTGTGTGAGAGAGAGAGAGAGAGAGAGAGAGAGAGAGAGAGAGAGAGCACTCTCATGTGCGCTTGTGCGCCTCTGGTTTTGCCCTCCTTCAGACTCTTATGCACACACATTCCCAACCTGACTACCCCTCTGTCAGCCTCTAAAGTAAAAGAGTGGTTGTTTGTATCTAGACTTTCAGGTCACACTACAGCCAGCATTTGAAGGCATTTACTCTCCTTGACCAACGAGGACCACCCAGGATATCATCTGTGCAATCAGTCACAATAGCCACCATCAACAGACGGTGTTAATTGAGAAGGGTCTCCACTCATGTACTTCTAAAGTCTCTAATAATTCTCTGAGTGTAGTTAGCTTCCATCCAGGTACTTTTTCACATCTCTTAGGTGAGAGGGGCAGACATCACTGATAGAAATATGTTCAAAAACATCACTGAATTGTGCTCCTCTCCACATTCCTGAAATCATATCCACATGGTTAAGCTTTACAAGCACTAATCCCTTTAATCCACCACGCACTAACAAAGGGCCACACTATTTGGAGATAGAAGTTAATCTTAATCCTAACAAAGTTCATAATTTCTGACTGTATATGATCCAATAGTCTGTGATATAATAAAGAGGTAAACATTGGGTTTAGCTTTCATTTCAGAAACTCCTAGGGCTGTTTCTGCTCTTATCAGCCTTTCCTGAAAACATGAAAACTAAAATCAGGGTGATTTATAGTTCCTGTTCAGCAGGTATTTGTTTGAGAGGGAAATCATAGCAGGTCTAGTTGCACTTGAATGTGGCTCTCGAATATTAGTCTATCGCCTGCCTTTAAAGAAACTATAACAAACACTTTCAGCCCTTATCTTGGTTTTACCAACACCGGCATAGCCAATGCTTTCCACGTACCTATCTTAGCAACCAGTAAGCTGCAGCACGGGTTCAGGCCGAAGTAGGTAAATCTTAGATGGAAAGAGGATTAGGGATTTGCAGCAAGCAGAGATGCATTTAGGTTTTGCTTTGAGCAAGTCCTCCTCATCAGAGGAGGAGTATGAGTAGAGGAGCCTTCCTCTGCTCTTGAAAGGCTGTGCAGGTTCCAGGTAAGTCAAGGTCCAAACCAAAAGGAGTAAGAGGAAAAGAAGGGGAAAGGCACAGGGAACAGAGAGGGAGAAGAACAGACGTGTGTGTGTGTGTGTGTGTGTGTGTGTGTGTGTGTGTGTGTGTGTGTACAAATTAGAACCCATTAGGGTCTCACACTAATTCTAGTTTTTGCCACCCACTAAAACTGTGGAAGGCTGTGCCAAATAGTCTCTTTTGAGTAGGAGTGGTTTCGGAGAGTCTTGTTTACCTATCACCTTACTCTGCAAAAGACAACAGTATGTAAGTGTGCACAGTGAAACCCAGGGGCCTATACTTTGTTTTAGGGACCTCACTAAAAAGGCCTGCTTTTCCTTACCTCTTCCCATAAGCAGGGCTTTTGAGCAGATGAATTAGTTACTCTTCTTATTACCATGATAAAATCCATGATAAAATCACCTGAAGGAAGGAAGGCTTTATTTTGTTGCAGTTTGACAGTAGAGACTATCATGGCATGGAAGGCATGTTGGCTGCTGGTCACACCATGTCAGCAGTCAGGAAAGAGAGGGAAGAAGGCCATACTCCTTTCCTTCGACTTTTAGATACATCCAGGACCAAGACCTAGGATGTGATAGCTCCATACAAGATGAGTCATCGAAACTCAGTTAAACCTCTGTGGAAATGCTATTGCATGCACTCACATGTCTCCTAAGTGATTCAAAATCTTCTCAAGTTGATAATATTGACCATTCTAGCTGACCCTCCCCTTTAGCTGGTCTGTGCCCTTTCTCAAGAATGGATAGGCCATGCTTATACCAAGTCTCAGTCAAATGCTTGCTCCCAGATAACTGTTTTTCTATCACCCCAGCCTCCTGTGTCCAGGCTGCAGTTGCTCAACTCTTGGCTACTCAAGCTCTGCTCCCACTACACAGTCTCAACACAGCCATACTTTTGGCAGTGATTCACCGTATTTTCGTATTTTCTCTTTTTCCTCTGACTGATTCTATTAATTTTCATCCTTGAATTTATGTTTCCACTTAGCTTCTGTAGTTTCTCCTTGGTTGATACTTGAGGAGTGAAGCAAGCTGTGCACTCACCAGCTTGATAATAAGTATAAACTGTGGAAATGTTTCCAGCATGTTCTCTAATAAAATTCTCATTTGATATAGGCTGCACAATCTCCTTTTCTTATTGAATAGTTTTTATGTCTAGTGGGTAGAGATTAACATCAGAAATGGTGTCAATCTCCTTGTTGAAACTTCAGAAATCCACAGTCAGTAAAATAATGATTGTTAATTACCTCATGTATAAAAAGCATTGGGAAAATTTTTAATATGGTAAAAATACCATTTGATCAGATTGCTGAACGTTATTAACTTATTAATTTCCAGTGTTTAGTTGTGATCATGTATTGTGTGTTGTCCAGTTATTCACATTCCCAGTAACCATTGCTTAATTAGAGAGGACAAGACAGTTTGATAACTAACAATGTACAGAAGGCCCTTGCTTTATACCTGACCTAAAGATGACCATATCAGCTGAAATAAAATATAACAATTTTAATAATTAGTAGAAAAAACTGTGATCATTCTTTGGCTTTTCATGCCTTCTGCAACACATTGAACGCTCACTTAGTGTTCATTAAAGTAAATATTTAAGTGGGTTATAATAAAAATTCAAGAAGCTATAGAATATGCTAAACCTGATATATCCTGATTTACTGTAATCTAATTCACTAGAAATTTGGATAGTTAAGGTGTTTGAACTGTTGTATAAAAGTCCTTATTTATAGAAACTACTTTGAATAATGTCTCCTCTCTTCTAATCTTATGTTGCAAATGTCTCTGAGCGTGCCTTAAAGATGAATGTATTTAACAGCTTTCTTCTATAACTCTGTCTACTTTTTATTCAAACTCCACTTCTAGTATTATCTGTTTTATATTGTTTTGCTTCTATGATTTCCCCATTTTCCACCTTTGCTTATCTGCATATGTAAATATTACCTGGGGAACAGGAGAACAGTACACATTCATGATTTTCTGTCTAACAGACTAAACAGACCCATCATCAATAGACTATGAAGGAAACAACACAGGTGGACCATGGTATGTGAGCTAAAGAGCCAAAAATAAAGTGGGTGTTTCATATAATTACTTATGGATAATATACATGGGATAACTGATATCTGCAAAAGACTAGTGTTACTTTATTAAATGACAGCAATCAAAATTCATATATATAGAAACTGTACACAGTACAAACTGCCAAAATCTAATTAACTGCATCTAATTAACTGCAGTCAATTAGATGGTTACTGTTGCTGTGAAGACGTACACTACATGACTGTATCAGGATTGGTGCTAAGTAAGTAGGCTCACAGGGTAAGCTCTGAACCTTATATTGTGTTTCTTCCAGGGCAATATTCCCTATGTCTGTCTTCTAGCCACTGATTTAGAGACGTACACATCAAAGGGCATGGCAGGTTCACTTTGGTCAGGTAGTTACCTTGGCTTCAGGATGCCTCATTGGCTTGTTAAAACTTTTCTTGGAATGTAGTATCTTTTCTTACTGAAGCCTTTTTATTTCCTATTCTCCTTCATAGAGCATGCCTGTATCATGGTTCTGAGAGTTTCTCCATCAATTTCTTATCTCATTCTGACATCTGCTTCTCAAAGAACTTAAACTAAGAGAAGGATCAGTGATTTGCTTCCAAGTCCATCACCACCCAGCAGTGAAAGGAACATAATCTTAATAAGCAGCAACAGAGTCAGTCCTTTGCTTTAGATTTCATAGGTGAAGACCCGAGACAAGTTTCCTAGAAACAACATGATCTGGACATTTGGATGAAGCCTTTAAAGGCACTCTACTTGCCTAGCTATTGATAAATGCTATGAGTGCCCTGCAGAGAGATAAGAAGTTTAGGTTCATCAATAAGCAATATAGGCTGATTAAAGAGGTATTTATTACACGAAATGAGCAATGTAGCCAATCATCAGACTTCAGAAAGCCTGGGCCCCAGAACCATGGGGAACAGGGTATAAAGATGGCTGACTCTGAGGATCTCAGCTCTGCAGAACCCCCTAAACCCACAGAGCTTGCTTTGGTAGCCCACCCTCCTTTAGAATATACTACAATAACACTGTCAGTATGGACATCATTGCAAAAGTCACACCCATAGGCGCCACAATCCCTCCCGAGCTGCCCGCCTGCTCTTCTGGCTTTTAGATGATAATCAGCCAGGTTTATGTCTCATTTACAATATGGCCAGAAAGAAAATAATGGTAATTTAAGCTGTAGGTAGGACAGAGGTGTAAATTTAGTTAAGCCTTGAGTGAAGGAAGGGCAAAGAGAGAGCAGACCACTAAGAAAAGGTCAAAGCTAGCATGGGCATATGAGTTTTAGTAGAAGGGAAAGATTCATAGGAACAACAAGAGGAAGAAAGAGGAGGAGGAGGAGCAGGAGAAGGAAGGGGAAAAGGAGGATGGAGGAGGAGGAGGAGGGAGAGGAGGAGAAGGAAGAGGGGAAAGGAGGAAGAACAAGGGGAAGAGGAGGAACAGGAAGAGGAGGAAGAGGAAAAAGAGGAGCAGGAGGAAGGAGGAAGAGCAAGGGGAGGAGGAGAAAGGAAAGGAGGGAGAAGAAGAAGGAGGAAGAGAAGGGATTCTACATAGAAGGTGTGACATGAGCCGGGCGGTGGTGGCGCACGCCTTTAATCCCAGCAATTGGGAGGCAGAGGCAAGAGGATTTCTGAGTTCGAGGCCAGCCTGGTCTACAAAGTGAGTTCCAGGACAGCCAGGGCTACACAGAGAAACCCTGTCTCGAAAAACCAAAAAAAAAAAAAAAAAAAAAAAAGAAGGTGTGACATGTGCACAGGCAAAGATGCTTGGGTTAGGCATTTTTGTGAACTGAGAATCACCCAATGTACTTAAAGCAGCAGGAGAGTAAAGCATTTGGTGAACATGCTCACAGCCATTAGTGTGAATCCCAGTCCTTAGAAAGAGTCTCCAGTTGAAAAGGTGAGACTGAGGCAGTGCAAGCGTCCTGGATGTTATATGAAATATAACTTACATGAGGGAGGAGAGAGTGGATACTGTGGGTAGTTGGTGTTTATCACTGGCCACCCAGGGTCATAGAATTTTATGTGGACCACTGTAATTAGTTTTGTTTTTAGGTGGCAGTAGAAATGATTTTTTGAATGAAAATACTCACAGCATAAACTTTCATTTCGAAGTTAAATGGAATTAGAATTGTACGTAGATCCGGGAATCATGCCCTGCCACACTATGATGCTTGTATAAGTGTTTTAGAAACCTCAGTCATGTTGAAGTCATTCGCTTTCTACTCTGAATACTGGGTTTTATGGAGGTTTTTGTGTGGTTTCTTGTTGGTTTATTTGCCATCATAAAAGCCTACCTTTAGATTCTAGTGTTCACAAATATTTTTCATTCAGGTTTTGTTCTGATAATTGCAGGAGATTGATCATAGAAAGTGGAAGTGTAAGGTTGAGAAGGAAGAACACTTAGGCAAAGTATGCTTTTAAATGGCCCTTTGTGTTATCACCTGCCCTGGCATACAGACATCTTTTCTTAGAAATTTGACATTCAGACAACATGAGCTGGTGAACACGTCACTGATATTATCTTGGTGTTCTTTTATTTTCCTGTTTGAAAGTATTTTTTTAAATATTTTTTTTGCTTTGCCAGATGAAACAATTAATAGTTGAGAACTTGGTTCCATTATGTAGCTGTGTAACAGAATTATAGATGTTTATCTGAAATACTGTTGCAGCTGAGGCAAGCAAGCGTAGGGAATAGTTTAGCAAAATGAGACTCCCCTTGCCTTGGATTATGCACACACTCCTCTCTAAACAACACACCTAGCAACCTGCTAGCTACTTAGGACATCCTGCGTGGATGCTCCTACACCTGCTTTAAAGGATGGAAACCAGTTACTCTCCTAAGGAATGCACTAATAATATCTCTCTGTATTTCTATTCAAACACATCCTGAAACACAATCCAGGCATTGAAGGAATGGACTGATCAAGCCTAGATTGGTTTGGGGTGCATGCACAAGTTAAAACTGTGCCACGGGTGAACTTTTAAAAAGAATCTTCTATGCCCATGCACAATTGGATGTGTGTGTGTGTTTGTGTGTGTGTGTGTGTGTGTGTGTGTGTACATTTGTATGATTAAAATCAGATGCACTATGCAAGGTGATATGTGCAGAGCAAAGAAAAGCCTTCATAATCTAAGGCTGTTATCCAAAATACAGAACCTCCAAATTATGTCCTAGTAATGGAGCTTCTTTTCTTGGACCCCAGAAAAAAGTCCAAATAATAATTAGGGCCCCCATCTTCACTCTTGTAGTTCACTTCTCTCCTAAAGTATAAGCTGATCTGTTTGGTTCCTTTGTTTATGAATAAAGTTTCCTTACAATTTTGCAATCTGTATGGACTTTTACTTCACTCTTGAACCTAGGAACACCAGGTAGAGATCTAGCCTCTGAAATTGCTACTGTTGCTTGATGTCTTGAAGTTGGAAATCCAAACATCATAATAGAAAAGCAAGATTGTTTTTTTCTTGCAAACATAGATTTGGGTTTAGTTGTAGCATAGAAAAAAATGAGTCAAATTCCTTTATGCAGTTTTTTGTATGATTTCCTTATGTGTGGCAGTCAGTTCAGCTCATGTATGTATGTATGTATGTATGTATGTATGTATGTATGTATTATTTTGCTTTTTCAAGATAGGGTTTCTCTGTGTGTAGCCCTGGCTATCCTGGAACTTACTCTGTAGACCAGGCTAGCCTTAGCAGTTTGGGCTTATATATTTGATATTTGTTAATGAGACATTAAAATCAGACTTGAAGAGACCTTTAAATGTGTCTTCAGAATAGGACAATATTTGATTGATCAACAGAAAATATCCTTTTCATGGTTCCAAATGGATTCCCCATGAATCCATTAATCCCAAGTCCAGATGCTTCATAAAGCCTTCAGTGTAATGAATTAGATAGAAATATGAATCCTTCGTATGGTGTATTTTGATCCCAGCTGGGAATATGACTGTGACCTGAGGAAGAATTTCCATAAGTACTAAATGCAACTGGAAAAGCAGCAACAGATATTAGTCTCAGCTCTCATGGTATCAGATTTACGTCTCTGCCAGCCTGGGCAGCCTGAGGAATCCAAGCAATCCTGTGAGAGACTTCACAGGACTGAAGCTGTTAACGTTCTGATTGCCCGCATCTAAATCCCTGCTCGCATCATAAAAAACATAAAAAATAAAAAAACAAATTAAGCAAACCTGGAAAATGTGTTGGGGAAAGAAAGTCAGGATAAAACCCCCGAGTTTTGTCAGAAAAGCTTCAGATTCTGTCTCTCAGTGTGGGGCACTGACACTAGAGCCAGCCCCAGTCCCCAGGGTCACAGGGGAAGAGTTAAAAGATAACACACAGCTGTTCCCCTTTCTCCTGAGGGTGGAGAGGAAATGGGGTTACACCCAAGCAGAGGGATTTAAACTGATCTAGGAGAAAGCACGGTAATGATTTCTCAGATGAACCTAGTGTCTTCCCAGGGCTGGTTAGTGACCAGTGATTCCCCAGAGCCCCACAGGCCCACAGAACACCACTATTCTCTTTGATAAAAAGACTCTTTTAAAAAACAAGTTGTGTGGGATCGTATCAGCTTTAGTGTTATCTCAGTTGCCAGCTGCTCTATTTTGAGATAATGTATACATTAAAATGGGAAATCAGTTGTGACTTGATTTTTATTATTTGTTTTTAGTTGCATTTTTAAAAAAAATAAAATTGGTTCCAGTGTGAAGAAATGAACATTGAAAAGAGTTCCTTGGTCCTGACAAGGCAGAAAGCCATTTCTTCATGAGAAGAAAACAGACCTCTTAAGCTAGACTTAGGGTTTTCTTTCTTGCAGCTTAGAAGTCTTAACTCTACATTCTGTCTTGGCATTCCCAGTGTCAAGGTTTGCTTTGCTTGTTTAAAAACAAGAAGCATATTCAACTTGCTAACACACATTTTACTAGAGAAATCACCTAAAAGGAGGCTATATGTTCTTTGGTTCTGAAGATAGAAACAGAGATACATTTTGTGGAACAAAAAAAATCAAGTGCATAAAACTGAAAAAAATTAGACAGAAAATTCTTTTCACGAGTTCTGAATTTACCACCACTATTCATTGTCTCTTAATATGCACGTGTCTGTTTATCTGTCCACAATAGTGGAAACACTCATGTGCAAAAACATAAACAATAAAGGGACTGCCAAACATTTGAGAGATCAAGGAGGTGGTATATGGGGAATGAAAAGGAGAGGAAATGATGCACTTATGATCTCAAAGTTAAAGAGCTAATAAAATGCATTTTATAATTACATACAGTAAAAAATAAGAAAGAATTAAGAAACTGGAGCTGGACCTCAGCAATCGAGAACACATACTGCTCTCCCAGCAAACTTGAGTTCGATTCCTAGCACTGTATCACGTGACGTACAATCACTTGTAACTCCAGCTCCTGGGGATCCAACATCCCTGGCCTTTGTAAGGGCTTGTATTAGTGTGCACATACCTATACATACACATATACATATAATTAAAAATAACAAAAAGAAAAATTTTAAAAGAATGATGAGGCTTTACAAGAACAGTGATTTTAACCATTTTGCTTCCTTTTCTTTCTTTCTGTCTTTCATTTTCTTAAAGCAAAGCAATCTCATACAGTTAACAATGTATAGATAGTTTATAGTTTGCAGCATCTATTACCATTGACTAACAACTAAGATGGATCAAACATTCTTTAACTTCATTGGAAAATTAGCTTTCCACATTTCCTTTGCCTCCGAGATTACATGGTAATTCAGGATGTAGCAGGAAGCCTAGGTCTGCATAAAACTTTTATTTGCTCTCAGTTCAGATCTGCTGTTTAGCTTCCCACATAGGTCACCATTGACATTCTCCTCTGAAAGTTAGGGCAGGTTTCCAGAGGTCACAGTTCTAATAGGAAAAGACTCATGGGGGCTGCCTATAAATGGAAGCAGTGATGGGGACCAGGAGCAATCCGGTGCAGAGAAATGTGTGGCTTTTCTGTGCACAGAGGCTGCTGGGTTCCCTCGTTCTCTCACTAAGAACCTCTTCTAATGCTTATCTACTGCTAATTTACCAACAGCACCAACAGGTATTTCTTTACACCCCCTGCACACACATACATTTGAAATTTCTTAATTTTAGAGAGTTCAAAACTAGATCCAGAAGACAGGAACTCTGGTGGACATTCATCTGTGGCAAGAACGACTGCATCCTCTTTCAAAGAAACAAGAAAACATTTTTTTTTCAAGTAGCTGGAAGTTGCATTTCTCATTTAGACAGTTAGACACATTTATCTTTTGTTACTTTTAAAATAGATCAGAAAATGATTGTTTGTGGTTGCATATTGGCTAATTCTTTTGAGGAACAATTAACAACAACAACAACAACAAACCAAAAAAACCAAAACAGCGACAAAAAAACAAAACCCCTACAACTTCGAGATCTCTTTAAAGAGCTGTGTAGAAAAAGTTTTGAGCACATTCCCAGGTTAGACAAGAGTTCCTGAAAGGCTGAAAAGTTCATCCTCGGGAGTTTATGCTTGAAAGATAAACTCAAGCTGTGTGTTCCCTTGGGGGCTGACCTGGCCATTAGAAGAGCAAAAGCAGGGGCTTAAAGGCAGAGACTGAGCCTGACTGAGCCTCATCTTCCTTGTGGGACTTGCCTCAAAATGCAATTAGTGGGTTCTTTGTAGAAATGATTTCCATGTATAACTTCAGAGAGTGTGGGTTGCAGTGACGTGGGGACGGTGCCAGTGAGGAGGTTCTATGCTATTGTTTCCACCTAGCTTTTGTGGACACTTAATCCTGTATCTCAATCTCTTTCTCCTGCCAACCTCCCCAAGGTGCTTCTTCAACCCTGGCACAGCCGGTTGCAGGAATGACATACAAGGGTTCACTCCCATGATCTGTAGAATCTCCATTGTGTTTTAATCTTCATTTCAGATGTGGATTAGAGTCAGCACTCTCAGTTCTCTCTGATAGTCAGAGGATATTTGATCCTTCGGTATTTACCCATTATCATCCATTTTACCCAAGGGAAAATTAGATGGAAGTCTTTAGAACAGTGAGCACTTTAATTTGAGGATGCACATGCTGATCTCTGACAGATGTTGCTCTTTGGGAACAGCAGAAAGGGGAGCTACGTCACTCACTTGGGAAGTTGTTTGTACAAGCTGACTAATCTTGCAGGTGCCCGAACAGTGCAGCCTTGAGGAGAGAGCAAGGGTGAGAAAAATGTTTCTTTCAGGGACAATGTCCAAAGTGTTCTCTCTCTCTCTCTCTCTCTCTCTCTCTCTCTCTCTCTCACTCACACACACACACACACACACACACACACACACACACACAGAGCCAGCTGGCATAGCAATCAGAGCAATTCCTTCCTGAGAAAATTAGCCATCCGAAGAGATTTTAATTTCAACTGTAATACTAAGCTCAGGAAATTTTAATCTGTATTATCTTGTAAAAAATTATATTAGTTTCTAGGTAGTATGGTTGTCTTTGGTTGCTTTGCTTTGTTTTGTTTTGTTCTGTTTTGTTTGAGCCAAGGTTCATACACAATAGACTTCCCCCAACTTTCTGATACCAAGAATGACATTGAACTTCTGATCCTGTGTCCTCCACTTCCTGAGCATTGGGATTGTGGTGGCAGAGCCTGTGTCCCAAAGGAATTTCTTCACCTCTAGATAAACAGGAAGTAGAAAAAGCAATACAGAAAAAAATTAAGAAGATATTCTCAAGGACCTGCCGGTGATGATGGACTTCCTTCAGCTAGGCCCATTTCTTAGTGTTTCCAGAACCTCCCAAAATATCACCACCATCTGTGGACCCAGAATTAATACATGAACCTAGGGAAGCACTTCATATTCAAAGTACAGGCTTTCATCAGAGAGTACATCCAGTGCCCTTCAGTTCTACTCACAGAAGATAGGTAGGGTCTCTTATACTCTCAGGCTGAGAGAATGCTCTGGAAGTTGCTAGGCTACAGGAAAAGCAGATGCTGGTTTTAACCCATATACCTGCTTCAATTGTTAGGATCTCCATCACCTATCAACTGAATGCTGTGAAGTTATTTAACCTGTACCAGTTTTCTAAGACTACTGGAACAAGACACCACACATTGGGTGACTTAAACCATCAACATCTATTTCCCCACATTCTGAAATCTCAGAAGCATGAAGTGGAGGGAAGGGCAAGGTTAGGGTCTCTATGAGATTTGTCCATGATACATTTGTCTGTCTTTGCCTTGAGTCTTTTTCTTTCGACTCCATCATGGTGGCTCTAAACTCGTAATAATCCCCAAGTACCAGCATCTTAAGATTTCATTTTTTCATCAGTAAATTGGGAGAGGAAGCAAAAATGCAATTGATAATGCTCTTTTATTATAAGGGACAAAATCTAAGTATTTAGCCCATTTAATTTTGTGAAGCTGAAATTGGATTATGCATACAAGATTGAACACATTACAAAATGAAGTATTGCTAAGGTTTAAAGCCAACTACTCAATAATTTGGAAAGAACTATTCTGTGGAAAAAATTGGAAAGATGCATCTAGAGATTTTTTTGGGATTTGAATGCAAAGGAAATTCATTTAATAAATAGCTGAGGTAACCCAATCACAAAAGATCACACATGGTATGAAGTCACTGATAAGGGGATATTGACCCAGAATCTCAGAATACCCTAGACACAATCAGCATATCAATAGATTTCTAAAAAGATGGAAGGAGAGACCCCTGGTCCTGGAAAGACTGGATGTAGGGGAACGCCAGGACAGAGTAATGAGAGGGGGTTGAACAGAGAAAAGAGGGAGGGAAGGGGGCTTATGGGACTTTCGGGGAGGGAGGAAACGGGAAAGGGGAAGTGATTTGGAATTTAAATTAAAAAAATAAAATTAAATTAAATTAAAAAAAAAAAAAGAAAAGATAGGGAGGCATTCTAGACAGCAGGGACAACAAAGCGAGCTCAGAAGCAGAAATGCCATGCAAATGTCATGGTATGCCTTAATTTTAATGATTCTGCTGTCCTATGAGGTAACTTTGTTCTCATTGTAATTTACATCAGCTGTGTTCATTCCAGTTTAGTAGCTGACTTCCTGTAGAGAGAAAAAAGATAGGAGGCTAAATGTTGAGTAAACACATCAGAGAAATGACAACGGTAAATAAAAATATATAAAATTTAAAAAAAAAATAGTTCTTGTGCAGCATAGCTCATAAAGTGACAATCTTTTGGCTACATTTATATGTAGTGGTAGAATTCTCAAATAATCATTTCTCCTAGTAATTTTATAAGTGGCATCTGTGCAGAATCATAATAAACTCTATGCTTGTTTCCTATACAGAAAACTATTTCTCCAAGGGTAGCTTCTTATTACTGATCTAGAGGTCTTTTACTGGTCAGTTGCTACATCAGACCTTCAGCATTCATCTTGTTTCTCATGTGTCCACCCACTTTGTCTAGCCTGAACACAAACTCAAGGTCTGCAGCAGTATCCAGAGTTCTTCTTGTTTCTATTTCACATACCTCAGGGTCTCTTTGTAAAAGGGAAACCATCTCTATTTAATAATAAACTTTAAGGTCTTCAATGTAAGTACACAAAGCAATTTTCCAGATGTCCAAAATTCCAAACCTATTATTTTTATTAGTAGTAATAGTAATAGTGTTAGTAGTAATATGTATATATGTATGTATGTATGTATGTATGCTCATGTGGACATGGAGACCTCAGGTAAACTTTGGGTGTCATTCCTCAGTTGTCATCCATCTCATTTTTGAGGCAGGGTCTCTCACTAGCTTAGAGCTCACCAGAGAAGATAGGCTGTCTAACCAATGAGTTCCATGGCTCCTCAGGTTCCTTATCCCCAGGCTGTCTCCACCTCCTCAGACCTGGGATTACAAATGTATAACTTCTATCCCAGAGCCTTTTATGTGTGTTCTGGGGATTGAATTTAGGTCCTCATGCTTGCAAGACAAACACTTTAATGTGTTAGCTCTCAGTCCAGTCCTAGATCTATTTGTATTATATCCACTAATCCTATCAACACAATTTCTACATGATTATAATTTATTTTAATTGTATTCTACAATTCTAATGAAGATAACACAAGTCAGATTTGTATACTGCAGAGCAATTAGTAAATAAGAAGACAATTTAGGATTTTTAAGACTAAAGAAAGAAATAAACAGTAATTTCTTGATCATCGTTCATTGACATAATGTTAATTGAATCCAGGGTCATTAATTAGTATATGTTTTTCAATTTCATGAGTCAGAATCTCTCAAAGGGTCGAATCAGTAAAATAGATGGATGGATGGATGAATGGTACATAGAAAGATGGTAATAGTGATAGATAATAGATAAATAGATAATAAATAGACATATAGATAGACAGACAGATAGATATAGCCCTAAACATTTTAACAACTATTTGAGCATCCTTTAGCCTAGTCATGTTTCCATACAAAATAGCAGATCTCAGAGGTTATAATTCGCAAAGGTGGGGCCAGAGAGGCACTTAGCAGGTCTAAACTGAGTGAGAGGACCTGTGATTAACATGAACTTATCTGATGTTTGTGCTTGGACCCTGGAAAGTCAATTAGCCTAACAGCGCATCCAGGAGGCCGTGTTTGCCTGCTCTGGGCTGCAACAGGCTAGGATGGAGATTGTCCTGGAAGCAGTGCTGTTTTTTGTTTATTTGTTTGTTTGTTTTTGTTTTTATTTGTTTTTAGGTGAGAGACAGCCTCATTGTTCTCTGGTGAAACTAAGGTCTTAGACACAAAATAGGTGGAACAAGCCAGGCAGTGGTGGCGCACACCTTTAATCCCAGCACTTGGGAGGCAGAGGCAGGCGGATTTCTGAGATTGAGGCCAACCTGGTCTACAGAGTGAGTTCCAGGACAGCCAGGGCTACACAGAGAAACCCTGTCTAAAAAAAATTTAAAATAATTAAAAAATTAAAAATAATGGAGGGAATAGTGCCGATCCTTAGGAAAGAGGCACCCTTAGGGGATCCGAAGGGAGTTAATCTTCAGTGATAGTGAGGAAAAAGCAAGAAAGAGAAGGTGGACTAACACAGAAACTGGAACATGGGGCAGGCAGACACTTAGGAGTCCATTAAGGGCTCCAAGCTTATGTTAGCAAATGAATCCTGAGATTAGAGTCAGGGGTATGGGTGCTTCTAGGATTGGACTCATGCTCTGTTTATAGACACACAAGACTGAAGCCTTAATCACCTAATGCTCAGCTGTGCAACTGAATGCTTCATGGTTTTCTCAGCTGACCTTCCTTCTAGGGGCCCCACCTGCCTGTCTGTGGGGGTGGTCAGGCACTTAAAACTAAACTCCAAGCTCACTCTTGTTCACTGAAATAGTTTATATGGGATGATTCAGGCTCTGTCAGGTAAATATTTGGCTAAGAGAACTGTGCTAGTTTGTCCATGGAATGTGAGAGAGGATTCTGCCCAAAGCCTTCCCTTCTCAGATGATGTTGAACTAAATGTTTAATGAGTGCATCCATGAACATGGACTTTTCATGACTTTGATGCTGCCTTCTTCCTCCCCCACACCTCTTTCCTTGCTCACCAGGCTCTGAAATGTGCAGTTTCCATATGTGATCATTGTTTAGGGTACAAATTCTCTGTACATGATAGACACTATTACACAGGGCAGCCTGCAAAGATGTGCATGGCATGTGGACTGTGTCACCAGAGGAATAGGCATGGACTGGTAGGGGGAGCGTGCTCAAACCCAGGAAATCTCAGAATTTGAGACTAGCAGGAATAAAGCTAACCCCCTCCCTCTTTTCATGCCTGTCCCAGAGCAGGTAACCATGACCTCCAACCAGATGATCACAAGCAGTCAGTCATGAAACCAGCGCCTGGAATGCTTCTCCATGTTAATGAGGCTCCTCAGTACCCTTAGCCTTCTGGCCTTTTCCCTCTCTAAATATTCTCACACTCTTCCCCAACATTATATAATCATTGGTCCACCCAAATTAAGCATATGTATTCAAACCAAATACAAATGAGATAAAATCATCATGGAGAGCTACTTCATTAGAGATGGTTGGTCTGGAAGGCCTTCACCTAAAAGAACCACACCACTAAGATTCTCAAAAAAGCACTCCCCCACCCCTACTAATCCCTCTGCTCCTCCTTCCATCTACTTCGTTTTTCTGGCTTCGTCTTGTCCTTCCTGAGCTGGAGTATCAGAGGTGTTCAGCACCACCAGAGGAGAGGCAGAACCTGGACCACACAGATGCATACTTTTAGGATAAATTTTGAGGTCATAAGGTTCAAAAGTAAGTGTGTGTATGTGTGTGTGTGTGTGTGTGTGTGTGTGTTCCCATGTAGGTCAGGGAAAATCCTTAGGTTTCATTCCTCAGATTCTGTCCTCAGGCAGGGCGTCTCACTGACCTTGAACTCACCAAATGAACTAGGTTTGCTGGTCAGCAAGCTCCAGACATCTTTCTGTGCCCACCTCCCCACTGCTAAAATTAAAATCTCTGGATTTTTTTTGACTAAGTTCTGGGGGTGGGGGTGGCAATGGAACACACATGCTTGGAATTGTAAGGCAAACACTTTACCAACTGAGCCATCCTCAGCACAGGATGTCTATCTTTCCTCCCAACTAAAATGTCACTCTTGACTAGTTCCATGGATGTAAAACTAGCTTTTCTCTAAGCCTTGTTCCTTCTATATAGAATATACTGTATGTCTTAGGCACTGTATCCTCAGCATTTAAAATGTGTACTCACATATAATGTCCTAGTCATTCATCACTGTATTAAATTTACTGTAGGTGCTTAATAGCTACATATGCTAAGTCTAGTTTTGGATATGGATTTCTTTTTAATTTTTAGGTGTAAGTTTTTTTAAATTGACTTATCTATCTATCTATCTATCTATCTATCTATCTATCTATCTATCTATCTATCTATCCATCCATCCATCTTTCTATCAAACAATTGCATAATATGTGCTATACCTGTGAAGATAGTCAAATGTCTCCCATCAACAGGAAAACAAACTGTTGTACAGAGGTACAAAGGTAGCTAAAATATTACATTGTCCAAGTAAGAATTGATCTAATTAAAACAAAAAGTTAAAGAACTGTTAATCTGAGAGCATCAAAAGAGGTAGCATAGAACATAGAAAAGGAAGGATCTTGAGTCCTGGTTTCAGATGCTGGTGGAGCATTGACTTGTTATTTAACCAACGAGTTTACAGCATTGTTTTGTGTTCTTAATCTGGTTTTACTAAATCAGAGACATAGTAAAGGTTTTCATTGAGGAAGCCAGATTGCCCTATGTGAGATTGAAATGTATTTACAGATTGTCAGTGTGATTGCATCTGGAACCAACCAAAGAGGATCAGTGTGCACATTTCCAGAAAGGAGACACTCCCAAGAAAGGGTGTTACCTTCCAGTGAATGGCTTGGAGGATCTAAAGATGTCCCTGGGAGTAGAGTAGCTTACCTGCCAGCTTTTGGTTGTTGCTGGTCAGTGTATCTATTTTGGTTGCTGGGGCTGCTCACTTCAACCTTTCTAGCATCAGAAAACCATTTTTTAGGCTTTCCAGTGTGACAAAACACCAGTGGCTCTCCAGGAATCTTCCAGGCCTTTTATACCAGAATGGCAATTTGAGGTGTCTGCCAGATTCTCAGCCTTGCGAGCAAATGGTCATTGTTGGACAACCTAGCTCCTGTTAATTGTATGCCTAGTAAATCCTGCTTTTACAACACACACACACACACACACACACACACACACACACACACACACACACGCGCATATCATTCCCTAAGTTCTGTTCTAGAGAACTCTGATGAACAAAGAGACAGCAGGATATCTTCTGGTCCTTCAGACTCTGATTTGATATCTCTTCACTTGAAATTCCTATCCTAACACCATGCAGTGGTCAATGGCTTCCTCTCAAGTCAGTACAATGATTTCTATGGAAAGTCTGACTCTTCTTCCTTAGTCTCCCAAGGTTTCATCTTTACCTCTATATGAAATTAAGCTTTCTCCCTCTCTCCTTGTTCTCACATCAGCATGTGCAGTACTGAGAAGCACAGACTGAACATTCTTTTATACCTATTAGTGTGTCTACCTTGTTATTCTTTACAACTTAAAGCTGGCTTCTTTCTCTTTTCCCTCTCATTAAAAAATATTTGTTCTTTTACATCTATGTGTGTGTTTGGATATGCCTGTATGAGTTTCTGCACAGCATTTGTGTGCAGGTGGTTCAAATTCCCTGGAACTAGGTGACAGGCACTTGTAAACCACCTAATATGAATTATCTCTTCAGGACTCTTCTCATATTTGCACACTCCTTTAGGCAGGATGGAATGTGTATTAGACACATGCCATATGGTGCATACCTTTAATCCTAGCACTTGCGAGGCAGAGGCAGAGGCAGAGGCAGGCAGATTTCTGAGTTCAAGGCCAGCCTGTTCTACAGAGTGAGTTCCAGGACAGCCAGGGCTACACAGAGAAACCCTGTCTTGAAAAACCAAAAAAAAAAAAAAAGAAATAAAAGAAAAAGAAAGAAAGAAAGAAAGGAAGGAAGGAAGGAAGGAAGGAAGGAAGGAAGGAAGGAAGAAACCTTAACTCCAAATTTCTCTCTTTCTTAACCCAATTCTATGTAATATAAAATGTTTATGAATATAAAAGACTATAGGAAGACCTAGACATCTGCTATTCCTGAAAGTTATTACTCTAAATGCTCAAAGCTACAGGAATCTTTAGTTAGTGGAGAACAAGGGCCATAGAGCTAATTGGTGCTCAGTTCCAGTGAACTCTGGCAAGATATTGGCCTCTGTGGGAAAAGAAAGTCCTAAGTGAGCATTTTCCTATAAGGCCTCCAAACTAGAGTATGTGTTTGCAAGAAGGAGCAGGAACTATGTGAAAGGGAAAGCATTGGCTCAGGACCATGTTCTCAGCACACAGGAGCTTTATTTGCCCTAGAGGGACAAAGGGCAGGGATAAAGGACAAAGGTAGGAGATAGAGGAAAAGGAAGAAAGGGAAGGGTAAAAAGGAGGGGAAAGGAAGCGGCAATGGAAGGGGCAGAGGTGTCTGTCTTGGAGTAGACTGTCTCGGATAGAGAGGAGACAGATGTGGCCTATAGGCAAGTGAAAATTTATAGAGGTAAAAGGGAAAACCCCCTCTTAGGATGAGGTGTTTCATATTAATTGGGCATGTTAATTAGGTGAGCCAAAGGAGGCTTTTGAGTGTTAGACTTCAATGCTTTGACAGCTAAATCTTGGTAGTCAGCCTCAGAGGGAAAAAGTGGCCAAATAGGGGAATAAACCTTGGTGGCTTTAGGAATGTGATCTTCTGGATTTTAGCAAGGCAGAAGGAATGGGTTAAGGACAAGGCCTGCCAGAGCCACAGGCTCCTGTGGCTAGTGTCCCCTCACTATGTTTCACTGGATTTGACATTTTCAGTTACTTTCGTTGTTCACTTTGTTCGTCTGGGTTCCTTGGATACTAAACTTGACTTTTGAAATAATTTTGAAGAAACATGGAATGTTTTTCATCTGATTCTCAGAAGACTGGGTGGAGAATCAGGACACAAAGAGAAGCGTCAGAGAGATTTCACTGATATTCAAGGAATACTGGAAGTCTTCAAAGCATTTCTCCAGGTGAGGATGTTACTAGATTTGCAAAAATTTTATCCTTGAAAATGATTCTAAAGGTAAGGAAACAGTGAAAGAACAGTAACTGTGATAGCCGTGTTGGGTGCTACATCACCTCCCTGGCATGTGTGCGCATATTTCACTTCCACTTACCCAAGTTACAAATACAACATTGCTTCATTTACTAAATCATACATAGCGAGCACCTGAGATATGAACCAAGCCAATCAGAACAGACTGTACATTTAGTTTTGTTGCTGGGCCTCCCCCATAGGTTAGAGCAATAGAGACTAGAGATGTGTAGCTTGATAACATACAAAAGCAATAATGTAGCAACAATGTAGAAAAGAGAGCAATATTGCAGCAGAGGTAACACAAATAGATTCCATTGAGAAGGGCCTAGGAAAACAGTTTTAGCCCTTGATGAGCCCTTGGAAATCAAGTAGACATGTTCTGTTTGAACCAGATAAGGAACAGAAAAATACTGGGTTTGTGGTAGAGGAAGTGTTTTAATGCATGAAATGGGACCCAAAATGGCATGGCAGAACATATAAAGCAGATGATGTAGAGACACAGTCTGAATTAGAAGAAGAAGAGATTCGTTATACATAAGGAAGAACTAGATAAGTGGGATGGAAAGGAAAGAAACAGTATTTACAGGCATGGAGAGTAAAGCATGTGTACCTTTAAGGCACCAAAGGAGAGCAGGGTGAGTCCCAGATCACAATGGGGGTTTGGACATGGACACTAAGCACAGCCTCCTGGAAGATGGCAGATGAAACTGGGGAAGTAGGGGAGGGGTTGCATACAGCATCAGCTCTCCAGTTTATTTTCTGCACACTTGCCAGAGACATCTCTAGTTCCATACCTAGTCAGCATCCACAGATAGTTGTAGCTTTAGAAGATATGTTAATTACTTTCATCATTGTTAAGACAAAAAAATGTACACAAAAGCAAACAAACCTGACTTAGGCTGGAAAAGTTTATTTTGGTGTTTGCTTTCTGACCATTGCATCAGGGTAAGTGTGGAAGAGTCGATGACCGAGGCAGTACAAGTGACGCCTTCGCATGTCTTGGTGGAGCAGGAAGCAGAGACCTGGACCAATGAATGGATGGAGCTCCTTCTCTTAAGGAGTAACACACATCTAGCAACAATTAACAAAGGTTCTCCAACCTTCCAAAGCAAAGCTAATAGCTGGTTGCCAAGGTTTCAAACACATGGACCTATAGGGTCACATTTCCTATCCAAACTAGAACAAAAGGTCACAGCCAAGGTGGCACATAGGCTGCTAGACAGCTTTAAAGAATCACGAAGTCCTTGAGAACCTGAGTTCACAACCCAGCCAGAACAAAGGCACCTCTGTTCTCACCTGTTTCACATGCTAGCCCCAAACAGCAACAGTGGTGCACAGTGCACTCCACCATCTTTGCTCCAGCAACAGAGCAACTGGGACCTCCAGGCACAGAGATAATCAAGCATAATATCGCTTGGGACATAGTCAGCTTGTGTGCTCCCTGCTCCCAAGAGCTGGGCAGTTCTGTGGTCACATATACGCCAGCTATGTTGTGGGACATCTGCCCTGCAGAGGGACCTGAGCTGGGAGAGAGCACACCAGCACAGGGAGGGAGCACACCAGCCACCCCTTGGTGACCTCTGCTCTGGGAATTGACTACTCTGAGCCTTCAGATGTGCAGGAATTCCCCAATATAACATCACTTGGGGTAAGGCACATCAGGGCTCCAAAGTCACTCAGGAGCAGGGCAACCCCTCAGCAATCGGTGCCAGGGGAATCCTGATAATCCAGGGGGGATAGAAATAGCCTTGCAGGCTCACAGGAGGTCCAACCAACAGCCAGTGGCAGTAGGACCAACTAACACCAGAGATAACCAGATGGCAAAAGGCAAACATAGGAACATTACTAACAGAAATCAAGGCAATATGGCACCATTTGAACCTAACTCTCTGACAGCAGCAAGTCCTGGATACCCCATCACACCCAAAAGGCAAGATCTGGATTCAAAATCACTTCTCATGATGCTATTAGAGGATTTAAAGAAGGACACAAATAAATCTCATAAAGAAATACAGGAGAACATGAATCAATGGGTAGAAGTCCTTACAAAGGAAACACAAAAATCGCTTAAAGAAATGCAGGAGAATATGGGTCAACAGATGGAGGCCCATAAGGAGGCAACACAAAAATCACTTAAAGAAATACAGGAGAACTTGGATCAACAGGCAGAATTCCTGAAAGAGGAAATGCAAAAATATCTTAAAGAAATACAGGAAAATACAAACAAACAAGTAAAGGATCTGAGCAAATCCATCCAGGATCTAAAATAGGAAGTAGAAACAACTAAGAATTCATAAAGGGAGACCATATTGGAGATAGAAAACCTTGGGAAGAAATCAGGAGTCATAGATGCAAACATCAACAAGAGAATACAAGAGATGGAAGAAAGAATCTCAGGTGCTGAAGATACCATAGAAAACATCAAACTCAACAGTCAAAGAAAATGCAAAATGCAAAAAACGTGTAACCCAAAACGTCCAGGAAATCCAGGACACAATGAGAAGACCAAACCTAAGGATTATAGGTATAGATGAGAGTGAAGATTTGCAACTTAAAGGGCCAGTAAGTATCTTCAACAAAATTACGGAGGAAAACTTCCCTAACCTAAAGAGAGAGATGCCGATGAACGTACAAGAAGCCTACAGAACTCCAAACAGACTGGACCAGAACAGAAATACCTCTCATCACATAATAATCAAAACACCAAATGTACTAAACAAAGAAAGAATATTAAAAGCAGTAAGAGAAAAAGGCCAAGTAATATATAATGGAAGACCTATCCGAATCACATCAAACTTCTCACCAGAGACTATGAAAGCCTGGGCAGATCTCATGCAGACTGTAAGACAAAACAAATGCCAGCCTAGACTACTATACCCAGTGAAACTCTCAATCCCTATAAATGGAGAGACCAAGATATTCCATGATAAAACCAAATTTACAAATATCGTTCCACAAACCCAGCCCTGCAAAGGATTATAGGCCAATACAAGGAGAGAAACTACACCCTGGAAAATACGAGATAGTAACATTCTTTTATCAAAGCCAAAAGTAGATTACCACTCAAACATGAAGATAGCGTCAAGAATGGCAGGTGGCAATAATCACTATTCCTTAATCTCTCTTAATATCAATGGTCTCAGTTCCCCAATAAAAAGACATAGACTAACAGACTGGATACCTAAAGAGGAGCCAGCAATTTGCTGTGTGCCGGAAACACACCTCAGTGTCAGCGACAAATATTACCTCAGAGTAAAAGGCTGGAAAACAATTTTACAAGCAAATGGTCCCAGGAAACGAGCCGGAGTAGCCATCCTAATATCAGATAAAATTGACGTTCAACCTAAAATCATCAAAAAAGACACAGAAGGACACTACATACTGGTCAAAGGAAAAATCCACCAAGAAGAACTCTCAATTCTGAACATCTATGCTCCAAATGCAAGGGCACCCTCATTCATAAAAAAAAACTTTACTAAAACTCAAAGCACACATTGCAACTCACACAATAATAGTGGGTGACTTCAACACCCCGCTCTCTGAAATGGATTGTTCAGGAAAGCAGAAACTAAACATGGTCACAGTGAAACTAATTGAAGCCTTGGACCAAATGGAACTAACAGATATATATAGAACATTTCATCCTAAAGCAAAAGAATATACCTTCTTCTTAGCACTTCATGGTACCTTCTCCAAAATCAAACGTATAATTGGCCACAAAAAGGACCTCAACAGATATAAGAAGATCGAACTAATCCCATGCCTCCTTTCAGATCATTATGGAAAAGGTTGGTCTTCAATAACAAAAAAATCAACAGAAAGCCCACATACACATGGAAGCTGAACAATGAGCTACTCAATGATACCTTGATCAAGGAGGAAATATAGAAAGATATCAAAGACTTTTTAAAATTTAGTAAAAATGAAGGCACAACATACCCTAATTAATGGGACAAAAAAAAGCAATGCTAAGAGGAAAATTCATAGCCCTGAGTGTCTACAAAAAGAAACGGGAGATGCATACACTAGCAGCTTAATGGCACACCTGAAAGCCCTGGAACAAAAAGAAGCAAATAAATCCAATAGGAATAGAAGGCAGGAAATCATCAAACTCAGAGCTGAATTCAATCAAGTAGAGACAAATAAAACCATACAAAGAAACAACAAAAGTAGGAGTTGGTTCTTTGAGAAAATCAACAAGATAGAAAAGCTCTTAGCCAGATTACCCAGAGGGCACAGAGACAGTATCCAAATTAACAAAATCAGAAACGAAAAGGGAGAGATAACAACAGAAACTGAGAAAATTCAAAAAATTATCAGATACTACTACAAAAGCCTGTATTCAACACAATTAGAAAATCTGGAGGAAATGGACAATTTGCTAGACAGTTACCAAATACCAAAAATAAATCAGGATCAAATAAACCATATAAACCGTCCTATAACTCCTGAGGAAGTGGTCATTGGGAGTCTTCCAACCAAAAAAAGCACAGGTCCAGACAGTTTTAGTGCAGAATTCTATCAGACCTTTAAAGAAGACCTAACACCATTACTCTTCAAACTATTCCACAAAATAGAAACTGAAGGAACACTACCCAATTTGTTCTATGAAGCCACAATTATGTTAATACCAAAATCACACAAAGATCCAACAAAGAAAGAGAATCTCAAGCCAATTTCTCTTGTGAATATCGATGCAAAAATACTCAATAAAATTCTTGCCACCCGAATCCAGCAACATATCAAAAAGATCATTCAACATGATCAAGAAGGCCTCATCCCACGGATGCAGGGACAGATTAATATAAGGAAGTCCATCAATGTAATCCACTACATAAACAATCTCAAAGAAAAAAAACCACATGGTCATTTCATTAGATGCTGAGAAAGCATTTAACAAAATTCAGCATCCTTTCATGTTAAAGGTCTTGGAAAGATCAGGAATTCGAGGCCCATATCTAAACACAGTAAAAGCAATTTACAGCAAACCAGTAGCCAACTTCAATCTAAATGGAGAGAAACTTGAAGCAATCCCACTAAAATCAGGGACTAGACAAGGCTGCCCTCTCTCTCCATATCTTTTCAATATAGTACTTGAAGTTCTAGCTAGAGCAATTAGACAACAAAAGGAGGTCAAAGGGATACAAATTGGAAAGGAAGAATTCAAACCATCACTATTTGCAGACGAAATGATAGTATACTTAAGCAACCCAAAGATATCCACCAGAGAACTCCTACATGAGATAAACAACTTCAACAAAGTGGCCGGATATAAAATCAACTCAAGCAAATCAGTAGCCTTCCTATACTCACAGGATAAGCAGGATGAGAAAGAAATAAGAGAAATGATATCCTTCACAATAGCCACAAACAATATAAAGTATCTTGGTGTGACTCTAATCAAACAAGTGAAAGATCTGTATGACAAGAACTTCAAGTCTCTGAAGACAGAAATTGAAGAAGACTGCAGAAGATGGAAAAATCTGCCATGCTCATGGATTGGCAGGATTAATATAGTAGAAATGACCATCTTGCCAAAAGCAATATATAGATTCAATGCAATCCCATCAAAATCCCAACTCAATTCTTCATAGAGTTAGAAAGAGCAATTCAAAAATTCATCTGGAATAACAGAAAACCCAGGATAGCTAAAACTAATCTCAACAGGAAAAGAACTTCTGGGGGAATCAGTATCCCAGACCTCAAGATGTACTTCAGAGCAATAATGTTAAAATTTGCATTGTATTGGTACAGTGACAGGCATGTAGATCAATGGAACAGAATTGAAGACCCAGAAATGAATCCACACTCCTATGGTCACTTGATCTTTGACAAAGGAGCTACAACCATCCAGTGGAAAAAAGATAGCCTTTTCAACAAATGGTGCTGGCTTAACTGGAGGTCAACATGAAGAAGAATGCAAATTGACCCATTCTTATGTCCCTGAGCTAAGCTCAATTCCAAGTGGATCAAGGACCTCCACATAAAACCAGACACACTGAAACTAATAGAAAGAAAACTAGGGAAGAACCTGGAATATATGGGCACAGGGGAAATTTTCCTGAACAGAACATCAATACCTTATGCTCTAAGATCAAGAATTGACAAATGGGACCTCATAAAATTACAAAGTTTCTGTAAGGCAAAGGACACTGTCAAAAGGGCAAAGTGGCAACCAACAAACTGGGAAAAGATCTTTACCAACCCTACTTCCGACAGAGGGTTAATATCCAATATGTACAAAGAACTTAAGAAGTTAGACTCCAGAGAGCCAAATAACCCGATTAAAAAATGGGATACAGAGCTAAACAAAGAGTTCTCACCTGAAGAATATCGAATGGTCGAGAAGCACCTAAAGAAATGTTCAACATCCTTAGTCATTAGAGAAATGCAAATCAAAACAACCCTGAGATTCCCCCTCACACCAGTCAGAATGGCTAAGATCAAAAACATAGGAGACAGCAGTTGTTGTCGAGGATGTGGAGAAAGAAGAACACTCCTCCACTGCTGGTGAGATTCCAAGCTGGTACAACCACTCTGGAAAGTAGTCTTGCGGTTCCTTAGAAAACTGGGCATGACACTCCCAGAGGATCCTGTTATACTACTCCTGGGGCATATACCCAGAGGCTTTCCCTGCATGCAATGAGGACACATGCTCCACTATGTTCATAGCAGCCTTATTTATAATAGCCAGAACCTGGAAAGGACCCAGATGTCCTTCAACGGAGGAATTGATTCAGAAGATGTGGTATATTTACAAAATGGAATACTATTCTGCAATTTAAAAAAATGAATTCATGAAATTCTTAGGCAAATGGTCAGAACTGGAAAATGTCATCCTTAGTCAGTTAATCCAATCACAAAAGAACAAACATGGTATGCAGTCACTGATAAAGTTTTATTAACCCAGAATCTCGGAATACCCAAGACACAATTCACATATCAATAGCTTTCCAAGAAGATGGAAGGCCCCAGGTCCTGGAAAGACAGGATGTAGGGTAATACCAGGACAGAGAAGTGAGAGGGGGTTGAATGGGGAAAAGAGGGAGGGAAGGAGGCTTATGGGACTTTCGGGGAGGAAGGGAACGGGAAAGGGGAAATCATTTGGAGTGTAAATAAAAAAATATAGAAAATAAAAAATAAGTTGTGTTTCTAAGATACATTTTTTGAAAGGGAGAGAATAGATATGGGGTAAAATCTTTCTAAGGAATAAGTGAAATTGTTCTCTTTAAATAAGCCTTTCTCTGTTTCTCTGTCCATGTCTCTATCTCTGTTTTTCTCTCTGTTATTCTGTTTCTGTCTCTGTGTCTCTCTTTGTCTTTATCTATCTACTTATCTATATATTTACCGGTCTTAGGATTTTATTGTTGTGAAGAGATACCATGACTGAGGCAAGTCTTATAAAAAACAAACAAACAAACAAACAAACCAGAAAACATTTACTTGGAGCTGGCTTGCAGTTTCAAAGGTTTAGTCCATTATCGCCATGGCAGAAGACATGGCTACATGCAGGCAGACATGGTGCTGGAGAAGGAGTTGACAATCATATGTCTTGATCCACAAGCAGCAGGAGACTGCCACACTGAGTATAGCTTGAGCATAGGAGACCTTGATCCTGCCTCCACAGGGACACACTTCTTTCAATAAGGCCATGCCTACTAATAGTGCTGTTCCCTATGCACCAAGCATTCAAACACATGAATCTATGGAGGGCATACCTATTCAAGCCACCACATTATCTATCTATATGCCTATGTATCTATGTACCTATGTATGTATTTATGCATGTATGTATGTATGTATTTATCTATTATCTGTCTATCATCTGTCTATCTATCATTTATCTATCTATCTATCTATCTATCTATCTATCTATCTATCTATCTATCTATCTCCTTCCCTTTCTGAAACAGGGAGAGATTCTGGGGTTTTATCCATATGAATCAAGTGCTCAACCACAAAGCTGCATCCCTTGAGAGTGGGATGTCTTTAATTTGACCATAAAGAGGAACAAGGAAATTGACTAGTATGGAGCAAGGAAGATTTGAGAATGTGACTTTTGTTTTAACGTGACTTATATGACATAGGAGAAAATATAAGCAACAAAGCCATGAACTTGAAGAGATCTTGGAGAAGAGCTCACTGACTAGCCAGAGCCACTTGGACAGGAACCATCCCATGAGAGATACTCAGGGTTGCAGAGGGAGGACTCAGATCCTAAGCTTCACTTTCCCCAGGTTTGGGGGTGGCTAAGTGGGAGGGCTGTGTTGTATATTTGTTTGTGACAGAATCTCTATGGCCCGGCCTGACACTGAACTTGAAGTTATTCACCATATCTCACTGATGACTGGGACAAGCATGTATCACCAGGACAGGTTACTGCTCCACATTTTAAATTGAAATGAATGGAGTTGGGACCGCCAGGCTCAGAGACAGACAGGCATAATATCACTTGGGTCTCAGGCAGCTTGTGTGTAACCTGCTCCAAGAGCTGGGCAGATCTGCAGTAACTAGCGTGCCAGCTCTGCTGTGGGACTTCTGCCTTGCAGAGAGAACCCCCCCCCCCGCACTGGGCGGGAGCCTACCAGCTTCCCTTTGGCGACCTCTGTTCCTGGATCGACTGCACTGAGGAGACAGGTACCCAGGTTCTCCCCAATATAACATCGCTTGGGACATGGCCTGTTGGGGCTTCCATCTGCTCCTAAGAGCGGAACAGCGCTGTGGTCACCTGGGTGCCAGCTCTGCTGTGGGCCATCCCCCCTTCAGGGTGACCTGCACCGCCTAGAGAGTGCAGAGTACACTCCACCATCTTTGCTCCAGTACCAGGGCAGCTGGGACTGCCAGGCTCAGAGATAGACAGGCATAATATCGCTTGGGTCTCAGGCAGCTTGTGTGTACCCTGCTCCCAAGAACTGGGCAGGTCTGCAGTAATCGAAGTGCCAGCACTGCTGTGGGACTTCTGCCCTGCAAAGGGACAACCCCTCCCCCCCAAAGAGATCACACACCCCTGCACAGGGCGGGAGCCTACCAGCCTCCCTTTAGCGACCTCTGCTCCTGGAATCCACTACGCTGAGCCTTTGGATGTGCAGGGATTCCCCAATATAACATCACTTATGGCAAGGCACATCAGGGCTCCAAAGTCACTAAGGAGCAGGGCAGACCACAGAAATCGGTGCCAGGGGAATCCCGGTAATCCAGGGGGGCCAGAAATAGCTTTGCAGGCTCACAGGAGATCCAACCAACAGCCAGTGACAGCAGGACCAACTAACACCAGAGGTAACCAGATGGCAAAAGGCAAATATAGGAACATTACTAACAGAAATCAAAGTAATACGGCACCATCTGAACCCAACTCTTCAACAGCAGCAAGTTCTGGATACCCCACCACACCCGAAAGACAAGATCTAGATTTAAAATCACTTCTCATGATGCTATCAGAGGATCACAAGAAGGACACAAATAAATCTAATAAAGAATTACAGGAGACCATGAATCAAAGGTTAGAAGCCCTTACAAAGGAAACACAAAAATCACTTAGAAACATGCAGGAGAACATGGATCAACAGATGGAGGCCCACAAGGAGAGAACAAGAAAATCGCTTAAAGAAATGAATCAACGGGTAGATGCACTTTCAAAGGAATCAAAAAAATTGCATAAAGAAATGCAGAAGAATATGGGTCAACAGACGGATGCCCATGGGGAGGCAACACAAAAATTGCTTAAAGAAATGAATCAATGGATAGATGCCCTTACAAAGGAAACATGAGAACTGCTTAAAGTAATGCAGGAGATGATGGATCAACAGATAGAAGCCCATGAGGAGGAAACACAAATATCGCTTAGAGAAATAAAGGAGAACTTGGGTCAACAGGCAGAAATCCTGAAAGAGGAAATGCAAAAATACCTTAAAGAAATATAGGAAAATACAAACAAACAAGTGAAGGATCTGAGCAAATCCATCCAGGATCTAAAAAAGGAAGTAGAAACAACTAAGAAATCACAAAGGGAGACAAATTTGGAGATAGAAAACCTTGGGAAGAAATCAGGAGTCATAGATGCAAACATCAACAAGAGAATACAAGAAATGGAAGAAAGAATCTCAGGTGCTGAAGATACCATAGAAAGCATCGACACAACAGTCAAAGAAAATGCAAAATGCAAAAAATGTGTAACCCAAAATATCCAGGATATCCAGGACACAATGAGAAGACCAAACCTAAGGATTATAGGTATAGATGA
This sequence comes from Tokudaia tokunoshimensis, assembly GCA_036184795.1. Lineage (NCBI taxonomy): Eukaryota > Metazoa > Chordata > Mammalia > Rodentia > Muridae > Tokudaia > Tokudaia tokunoshimensis. The sequence continues at coordinate 105,111,664 of BTHU01000014.1, read as the reverse complement.
GAGTGAAGATTTGCAACTTAAAGGTAAACATCTTCAACAAAATTATGGAGGAAAACTTCCCTAACCTAAAGAGAGAGATGCCGATGAATGTACAAGAAGACTACAGAACTCCAAACAGACTGGACCAGAACAGAAATACCTCCTGTCATATAATAATCAAAACATCAAATGTACTAAACAAAGAAAGAATATTAAAAGAAGTAAGAGAAAAGGTCCACGTAACATACAAAGGAAGACCTATCCGAATGACATCAGACTTCTCACCAGAAACTATGAAAGCCAGAAGAAGATCCTGGGCAGATCTCATGCAGACACTAAGACAGCACAAATGCCAGCCTAGACTACTATACCCAGCAAAACTCTCAATCACCATAGATGGATAGACCAAGATCTTCATGATCTTGAAAACCAAATTTTCACTATATCTTTCCACAAAGCCAGCCCTGCAAAGGATAATAGGTGGAAACCGCCAATACAAGGAGAGAAACAACACCCTGGAAAAAATGAGATAGTAACATTCTTTTATCAAAGCCAAAAGTAGATAACCACTCAAACATAAAGATAGCGTCAAGAATGGCAGGTGGCAATAATCACTATTCCTTAATCTCTCTTAATATCAATGGTCTCAATTCTCCAATAAAAAGACATAGACTAACAGACTGGATACATAAACAGGACCCAGCATTTTGCTGCATGCAGGAAAAACACCTTAGTGTCAAAGACAAACACTACCTCAGAGTAAAAGGCTGGAAAACAATTTTACAAGCAAATGGTCCCAAGAAACGAGCCGGAGTAGCCATCCTAATATCAGATAAAATTGACTTTCAACCTAAAGTCATCAAAAAAGACACAGAAGGACACTACATACTGATCAAGGGAAAAATCCACCAAGAAGAACTCTCAATACTGAATATCTACGCTCCAAATGCAAGGGCACCCTCATTCATAAAAGAAACTTTACTAAAGCTCAAAGCACACATCGCAACTCACACAATAATAGTGGGTGACTTCAACACCCCGCTCTCTGAAATGGATTGTTCAGGAAAGCAGAAACTAAACAGGGACACAGTGAATCTAATTGAAGCCATGGACCAAATGTAACTAACAGATATATATGGAGAGAGACAGAGAGAGAGAGAGAGAGAGAGAGAGAGAGAGAGAGAACATTTCATCCTAGAGCAAAAGAATACACCTTCTTCTCAGCACCTCATGGTACCTTCTCCAAAATCGACCATATAATTGGTCACAAATCAGACCTTAACAGATATAAGAAGATAGAAATAATCCCATGCCTCCTATCAGATCACTATGGAATAAGGGTGGTCTTCAATGGCAACAAAAACAACAGAAAATCCACAAACACATGGAGGCTGAACAATGCTCTACTCAATGATAGCTTGGTCAAGGTGGAAATAAAGAAAGAAATCAAAGACTTTTTGAAATTTAATGAAAATGAAGGCACAACATACCCTAATTTATGGGACACAATGAAAGCAGTGCTAAGAGGAAAACTCATAGCCCTGAGTGCCTCCAAAAGGTAATGGGAGACAGCATACACTAGCAGCTTAATGGCACACCTGAAAGCCCTGGAACAAAAAGAAGCAAATACACCCAAGAGGAGTAGAAGGCAGAAAATCATCAAACTCAGGGCTGAACTCAATCAAGTAGAAACAAATAAAACCATACAAAGAATCAACAAAACGAGGAGATGGTTCTTTGAGAAAATCAACAACATAGATAAGCCCTTAGTCAGACTAACAAGAGGGCACAGAGACAGTATCCAAATTAATAAAATCAGACAACGAAAAGGGAGAGATAACAACAGAAACTGAGGAAATTCAAAAAATCATCAGATCCTACTACAAAAGACTGTATTCAACACAACTAGAAAATCTCGAGGAAATGGACAATTTCCTTGACAGATACCAAATACCAAAATTAAATCAGGATCAAATAGACCATCTAAACTGCCCTATAACCCCTGAAGAAATAGAAGTCGTCATTGGGAGTCTTCCAACCAAAAAATGCACAAGTCCAGATGGTTTTAATGCAGAATTCTATCAGACCTTCAAAGACGACCTAACACCATTACTCTTCAAACTATTCCACAAAATAGAAACAGAAGGAACACTACCCAACTCGTTCTATGAAGCCACAATTACACTAATACCAAAACCACACAAAGATCCAACATAGAAAGAGAATCTCAGGCCAATCTCTCTTATGAATATCGATGCAAAAATACTCAATAAAATTCTTGCCACCTGAATCCAAGAACACATCAAAATGATCATTCACCATGATCAAGTAGGCTTCATCCCAGGGATGCAGGGATGGTTCAATATAAGGAAATCCATCAATGTAATCCACTATATAAACAATCTCAAAGAAAAAAACCACATGGTCATCTCATTAGATGCTGAGAAAGCATTTGACAAAATTCAGCATCCTTTCATGTTAAAAGTCGTGGAAAGATCAGGAATTCGAGGCCCATATCTAAACATAGTAAAAGCAAAATACAGCAAACCGGTAGCCAACATCAATCTAAATGGAGAGAAACTTGAAGCAATCCCACTAAAAACAGGGACTAGACAAGGCTGCCCTCTCTCTCCATATCTTTTCAATATAGTACTTGAAATTCTAGCTAGGGAAATTAGACAACAAAAAGAGGTCAAAGGGATACAATTTGGAAAGGAAGAATTCAAACCATCACTATTTGCAGACGATATGATAGTATACTTAAGCGACCCAAAGAACTTCACCAGAGAACTCCTACAGCTGAGAAACAACTTCAGCAAAGTGGTCGGATATAAAATCAACTTAAGCAAGTCAGTAGCCATCCTATACTCAAAGGATAAGCAGGCTGAGAAAGAAGTAAGAGAAATGATACCCTTCACGATAGCCACAAACCATATAAAGTATCTTGGTGTGACTCTAACCAAAGAAGTGAAAGATCTGTATGACGAGAACTTCAAGTCTCTGAAGAAAGAAATTGAAGAAGACCTCAGAAGATGAAAAAATCTGCCATGCTCATGAATTGGCAGGATTAATATAGTAAAAATGAGCATCTTACCAAAAGTAATACACAGATTCAATGCAATCCCCATCAAAATCCCAACTCAATTCTTCATAGAGTTAGAAAGAGCAATTCAAAAATTCATCTGGAATAACAGAAAACCCAGAATAGCTAAAACTATTCTCAAGAGTAAAAGAACCTCTGGGGGAATCAGTATCCCGGACCTCAAGCTGTACTACAGAGCAATAGTGTTAAAAACTGCATGGTATTGGTACAGTGAAAGGCATGTAGATCAATGGAACAGAATTGAAGACCCAGAAATGAATCCACACTCCTATGGTCACTTGATCTTTGACAAAGGCGCTACAACCATCCAGTGGAAAAAAGATAGCCTTTTCAACAAATGGTGCTGGCTCAACTGGAGGTCAACATGCATAAGAATGCAAATTGACCCATTCTTATCTCCTTGCACTAAGCTCAATTCCAAGCGGATCAAGGACCTCCACATAAAACCAGACACACTGAAACTAATATAAAGGAAACTAGGGAAGAACCTTGAACATATGGGCACAGGGGAAAATTTCCTGAATAGAACTCCAATAGTTCATGCTCTAAGATCAAGAACTGACAAATGGGACCTCATTAAATTACAAAGTTTTTGCAAGGCAAAAGACACTGTCAAAAAGACAAAGCGGCAACCAACTAACTGGGAAATGATCTTTACCAACCCTACATCCGACAGAGGGCTAATATCCAATATATACAAAAAACTCAAGAAGTTAAACTCAAGAGAGGCAAGTAACCCTATTAAAAAATGGGGTACAGCGCTAAACAAAGAGTTCTCACCTGAAGAATATCTAATGGCTGAGAAGCACCTACAGAGATGTTCAACATCCTTAGTCATTAGGGAAATGCAAATCAAAACAACCCTGAGATTCCACCTCACACCAGTCAGAATGGCTAAGATCAAAAACACAGGAGAAGCAGTTGTTGGCAAGGATGTGGAGAAAGAGGAACACTCCTCCACTGCTGGTGGAATTGCAGGCTGGTACAACCACTCTGGAAAGCAGTCTGACAGTTCCTCAGAAAACTGGGCATGACACTCCCGGAGGATCCGGCTATACCACTTCTGGGCATATACCCAGAGGCTTTCCCTGCATGCAATAAGGACACCTGCTCCACTATGTTCATAGCAGCCTTATTTATAATAGCCAGAAGCTGGAAAGAACCCAGATGTCCCTCAACCGAGGAATGGATTCAGAAGACGTGGTATATTTACACAATGGAATACTACTCTGCAATTAAAAACAAAGAATTCACGAAATTCCTAGGCAAATGGTCAGAACTTGAAAATATCATCCTTAGTGAGGTAACCCAATCACAAAAGAACACACATGATATGCAATCACTGATAAGGGGATATTAACCCAGAATCTCGGAATACCCTAGAAACAATTCGCATATCAATAGATTTCCAAGAAGATGGAAGGAGAGACCCCTCGTCCTCGAAAAACTGGATGTAGGGGAATGCCAGGAGAGAGAAGTGAGAGTGGGTTGAATGTGGAAAAGAGGGAGGTAAGGAGGCTTATGGGACTTTCGTGGAGGGAGGAAACAGGAAAGGGGAAATGATTTTGAATGTAAATAAAAAAAACTTAGAAAATAAAAAAATTGAAATGAATGCTATTTAATTTGTCCCCACTAAACGTTCTTTCTAGTGTTGATAAACTGTGGAATATGTGTACTTCTGTATCTTCTTGGATTTTACAAGTTCAAAACTAGTCCCAGCAGTCTTCTCATATGAAGTTAATTAGAATGTCATTGAGAATAAACACTAGAAAGAAAAGCAGTTTACTAGGTGGGTTATGTAGGACTATGACTCTAAATGTCAGCATTTGACCTTGGACCATGACCGTTAGTGTCATTACACAATATTAGAAAATGGAATCTTCTACTCCCCCACCTTCTCTCATGCGGTAGTTATATGAGCTGTTTCATAGCATTGCATAGCTGCAAAGCCCTTAAACAGTTCCTCCTGTCCTGCCCCATTCATTTTTTTAAAGATTTATTTATTATTATATGTAAGTACACTGTAGCTGTCTTCAGACACACCAGAAGAGGGAATGAGATCTCATTACGGATGGTTGTGAGCTACCATGTATGTGGTTGCTGGTATTTGAACCCAGGACCTTCAGAAGAGCAGTCAGTGCTCTTAATCATTGAACTATCTCTCCAGCCCCATCCTGCCCCATTCTTATCTTACCAAATTTATATCTTATTTTATCCAGCTGAATTGCAGTTTTGACAATACTTCTCTTTAGACATATGCAAACATATTTATAAAGTTCTACCAACCTGGACTACTAAATGTCAGCACCCTTTGTAACAACTTGACTTTGACAAGATTACAGATAACAGTCAATGGCTTCTACTATGTTTTGCTTCTAACCAATGAGAATACACCCACTACTTTAACAAAGAAGAAGAAGAAGAAGAAGAAGAAGAAGAAGAAGAAGAAGAAGAAGAAGAAGAAGAAGAAGAAGAAGAAGAAGCTGTAAGTTAGAAATACCATAAAGAGACAAGGAGCCAGCAACATTCTTCTCTTCCTGTTGCCTACACTACCATATATGACTTACTATTCCTGGATGAATATACTGAAAACAACAAGAAACATTAATTTCTTTCCATTTAGCCACCAGGATTTAGACATGTGTTTATTGAATAAAGTCATATGGAAAATGTCATCTCTGCTGACCAGGAGGTTCTAGTTAAGAAAGAGACAAGATATCATACTACCAATACTAAAGGCACAGAGTAATCCACTGCAATTATAGCATGTCTGCAGATATACACAGTGCTATAGAGATTTATTGATGGCACACATGACAGCTACTGGGGAGTCAGAGTCTTGTCTTATTAAGTGCGATGTGAGCTGAGCTTTTGGAGTAAGTACTTATGGGCTTGGAGAACTGGTAGAAAATAAACAGGGACAGGCTCACGTGCCAGGGTGGGTGTGGGAATTGACCAGGTTCAGCTGCTTCCTGAAGCCTGTGGGGACAGAGGCTGGTGAAGATGCAGTGGGGCATCTGTGAAAAATTTGGGAGTTTGCCCTTTAATCAGGAAATGGAAATGATATTCAACCCCTTTTATTTTGTAGTATGATACCAGGGACTTTCTAGTTGACGTGTTGTATTTTATAAAACAAAACAAAACTGGAATGCAAGTTCTCTAAGCTTATTTTACACTTCAACTAGATGACGAAGAAAATGGCTAGTATGCTTGCTATGGTTTTTATTGGGGATAAAGGCATGCCAAGTGTAGTGTGTATTAAAGGCATACAGGTATGTCTAACATTTGACATTGTAAGAGACGTTCTCTAGAAATTCATACTTAAGAACTTCACAATAGAATTACAAAACAAATAAGAATCTCAAAATGTTATGATTTTCTGTTGGCTACACTCATTGTTATTCTGGGGCACAGGCCATAGGTTGAATGCACCTGGAAGCTTTAAACACAGAAATGAAGTGTGTGCAAGTAGTGTTCACATCTCCATACCCTCTCTAGTCCCCAACTTGTCAGAGCTACCTGCACTTTGTACTCATCTTCAAATAATCAGAGCTCATTCATTAACACCCTGTGCTAGATTGAACTGTGTTGAATCACTGGTAATTGTATTACTCATGGTGTTTCACAGTTTTCTCTGTTCCTTATGTCTAAGTAAAGAACCATTTTGAATGAACAGATAAGCTGGCAATTCATGAATGAAACTAGATATGAAATGTTAGAAATGTAAGGATAAAGTCAGGAAAGTTACCACAGAGTCATAGATTTATTCTAAAATAAAGTAACATAACACAATCTATGATATTTACTGAGCTAGCCCCCTCTTTCTGAATGGGCACACAGACTCCAGGACAGTCTCTGAGCTAGTTTCCTCTCTGGATGTGCACATAGATTCTAGGGCAGTCTCTGAGCTAGCCTCCTCTCGCTGTATGTGCTGTGGATTTGCTAATCTATGTGACTATTTTGGACACCTTTTTTTTCCAGACAGATAAATGTTGGAAACTCAAGACCTTCAAGATGTTTGTAGTATCCTTTTGTCACTAATACAGTTCCAACTTTTACTCTCAGATAGCTTTTATTAGTTTCTAAGTGAAGAACACTCCTTTAGTGCATATTCTATGTAACAGTATTGACAGCATCATTGCTAAGAATTAATTGCTTCTATGCCAGCCCAGACTATTGTATTCAAAAACACTTTCAATCACCATGGTTGGAGGAAACAACATATTCTATGAAAACGGCAGAGGCAGGCAGATCTCTGTGAATTTGAGGCCAGCTTAGTCTACAGAGTGATTTCCAGGGCAACCAAGGCTACATAGAGAATCCTTATATCTAAAAATAAACAACAATAAGGAGGCAGAGGGGACACACACACACACATACACACACACACACACACACACACACACACACACACACACACAAAACACCATCACTACTACAACAAAATAACAGATATCAATAAACACTGTCCATGAATACTTTCAACATCAATGGTGTCAATTTCCCAATAAAAAGACACAGGTGAACAGAAGAGATGTGAAAACAGGATCCATCCTTCTGCTGTATTGAAGAAATGCCCCTCAATGTTAAGAATAGACATCACCTCCGTGAAGAGGAAGTTTCTGGTTGTGTCATGTGATGCAGACTCACATGGTGTCTTGTTGAGGCAAACTTGTGGTGTTTTGTTGAGGCAAGATCTGTGGGAGTATATGTGATGTTTGGAGAGAGTATAAATAGGATTCGACAGACACTGATGTCACACTTACATAGCTAGCCTTGTGACGCTTCGTTGGTCTCATGGTATTGATGATCTTCACTTTGATGAGAGAGGCACAGCAGAGAACTTCTTCCAGTGGCCCATCTGGTTCTGGTCACCCTTACTGACTCATGCCAATATGGCAGAGGCCTGGCTGTTTCTCCTGGATCATGCAACCACTGCAGATTACTGTTTGATGTCCTGACACTACTGAACTGGATTGCTAGTATCTTAACAAATGGAGATTGAAATCACCCCAAAGAACTTCTTCTAAAGGTCCACCTCCCCTTTTCCTATTTACCTTCTCTTCTCCCCTACCTTTGGATGGTGGGCTAGAAGAAAGTTTGAAGCCTTTGATAACCCTTATTAAAGTAGGTTTTGAAGAATCTAAGCCTAAACCTCGGGGTAAAAGGATAGAAAAGATATTAAAAGCATATATACTTAAGAAGCAAGTGTAACTATCCTGATAGCTGATGAGATAGACTTAAAACTAAAACTAATCAGAAGAGTTAAGGAAGAACACTACATATTCATCAAAGGAAAAATTCACCAAGAAGACACTGCAATTCTTAACATGGATCAAACAAAAGGGAAACCAAGTTCACAAAAGAAACACTACTACAGCTTAAACACCATACTACCCTCACACACTGATGATATCAAATTTCAATACTCTAATCTTGCCAACAGACAGACATACCCTCCAGACAAAAACTAACAAAGAATATTATCTGAAGTAATAAACTGAATCAATGTAACAGATATTTACAGAACATTTCACCCAAAACCAAAAGAATGCTCCTTGTTTTCCTCATGATCTTGTGAAACTTTTTCCAAAATTGACCACATACTCAAACAGAAAGCAATTCTCAACAGATACAAGGGAATCAAAATAACATCTCACCCTGTATCATTTATAATTACAACAAATTAAAGCTGGATATCAATATCAGAAATAACAAAACATTTACAAACTCATGGAAACTGAGCAACTCACTACTGAATTAAAATGTGTTAAGACATAAATCATGAAGGAAATGACTTTCTGGAATTGAATGAAAATGAACATGCAACATACCCAAACTTATGGGATACAATGGAGGCTGTTCTAAGAAGCAAGTTTATTACACTAAATGCCTATGTAAAAAAAGAATTGGAGAGATTTCATATTAGTAACTTGATAGCATATCTGAAAGCTAAACAACAAAAAGAAGAAATCACTCCTAAAAACAGAGTGAAGAAATAATCAACCTCAAGGCAGAAATCAACAAAATGCACACACACAAAACAATACAAATAAGGAAACAATGAGTTAGTTCTTCAAAAAAAAAAATCAATGGGATTGACAAATCCTTGGCCAAACTAAAAGGTAGAGAAAGAAGATACAAATTAACAAAATTAAAGATGAAAAGGGGTGATAACAACAGATACCTGAATATCATAAGGACATACTTTAAAACCTGTGCTCTACTAAATTGGAAAATCTAAAAGAAATGGATAGTTTTCTCAATATATGCCACCTACCAAAGTTAAATCAAGATCAGATATTTAAACAGATCTATATCATCCTAGTAAATAAAAGCATCAGTCAGTTATCATCTCCTCCCGACAACAACAACAACAACAACAAAAGCCCAGGTACAGGTAGTTTTAGCTCAGAATTCTACCAGACTTTCCAAAAAGAGTTGTCACCAGTGCTCAATTTATTCCACAAAATACAAACAGAAATTTTCAATTCATTTTATGAGGCCACAGTTACCTTCATACCTAAACCACATGAAGAGCCAACAAAGGAAGAGAATAGCAGATCAATTTTCTGTATGAATAATAAAGGTAAAATACTTCCAACCAAATCCAAGAAGACACAAAAAAGATCATTTACCATGATCAAGTAGACTATCCTAGAGAAGCAGGGATGGTTAATATATATACATCAAAAGAAGTAATGCACCTTATAAACCACATGTTTATCTCATTAGATGCAGAAAAGGCCTTTGACAAAAATCAAATACTCATTTATGTTGGAAGAATTTAAGGATCTAAGAGACATACCTCAACATAATAAAGGCAATTTACAGTAAGCGCATAGCTAACATCAACTAAAGTGGAGGGAATCTCAAAGCTAAAATCAGGAACAAGTTAAGACTGTCCACTTTCTCTATAACTATTCAACTTAGTACTTGAAGTTCTAGTTAGAGCAATAAGATGACCAAAGGAGATCAAGGGTATAAAAATTAGAAAGGAAAAAGTAAAAGCATTATTATTTGCAGATGATATGATATTATATGTAAATGACCCTAGAAATGCCACCAGAAAACTTGAAAAATGATAAAAAAAAATTTCAGCAAAATAGCTGGATACAAAATTAACACACAAAATTAGTAGCCCTCCTATATACAAATAACAAATTTGGACTAAGAAAGAAATATGGAAAAAACACTTTTCATAGAAACCTCAGAAAGAGTATAAAATATCTTGAAGTAACTCTATCAAAGCAACTGAAAGACTTATGTTATCAAACTTTAAGACATTGGAGAAAGAAATTGAAGACAATACCAGAAGATGGAAAGATCCCCCATGTTCATGGATTTGGTAGGATTAATATAGTAAAATGGGTATCCTACCAAAATCAATCTACAGATTCAATGCAACCCCCATCAAAATTCTAACAATATTCTTCACAGATGTTGAAAGGACACTTTCACTTCCATTGGAAACACACACACACACACACACACACACACACACACACACACACACACACTACCAGATTAAAACAGATTAGTTAAACTAGATTTGTTAAACCAGACTAGTTAAAAAAAATCCTGAATAATAACAGAACTTCTAGAGGTATCACCATCTTCTCAAATTGTACCACAGAGCTATAGTAACAAGAACAGCATGGCACTGGCACAGAAACTGACACAATGATCAATGGAATCAAATCAAAGAACCAGACATAAATCCTCATACCTGTGTACACTTGACTTATGATAAAGAACTAAGAAATGCACACTAAAAAAGGAACACATCTTTAACAAGTGGTGCTAATAAAACTGGATGGCTGCATGTCAGAGACTGCAAAAAGATCTGTACTTATAGAATGCACAAAACTCAACTTCAAGTGGGTCAAAGACTCCAGCATGAAGACAGACATGCTGAACCTAGTGGAAGAAAAAGTGGGAAAGAGCTCACTGCAGAGGAAAACATTCCCTGAACAGAACACTACCAGTGCAGATACTAAAATCAACAGTTAGTAAATTGGACCTCATGAAACTGAAAAACTTCTGCACAGCAAAGGACACAATCATTTGGACAAAGTAGAACCCTACAAAGTGAGCTTTTACCTAATGCACATCGGGAAGAGGGCTTATATCAAAATGGCTTAGAAATATTTGAATAATTGCTCAACATAAGCCATCAGGGAAATATAAATCAAAACTACTTTGAGATTTCATCTTACACCTATCAGAATGGCTAAGATCAATAACACAAGTGACAGCTCATGCTGGTGAGGATGTGGAGTAGGGAGAATACTCATCCATTGCTGGTGGGAGGGAAAATTTGTACAGCCACTATGGAAACCAACATGGCAGTTTTCAAGAAGATGGGAACTGACCTACATCAAAATCCTACTATACTACTCTTGAGTATATATACAAAGGATGCTTCATCCCACCACAGTGACACTTGTTATACCATTTTTATTTATACTCTATTTATAATAGTCAGAAATAGGAAACAATGCAGCTTTCTCTGGTAAGGGAAATTACTTAATAGACCACCAAAAGAGAAACATAAACTCCAACCCAGCCACAAACCCTTGATCTACAATCTGTCCTACCTGCAAAATGTGCTAGGGCAATAACCAACTAATATCAGATTTGACCTAAGGCCCCATTTCAGCCTAGTATTTTCATGAGCCTTCTGAATGTGTGAGTGAGTGTGCATTCTCTTGGATTCTTTTCCTTCCGTTGATGTGCCTTGTTAAATGTGATTTGATCGGTTTTGTTTTAGCTTATTATATTCTATTTCTTATGTTTTGTTGTTGCCTCCTAGAATCCTGTGTGTTTTCTAATGAAAAACAGCGATGGAGTGTATCTGGATGGGTGAGGAGGTGGGGAGGAAGAGGGGAGATAGAGGGAATGGTAACTGTAATCAGGATATACCATATATGGTAATAATCCATCTTAAATAAAAATGAGTGGAAAAGAAAATTTGATAGATTGACATAGTGGAATAGTATTATCCAGCTGTTTAAAAATCAAATTTATAGGTAAATAGATGGAACTAGAAAAAATATCTTTCTGAGTGAGGTAGAAAACCTAATATAGCATGTATTCATGTATTTGTGGCTAATAGCTGCTGAGTCAAAAATAAGCAAGGTAGAATCCATAGAACCACAGAGATTAGGTATAGAGAAGGGGATGAGAGGGGCAGATAGATCTACCTAGGAATGGTAAATAGGATAATTACTGATGGATGAGAGGATTAAATGGAGAGGGAGAGAAGAGGATGACAAGAGAGGGAATGTAGGGAGAGACAGCTAAAATTAAAGACCCTTTAAGGGGTAGTATGGGAGCCTAATACAGGACAATCTCTGTGGTGGTGTGAATGTGGTTGACCTGGGAGATGCACTATTAGGAGGTGTGGCCTTCTTAGAATAGGTGTGGCCTTCTTGAAGAAAGTGTGTTATCATAGGTATGGGCTTTAAGACCCTCATTCTAGCTCCCTGGAAGCTGGTCTTCTTCTAGCAGCCATCAGATGAAGATGTAGAACTCTGAGCTCCTCCTGTACCATGCCTGCCTGGACACTGCCATGTTCCCACCTTGGTGATAATGAACTGAACATCTGAACCTGTAAGCCAGCCACAATTAAACATTTTCCTTACTAGAGATGCCTTGGTCGTGGTGTCTATTCACAGCAGTAAAACTCTAACTAAGACACTTTCACATATACATGAAATTACCAAATAAGGGAGGAGACAGCCTCTACTGGACATCTCTTTCCTCTAAGTAAACTTCCAGTTCTGGGAATGGGTTACATCTAATCGAATGCTGGCCAAAGGGGTCCAGTCTGAGGGAACCCTCCCATAACCTAGACTGTTGCCAAAGCTATGGATTGCTCTATGTAAATGGACTATGAGGCCCTATTGCTAAAGACAACATTTATGCAACTCATTGAATATGGAGAAGCTGAGCTGCTGCCTACGTAGAGCCTTTACCCTTATGGACTAATGTTCATGGTACTGAAAGGTACTCTACAACGTGCTACCGGAAGGAGAAGCATAAACACCAGCCCAGCTCAAAACCCCTTGATCTATGATAGTGTCCTGTCTATAAGATATGCTAGTGCAATACTGGCACAAAACTTGTGGGAGCCCAATTTGACTTAAGGCTCACTCCCAGAGATAAAACCAATACCCAACACTGCCTGAGTGACCAAAATCCTGAGACTAGATAGCACAGGGTTGTAGGGTAAAATGGAGTGCTCTTGTTCTAAACAAACAAACAAAACAAAACATAGCAATAAAATGACTCCTAATGATATTCTGCTATATTAGTAGATCAGTGCCATGCTCAGCCATCACCAGCTAAGCTTCTTCCTGCAGAAGATAGTAATACAGAAACCCACAGCCAAAAAATATTCAGAGCAAGGCACTTAGCCCTAAAGAGGATGTCTCCATGAAATGTCTCCTCCCAGGCCTCGGGGACCCCAAGGGAAGAGGGGGCAGAAAGAGTATAAGAGCCAGAGAAGATGGGGGACACCACAAGAATAAGGTCCTATAAACAAACATGATCAATGCACATATGAACTCAGAGACACTGAGGCAACACGCACAGGACCTGCACTGGTCTGCACCAGATGGGCTCCTAGAGCTGACAAGAGAAGTGGACACACGCCCCCATCCCTAACCCAGAAGCCATCTCCAATTGATAACCCACCAGCAATGAAAATTAGTTTTCTCCAAGGGAACTCCACTAGGGAAATAAACTATTAAGTGCAGGCTGCGTGCTCAGCAATAAATGGACAACAGGAAATAAACTCAGTGCATCTTTGGAGATTCTTTGTGTCATAATGTTGTGTCAGGGATTTAAAACAATTATCTTTTAAAGTTTTTTACACATTCTATCTCTCTGTCTCTGTCTCTCTCTGTCTCTGTCTCTCTCTGTGTCTCTGTCTCTCTCTGTCTTTCTGTCTCTGTCTCTCTGTCTCTTTCTCTCTTTCTCTCTCTCTCTCTCTCTCTCTCTCTCTCTCTCTCTCTCTCTCTCTCTCTCTCTCTCTCCCTCATGCATCCTTTATCTATAGATTATAGCTTCTAGTTTAGTGTTTCTTAGAGGATTCCTGAGTGTGCAAAAGAGTGTGTCTCTGTGTCTACATCTGCTTCTTATGACTTCTCCTGGCTCTTTTCTTTCTGTTTGTTTGTGCAGTTCTACTTTGATGTCTTGGTTTTTGTTATTTCATATCATACTGACCATTAAAAGCCTGCTTGTTTTCTAATGAGAGAAAGAAAGGAGGTGGGTATGTATGGTCAGGAGAAACTGGACTAGGGACAGGAAACCCTAATCAGGACATTTTACATGAAAAAAACTGTTTTCAATAGAGAAACGTTAATTAATTAAAAAATACTGTTAGGAAAGAGGTCGAGTCACAGCTCTGGTTTCCAGTAAGCCCAGGAGAAAGGGCAAAGGTTGAAAGAGCAAGCCCTGCTGTGCACAAATGTACCACCTAGTGACCGAAACGGGAACTGCATGCAAAAGTTTGCTGTTCCCATTCCTGTAGAGTGCCAAGGACTTGCCGGCTATTTCAAGTTCTGCTCTCATCAACTTTCAGTAAGTCTTCAAGGTTTTACATTTTTATGCACTTTCCTTTTTTCCTCTATTGGCTATGGTGAGAAATGTTTTAGCAATCATACAAATTGGAAAATGATAGACTGCGTACATTCTTCTGCTAAGATGTATCTCAGCTTCAAATGACAGGTCCCAGGCCTAATGGGGCAGTGGAGCTGTGGCTATGCTTGGTTAAAATCAATTACTCAAAATAATCAGCCAAATACTCATACCCTGTCACCTGATGGTCACTAGAAAACCATCTGAAACATCACCCAGGCACTAAAAATGCTAGTAACATTTGCCTACTGTTTAGAGGGATAATATTGCTAAAGCTGAACATATGGTTAGGCTGGCATCTACCGACACTGTGTGTTAATTTAGGAACAACATCATTTTTCCTGTTTCTCCCTAATCCAAAATACCATTTACTAAAAGCTCAGAACTGATTGGCACCTTTTCTGATGAAGAAATCAATTTTTAGGTTGAATCTGACTAGTACTTATTTATTTTATTTTTAAATAAGATCTGGGATTCTCATCCTTCATTGATGTAGATCCTGCTCACTTGGGTTTCTCTGCATTCTATGGTTCAAGACGTAGGAAAACAGTGTTCATGAACTAGATGTCCAACACAGATAGTAGTAAATAAATACAACATATTTCCATGGGTTAATTTGTAGACTGAAAACAACCTAATTATCTGACTTCATTTGGTAGCATAGAAAATGCTTCCAATATATTTCCATTTGATTGTTTTTAAACCTGATAATCATACTTTTAGTATGATATCATGTTTTAGGTAAAATAGTTTTTATGTCCCTAGGAAAAAACTGCTAGACTGATAGCAGTTCTAAAGCTTGGCCGTGCCTCTTATGTCTTCTATCTTCAAGGTCCCAGAAAGGGTGAAACACGCATGGAGCAGAGCCCAGTTGTACAGCCAAGGAGCATGGACCTCTGCCTCCCTGCACATCCACACTGGGGTTTTAAGTCCTAGTTGTTACATAGTATTAACTGTAGGGAAAGCGACTCCATCCTCTGCAAGGGAAGAGCCATGCTGGCAGAAAAGCAATTCCAGCATGGCTGTGGGTAGAAGACTGGCCTAAGTTAGGGCAGATGTGCTCATTGCAAGCAGGGGTCATGCTGCGAGACCCAGGCTCTCTTTATTGTCCCTTATGTAGCTATGAATAACATAGAACTCCTGGTTCTTTGATTGTCTACCCTGGTTTCTTTACCTGCCTCTTCATATAAGTCTTACTGTGCTGATCCCAGTCAGGTTTTCTATTGCTGTGATGAAACACCATTACCAAGGCAACTTGGAGAGAAAAGGGCTTATTTGACTTACACATCAATATTGTTGTTCATCACGGAAGGAAGTCAGGACAGGAACTCAAAGAGTAGGCAGTAGCTGATGCAGAGGTCATGGAGGGGTGATGCTTACTGGCTTTTTCTATGGCTTGCTCATCCTGCCTTCTTATAGAACAGAGAACCACCAGCCCAGAAATAGCACCATCCACAATGGGCTGGGACCTACCTCATCAATCACCAATTAAGAAAATGCTCTATAGCCAGATCTTGTGGGCATATTTTCTCAACTGAGTTTCCCTCCTTTCAGGTAACTCTAGCTTATGTCAAGTTGATATAAAACTAGCCAGCATAGTACTCAACTGTTGAAGTCTATTTGATCAATGACTAATGTCTGGCTTTGACCAGAATCTCCCATTCAAGGCCAAAGTTCTCATATCTATATTTTGATCTTGAAACAGACTTAGGCAGAGTAGGAGCCTTCACAGTCTTGACCTGACCAGGAAAGAAGGACCATCCTGTATTTATTTGTCCCCCACAGTATCAAAGTGGAAATGGTTTTATAGACTAGTTAGGATACTAATTAGATAGCCAGTACCAAGAAATTCTGTTTATAGCAGCATGGCCAAATAGTTTTTCACACTAAGCTAGGATCAATTCTCCAGGGTATAGGCAAGAGGCTTCACATGTGGATAGGGTCTTGCTCTCTGATCTATTAACCAGAACTGTGGGCAATGTGGATGTGCAGTGTGAGAAGAGGACTGTGTTATGTGAGGTTGATCATGGTCAATGTGATTCAAACTGTGTTAGAAGAGCCAATATTTTAATGAGACTTTCTAGATCTTTTGGCTTTTCTTTTATTGTATCAGTCAGTATTTTATAACCCAGCTTTATTTGGCACACTGAATTTTATCTTGCTAAAGTCAAATCTAGCGCCATTTAGCAAGCAAACTATGAACTGACTTGAATTCATGTTCAGCTGAAGTGTCAATAAAAGAAATTACAGTAAGCATTCTTAAATAATTGCTAAGCCCAAGCAAATCAAGTCCGGAAGTATAAATGGACTTGTTCACTTGATACTTGAAGTGACTGTTCATTGGAAGTCCCTTTCATTTATACCAGCTGTTCTCAGTTCTGAGACATTAATGTCCTAATAAGAAAAGAATGGAACTTTTCCCTTTGGAGAGAAGCTCTCTGGAGGAGGGTGCTCTCTCTAAAAGACACTTCTTCAATGTAGGTTTGCAGTGAGCCCTATGCTGTTGTCTCCTTTCAGCTTTAACTGAAGGCCTTTAGAAGGGCATTTTCCTTGAAGCTAAACTCACAAGTCCTAAAACTTTGCAGCTGTTCACTAAAGATTACCAGCAAGATAGGGGCTATAAAACTCAAGTCATCAGATGCAAATCTCTGCTCATTTTCTCAGGTCCAGACGCCTCCAAATATTCTATCTTTCTCAGGTCTTAAAGAGCTTTCTTGAGAGCTTGTTATGTGTCTTGCTTCTTTGGGGTCTAAAAGTTGGTTTACAAGTGGCATTTCTTGTTTCAAAAGAATGGCCAGATTACTGAGCACCAACCATCTTTGAAGTGAGCAGAGCCAGGCCACCCTTTTGTTTTTACCAGGGACCAAAAGCGCAGCCTTCCCAGTTCTAACATTATCTGCACTAATGCAGTGTGGAAAAGCAAACAGAGAATACTTTTGTTAAAATCAGATTAGACTAATTCTATATGAAGTGCTTTAATGAAAAATGTTTAATGGTTGAAATACTATAACTCTGGAGTTAAAGTACAGGTGCAAGATTGATATTCTACACTCCCTAGAGAGCAAACTGCTATGTACTGTGAAAAACCAATTAGAGTTTATAGTTGCCTGGGTTGGATAAATGTCTTTTTTCATGGGAAATTTTTGTTCTTATAAAATAATCATTTTGTATTCTAGATGTTCTGAGCAATGTGGGCATCCCAAGCTCTTAAGAAATGGATTTATTTTACTAAGCATTCTTTGCTGTTTTTATGAGGTCATCGACATGACTTTTAAATGGGGCTCCAGGCCAACTCTGATTCTCACATCAGTTCATTAATTCACACAGCTGTCTCTGAACAGCACAAGAATAATATATACTGCAGACAGAGGGCCAGCAAGGGGTAGGCTAGGCTAGGACTTTATGCTATATTTCAATCAGGAGCTCCTGCTGACATCATAAACTATGAGAAGACAGCTTAAGCTGTGTGGGGAACAGCACCCCCCCATGGAAATATGGCTGGTTTAATTGATCTTTCTGAATTTTATTGTATAGAGAGTGAGGTACTGAGTCATTTCTATTCTGAGGGAAGTCAGAACATTAAAGTCAGGCACTGCAGGAGTAGATTAGCGGGTAAAACCAGGCAGTACCTTCAGGACTGGAGACAGATTCAATTGTGTTGATGATATATGGGCAAGCACAGCAGAAGGACCTGAGTTTGCCACCTCACTGAGGAGGTTTCAATTTGTTTTATTGGCGACTGTGAATTTATCTCTTCCGGGAGGTGTTTCTCCAATGAAATGAGACATGAATGAGATGATTGCAGTCTGAGTGAGGGGTGGGGAGAACCAAGTTCTATGTTTAGATCCTGAGTGGTAGCGGATACAGAATGCAAAGGACTCTATATGCCTCCATGTGACTTCCGGAAGCTTTTCTTTCTTGACCTGATAGCAGAATTGCTAAAATCAACCTAAAGTCTTGTTCTGTACTGGGCCCACTTTAGATCTTTTGCTGCCCAGCTGAACTTAGAAAGAACCAAGACAGAACGGAGGAATCTAAGAAAGTCCACATTCTCACTGCATAGGATATTCTCCAAAAATATATTAGCTAGTTTCACATTGTTTAAATTCCCAATTGGTTTCTGTTTCCATGGGGAGTGGTGAGCTAGTCCTCTCTGAGAGTAATTTTAATTTTACAAATAAATCCAGCCATATCTTTGGACATGGGGTAAGTTTACGAAACATGACATTTTAAGTGTGCTCTTCAGTGACTCTATTACAAAGCTGACACCTGTGAGCAAGCATGTGCCTTGCAGAGATCTGGGGGTTCTTATCTCATCTGTACAGACAAGAGTCTTTTTTTTTTGACAAGTTTATTGAAGCTTTGCAAGAAAAACTGGTGTATCTTTACAGAGTATAGACTGCCAAAGTGTAAGAAAGAGAAGAGATTGAAATTTGCTGAAGAGGTCAGGGGTCTTCTGTAGGCTCTGCTGCCTTCCCACCTTCCCTACTCCCTCACTGTGCCCCCTGACAGCTCACACACAGGTGCTTTGAAGTTGACTGAGGAGGTCAGGAGTCTTCTCTAGGTTCCCCTGTCCCCTCACTGCCCCCCGCCCAGCTCACACACCTACACACACACCTACACACACACACACACATACACACACACCTACACACACACACACACATACACACACACATACACACACACACACACACACACACATACACACACTGACAGTTTCCTCTCTCTTATTTTACAAATGCCAAGAGTCTTGGAAATCTAGGGACGGTAGTCATAAGCCCTCTTCGTAGGTGGAGCTGGCTCTGTACCTCATGCCTACCCGTCCCCCCTTACAGTCTCCTACTACAGGGTAGGTGGTGCCAAGACAAAAGATTATCCAGGTATAGTAGCACATAGCTTTCATTCCAGGAAGAGACAAGCGGATCTCTGAGTTTGAGGCCAGCCTGGAATAAAAAGTGGTTTACAGAATATCCAGGGCTACAGAAAGAAACTCAGTCTCAAAACAAACAACAACACAAACTAACACAAAACATACAAAGCATTCCTCAGAAACTTTTCTTCATCACAGAGAACATTAGAAACCTTAAGGAGGCCTGTGTGCTCTCTGTCATTCACCTCCCTGGAAATCCTGCTAGCAGATTTCAATTTGTTTGAAAGGATGTTATGTTTGTTAACAGAAAGTATGAGAATTGTGAAGTTGACTTATACTCACAATAGAGATGTTTCTTAATTAGCTTGGAAGCAGAAGATGGGTAAATACAGTTCTGGTGAGTGAGGAGGCCATTAAGCAAAATTGGGCAACTTAAATTAATAAGGAGTAACTAATAAATCTGACCAAAAGGCAGGGACATTAAGTAATGATAAGAATTTCAAATGTTTATTTAGCAAAAGGGATTCAAGGAGATGATTAACATGGGGAAAAGATTTGGGTGGTTTATTTTATTTCTATTGGAGTAGGTAGTTAGCATTTGCTGTTGCCCTGGATGTAGCTCTACTCCCTTGGGAGGTACATGGATTTAAATGAGATCCTGGGGATTGCACCCCCATATTGAGGCTAGCTAGTATCCATATCAGAGGATCAAGAAACTGTAGCAGCTACCTGTTTTCTTTCCCCATCCTTTTCTTCTGTATCTCTCCTCCCTTCTCTCTTTTTCTGCCTCCTCTCTCTCACACCCCTCATCTCTCTCCCTTATCTCTTCCATTTCTGTTTCCCTCACATCCTCTATTCTTTCATTCTCTGTTCCCTTCTACCCACTTCTGTTCTCTCCTTTCCACTCCCCTGTCTTCCTCTCCCCTCCAGGCTTGTAAAGACATCAGCTTTGTAAGGACAAAATGTCAGCCCTCTGTAAGCTGGGGAAGGATACTCACCCACACTCAATCGATCAGCATCCTGAGCTTGGACTTGTCCAGGTTTGGAATTGTGAGAAACAAATGCAGCTAAGCCACCCAATCTGTGGGATTATATTATAACAATTTGAGAGCTAAGAGAGCAAATTTATTTTATAAATTTGTTCCAGTGAATGACTCTTTTACTGTCATTGATTTTCTTTTCTTTTTTTTAAATTTTTTTTTTACTTTCTATATATACTTTTTATTTACATTCCAAATGATTAACCCTTTCCCGTTTCATCCCTCCCTGAAAGTCCTATAAGACCCCTTCCCTCCCTCTGTTCCCCATTCAACCCCTTCACCCTTCTCTGTCCTTGTATTCCCCTACATCCAGTCTTTCCAGGACCAGGGGTCTCTCCTTCCATCTTCTTGGTAATCTATTGATATGTGAATTGTGTCTTGGGTATTCTAAGATTCTGGGTTAATATCCCCTTATCAGTGACTGCATACCATGTGTGTTCTTTTGTGATTGGGTTACCTCACTAAGGATGATATTTTCCAGTTCTGACCATTTGCCTAAGAATTTCGTGAGTTCTTTGTTTTAAATTGCAGGGTAGTATTCCATTGTGTAAATATACCACATCTTCTGAATCCATTCCTCTGTTGAGGGACATCTGGGTCCTTTCCAGCTTCTGGCCATTATAAACAAGGCTGCTATGAACATAGTGGAGCATGTGTCCTTATTGTGTGCAGGAGAAGCCTCTGGGTATATGCCCAAGAGTGGTATAGCAGGATCCTCTGGGAGTGTCATGCCCAGTTTTCTGAGGAACCGCAAGACTGCTTTTCAGAGTGGTAGTACCAGTTTGAAATCCCACCAGCAGTGGAGGAGTGTTCCTCTTTCTCCACATCCTCGCCAACAACTGCTGTCTCCTGCGTTTTTGATCTTAGCCATTCTGACTGGTGTGAGATGGAATCTCAGGGTTGTTTTGATTTGCATTTCTCTAATGACTAAGGATGTTGAACATTTCTTTAGGTGCTTCTAAGCCATTGGGTATTCTTCAGGTGAGAACTCTTTGTTTAGCTCTGTACCCCACTTTTTAAATAGGGTTATTTGGCTCTCTGGAGTCTAACTTTTTGAGTTCTTTATATATATTGGATATTAGCCTTCTGTCGGATGTAGGGTTGGTAAAGATCTTTCCCAGTTTGTTGGCTGCTTCTTTGTCCTTTTGACAGTGTTCTTTGCCTTACCGAAACTTTGTAATTTTATGAGGTCCCATTTGTCAGTTCTTGATCTTAGAGCATAAGGTATTGGTGTCCTGTTCAGGAAAATTTCCCCTGTGCCAATACGTTCAAGGATCTTCCCTAGTTTCCTTTCTATAAGTTTCAGTGTGTCTGGTTTTATGTGGAGGTCCTGGATCCACTTGGAATTGAGCTTAGTGCAAGGAGATAAGAATGGATCGATTTGCATTCTTCTGCATGTTGACCTCCAGTTGAACCAGCACCATTTGTTGAAAAGGCTATCTTTTTTCCACTGGATGGTTTTAGCTCCTTTGTCAAAGATCAAGTGACCACAGGTGTTTGGGTTCATTCCTGGGTCTTCCATTCTGTTCCACTGATCTACCTGCCTGTCACTGTACCAATACCATACCATGCAGTTTTTAAGACTATTGCTCTGTAGTACAGCTTGAGGTCCGGGATACTGATTCCCCCAGAAGTTCTTTTACTCTTTTTTTTTCTAAGTTTTTATTTACATTCCAAATAATTTCCCCTTTCCTGTTTCCTCCCTCCCCGAAAGTCCCATAAGCCCCCTTCCCTCCCTCTTTTCCACATCTAACCCCCTCTCACTTCTCTGTCCTGGCATTCCCCTACATCCACTCTTTCCAGGACCAGGGGTCTCTCCTTCCATCTTCTTGGAAAACTATTGATATGTGAATTGTGTCTAGGGTATTCCACGATTCTGGGATAATATCCCCTTATCAGTGATTGCATACCATGTGTGTTCTTTTGTGATTGGGTAACCTCACTAAGAATGATATTTTCAAGTACTGACCATTTGCCTAGGAATTTCGTGAGTTCATTGTTTTTAACTGCAGAGTAGTATTCCATTGTGTAAATATACCACATCCTGAGAATAGTTTTAGCTAGCCTGGGTTTTCTGTTATTACGGATGAATTTTTGAATTGCTCTTTCTAACTCTATAAAGAATTGCATTGGGATTTTGATGGGGATGGCATTGAATCTGTATATTGTTTTTGGCTATAAAGATAGTCATTTTTACTATATTAATCCTGCCAATCCATGAGCATGGCATAATTTTCCATCTTCTGAGGTCTTCTTCAATTTCTTTCTTCAGAGACATGAAGTGCTTGTCATACAGATCTTTCACTTGTTTGGTTAGAGTCACACCAAGATACTTTATATTGTTTGTGGCTATTGTGAAGGGTATCATTTTTCTTATTTCTTTCTCAGCCTGCTTATCCTGTGAGTATAGGAAGGCTACTGATTTGCTTGAGATGATTTTATATCTGGTCACTTTGCTGAAGTTGTTTATCAGCTGTAGGAGTTCTCTGGTGGAGATCTTTGGGTCGCTTAAGTATACTATCATATCATCTGCAAATAGTGATAATTTAGCTTCTTCCTTTCCAATTTGTATCCCTTTGACCTCTTTTTGTTGTCTAATTGCTCTAGCTAGAACTTCAAGTACTATATTGAAAGGATATAGAGAGAGAGGGCAGCCTTGTCTAGTCCCTGATTTTAGGGGGATTGCTTCAAGTTTCTCTCCATTTAGATTGATGTTGGCTACTGGATTGCTGTAAATTGCTTTTACTACGTTTAGATATGGGCCTCAAATTCCTGATCTTTCCAAGACCTTTAACATGAAAGGATGCTGAATTTTGTCAAATGCTTTCTCAGCATCTAATGAAATGACCATGTGGTATTTTTCTTTGAGATTGATTATGTAGTGGATTACATTGATGGACTTCCTTATATTGAAACATCCCTGCATCCCTAGGATGAAGTCTACTTGATCGTGTTGAATGATAATTTTGATGTGTTCTTGGATTTGGGTGGCAAGAATTTTATTGAGTATTTTTGCATCGATATTCATAAGAGAAATTGGCCTGAGATTCTCTTTCTTTGTTGGATCTTTGTGTGATTTTGGTATCAGCATAATCGTGGTTTCATAGAACGAGTTGGGTAGTGTTCTTTCTGTTTCTATTTTGTGGAATAGCTTGAAGAGCATTGGTGCTAGGTCTTCTTTAAAGGTCTGATAGAATTCTGCACTAAAACTGTCTGGACCTGTATTTTTTTTTTTTGGTTGGAAGACTCCCAATGACCACTTCTATTTCCTCAGGAGTTATAGTATGGTTTAGATGGTTTATTTGATCCTGATTTAATTTTGGTATTTGGTATCTGTCTAGGAAAATGTCCATTTCCTCGAGATTTTCTAATTGTGTTGAATACAGGCTTTTGTAGTAGGATCTGATGGTTTTTTGAATTTTCTCAGTTTCTGTTGTTATCTCTCCCTTTTCGTTTCTGATTTTGTTAATTTGGATACTGTCTCTGTGCCCTCTGACTAGTCTGCCTAAGGGCTTATCTATCTTGTTGATTTTCTCAAAGAACCAACTCCTCGTTTTGTTGATTCTTTGTATGGTTTTATTTGTCTCCACTTGATTGAATTCAGCCTTGAGTTTGATGATTTCCTGCCTTCTACTCCTCTTGGGTGTATTTGCTTCTTTTTGTTCCAGAGCTTTCAGGTGTGCCGTTAAGCTGCTAGTGTATGCTCTCTCCTGTTTCTTTTTGCAGACACTCAGGCCTATGAATTTTCCTCTTAACACTGCTTTTATTGTGTCCCATAAATTAGGGTATGTTTTGCCTTCATTTTCATTAAATTTTAAAAAGTCTTTGATTTCTTTCTTTATTTCTTCCTTGATCAAAGTATCATTTAATAGAGCATTGTACAGTTTCCACGTGTATGTGTGCTTTCTGTTGTTTTTGTTGTTATTGAAGACCACCCTTATTCCATAGTGATCTGAAAGGAGGCATGGGATTAGTTCGATCTTCTTATATCTGTTGAGGTCTGTTTTGTGACCAATTATATGTTCGATTTTGGAGAAGGTACCATGAGGTACTGAGAAGAAGGTATATTCTTTTGCTTTAGGATGAAATGTTCTATATATATATCTGTTAGTTCCATCTGGTCCAAGGCTTCAATTAGTTTTACTTAGTCCCTGTTTAGTTTCTGCTTTCCTGATTGGTCCATTGCAGAGAGTGGAGTGTTGAAGTCACCCACTATTATTGTGTGAGTTGCAATGTGTGCTTTGAGCTTTAGTAAAGTTCCTTTTATGAATGAGGGAGTCCTTGCATTTGGAGCATAGCTATTCAGAATTGAGAGTTTTCCTTTGTGTTTTTTTTTCTATTATGTAGTGCCCTTCCATGTCTTTTTTGATGACTTTAGGTTGAAAGCCAATTTTATCTGATATTTGGGTGTTTACTCCAGCTCGTTTCCTGGGACCATTTGCTTGTAAGATTGTTTTCCAGCCTTTTACTCTGAGGTAGTGTTTGTCTTTGTTTCCTGCACACAGCAAAATGCTGGGTCATGTTTACATATCCAGACTGTTAGTCTATGTCTTTTTATTGGGGAATTGAGACCATTGATGTTAAGAGATATTAAGGAATAGTGATTATTGCTTACTGCTATTTTTGACGTTATCTTTATGTTTGAGTGGTTAACTACTTTTGGGTTTGAAGAAAGAAGGTTACTATCTCATTTTTTCTAGGGTGTAGTTTCTCTCATTGGCGATTTCCACCTATTATCCTTTGCAGGGCTAAGTGTGTAGAATTGTGTAAATTTGGTTTTATCATGGAATATCTTGGTCTCTCCATCTATGGTGATTGAGAGTTTCCCTGGGTATAGTAGTCTGGGCTGGCATTTGTGTTCCCTTAGAGTCTGTATGAGATCTGCCCAGGATCTTCTGGCTTTCATAGTCTCTGGTGAGAAGTCTGATGTGATTCGGATAGGTCTTCCTTTATATGTTACTCGGCCTTTTTCTCTTACTGCTTTTAATATTCTTTCTTTGTTTAGTACATTTGGTGTTTTGATTATTATGTGATGGGAGGAATTTCTGTTCTGGTCCAGTCTGCTTGGAGTTCTTTAGGCTTCTTGTACATTCATCGGCATCTCTCTCTTTAGTTTCGGGAAATTTTTCTCCATAATTTTGTTGAAGATATTTACTGGCCCTTTAAGTTGCAAATCTTCACTCTCATCTATACCTATAATCCTTAGGTTTGGTCTTCTCATAGTGTCCTGGATTTCCTCGATATTTTGGGTTACACGTTTTTTGTATTTTGCATTTTCTTTCACTGTTGAGTCTATCCTTTCTATGGTATCTTCAGCACCTGAGATTCTTTCCTCCATCTCTTGTATTCTATTGTTGATGTTTGCATCTATGACTCCTGATTTCTTCACAAGGTTTTCTATTTCCAAAGTTGTCTCCCTTTGTGATTTCTTAGTTGGTTCTACTTCCTTTTTTAGATCCTGGATGGATTTGCTCAGATCCTTTACTTGTTTCTTTGTATTTTCCTGCATTTCTTTAAGATATTTTTGCATTTCCTCTTTCAGGAATTCTGCCTGTTGATCCAAGTTCTCCTGTATTTCTTTAAGTGATTTTTGTGTTTCCTCCTTATGGGCTTCTATCTGTTGATCCATATTCTCCTGAATTTCTTTAAGTGATTCTTGTGTTTCCTTTGTAAAGGCATCTACCCGTTGATTCATTTCTTTAAGTGATTTTTGTGTTGCCTCCTTATTGGCCTCCATCTATTGACCCATATTCTCCTGCATTTCTTTAAGCGATTTTTGTGTTTCCTTTGTAAGGACTTTTATCCATTGATTCATGTTCTCCTGTATTTCTTTATGAGATTTATTTGTGTCCTTTTTGAAATCCTCTAATAGCATCATGAGAAGTGATTTTAAATCTAGATCTTGCCTTTCGGGTGTGATGGGGTATCAAGGACTTCCTGCTGTTGGAGAGTTGGGTTTCGGATGGTGCCATATTGCCTTGATTTCTGTTAGTAACGTTCCTATGTTTGCCTTTTACCATCTGGTTATTTCTGGTGTTATTTGGTCCTGCTATCACTGGCTGTTGTTTGGACCTCCTGTGAGCCTGCAAGGCTATTTCTCCCCCACCCCCCCATGACTGGGATTCCCCTGGCACTGATTGCTGAGGGCCTACCCTGCTCCTGAGTGACTTTAGAGCCTTGATGTGCCTTGCCCCAAGTGGTGTTATACTTGGGGAATCCCTGTGTACCTGGAGACTCAGAGTAGTCATTCCTGGAGCAGAGGTGGCTAAGGGGAGGCTGGTGCGCTCTTTCCTGGTGTGCTCTCTCCAGCTGCAGGTACCTCTGCAGGGCAGATGTCCTGTCATGAGGTGATCTGTGCACAGGCAGCCTGGTTCTCAGGTAGAGGAAAGACTTTGAACCCCGGGACCCGGTAGGGGGTGACTTCTACCTACAACCTTGAGGGCGTAGCTTCCACCTGCATGGGAGGAGGAGTTCAGTCACCTTCCCCTGGAACCTAGCTCCTGGAGCAGTTGCAGCTCCCCAGGAGAGATGTGTGGCTACCAGTCCCATAGTTGCAGCCCCAAGCCTTCCCCACATGTAAATAAGGTTTCCCCAAACTCTCAATCCAAGCCAATGAGAAGTACCTGCTGCCAAACCTCAGAGCATCCCCAAATCATATATAAATCCCATCCTGGATCCCATAGAACAATAAAGGGTGTTTGAAGATTACTCTGTCGTCTGGGAGATTTTATCACAAAGAGCTGTAACACATGGGAAGAGGTTCTCTCTCCTGGAACACTGTCAGAGGCTCCATGGTAACCTTTCCTGGCTAGGCGGCCTTCGCCAGCCTCAGACCAGATCAGGCATGGAGCAGTGTGGGCAAACCCCGCACTGCACCTGCTTTCGGCGGGGCCTCTGCATGGAGGCCCACAATGTCCCACAGCAGAGCTGGCGCGTAGGTGACCACAGATCTGTCCAGATCTTGTGTGCAGGGAGCACACAAGCTGGCCAAGTCCCAAGGGATGTTGTGCTCAGTTATCCCTGCGCCTGGAGGTCCCAACTGCTCTGTTGCCAGAATAAAGATGATGGAGTGTACTGTGCACCCTCTTCACTCAGATCACTCTGCAGGGCAGATGGCCCACAGCAGAGCTGACGCCCAGAAGACCACAGAGCTGCCCCGCTCTTGGGCGCAGATGGAAGCCCAGCAGGCTGTGTCCCAAGCGATGTTATATTGGGGAATCCCTGCGTACCTGAAGGCTCAGCGCAGTCAATCCCTGGAACAGAGGTCACCAAGGAGAGGCTGGTGCGCTCTCTCCCAGTGCAGGTCCCTCTGCAGGGCTGATGTCCCACAGAAGAGCTGGCGCGTAGGTGACCACAGACCTACCCAGCTCTTGGGAGCAGCGAGCACACAAGCTGGCTGAGTCCCAAGCGATGTTATGCTCGGTTATCCCTGTGACTGGAGGTCGCAACTGCTCTGTTGCCGGAATCTGAATTTTCTTGTTGTGAGGATTTATTTCCTTTATTCATAGATTAGGGGTGCTCTGGATCATTAATTGAGTAATTTTATCTGAATATTCTCACTCATATCTTTCCAAACTGCTTTTTTTGGGGGGGGAGGGACTCTTTCTTTTAAATACTTGAGATCACAAATGATTCGGCTTTCAGATTTTTTAAAATTTGTAATATTTGCACAAATGCAGTAAGGTATCTTGTAAATGGGTCCAAGTATAAAATAGTTCACCTGTGTTAGCACCTTACATATACCGTAACCTAAGGTCATCATCTCCTTATTCTTAGCTTGCATATGTTTTGATAATATTGACATGAAACCAGATGTAGAATTTTCCACTTGTGATGTCCCACTAGATTTGGGAACATTTTTAGATGCTTAGTTAGAGTCACTCAACATTTTTTGTAGATATATCTTATTTTATTTTTTAAGCCATCAAATTTATAATAGTTAAATACCTCTTAAATATACATGATATCTTCTGAAGCTAAAAGTAATATGCACTTGACCAGATTTTTAAAATATATTTGAAATATTAAACATGATAGAAGTAGAAAAAATCTCTTATGAAGTCCTATATGAAAGGAAATTGTGACAAGTTCCTGATTAGACAGAAACCGTTCCCTCTCCAAGGGAGAATATGCAGTGTAATTGTGGCTTCATAGAATGAATTGGGTAATGTTCTTTCTGTTCCTATTTTGTGGAATAGTTTGAAGAATATTGGTATTAGGTCTTCTTTGAAGATCTGATAAAATTCTACACTAAACCCATCTGGTCTTGGGCTTTTTTTTTTTTTTTGGTTGGAAAACTTTTAATGACTGTTTCTATTTCTTTAGGAGTTATGGGACATTTTAGATGGTTTATCTGATCCTGACTTAACTTTGGTATTTGGTATCTGTCTAGAAAATTGTCCATTTCATTCAGATTTCCCAGTATTGTTGAATATAGGCCTTTGTAGCAGAATCTGATGATTTTTTTAATTTCCTCAGTTTCTGTTGTTATATCGTTCTTTTCATTTCTGATTTTGTTAATTTGGATACTGTCTCTGTGTCCTCTGATTAGTCTGGCTAAGGGTTTATCGATCTTATTGATTTTCTCAAAGAATCAGCTATTGGTTTGGTTAATTCTTTGTATAGTTCTTTTTGTTTCTATGTGGTTGATTTCGGCCCTGAGTTTGATTATTTCCTGTGGTCTACTCCTCTTGGAAGTATTTGCTTCTTTTTGTTCTAGAGCTTCCAGGTGTGCTGTTAAGCTGCTAGTGTATGTTCTCTCCAGTTTCTTTTTAGAGGCAATCAGAGCTATGAGTTTTCCTCTTAGCACTGTTTTCATTGTGTTCCAGAAGTTTGGGTACGTTGTGCCTTCATTTTCATTAAATTCTGAAGTTTTTAATTTCTTTCTTTATTTCTTCCTTGACCAAGTTATCATTGAATATGGCATTGTTCAGTTTCCATGTATATGTGGGCTTTCTGTTGCTTATGTTGCTATTGAAGATCACCCTTACTCCATAGTGATCTGATAGAATGCATGGGCTTAATCAATCTTCTTGTACATTTTGAGGCCTGTTTTGTGACCGATTATATGGCCAATATTGGAGAAGATACCATGAAGTGCTGAGAAGAAGGTACATTCTTTTGTTTTAGGATGAAATGTCCTATAGATATCTGCTAGATCCATTTGGTCCATAACTTCTGTTAGTTTCAATTTTTTCTCTGTTTAGTTTCTGTTTCTATGACCTGTTAATTATGAGAGTGGAATGTTGAATTCTCCCACTATTATTGTGTGTGCTTTGAGCTTTAGTAACGTTTCTTTTCCTTTGATGAGTATAAAGTGTCCTTGCTTATCCTTTTTCATAACTTTTGGTTGAAAGTTGATTTTATTCGATACTAGAATGGCTACGCCAGCTTGTTTCTTGGGACCATTTGGTTAGAAAATTGTTTTCCAGCCCTTTACTCTGAGGTAGTGTTTGTCTTTGTCACTGAGGTGTGTTTCCTGTATACAGCAAATGCTAGGTCCTGTTTATGTATCCACTCTGTTACTCTATGTCGTGTTTTTTTTTGGGGGGGGGGGATTGAGTCCTTTGATGTTAGGACATTTTAAAGAATAGTGAATGTTGATCCTGTTATTTTTGATGTTATTTTTATGATTGTGTGTGATTTTTAAGATTATGATTTATCTTCTTTTGGATTTGTTGACAGATTACTTTCTTGCTTTTTCTAGGGTGTAGTTTCTCTCCTTGTGTTGGTGTTTTCCTTCTATTATCCTTTGTAGTGCTGGATTTGTCTAAAGATATTGTGTAAATTTGATTTTGTCATTGAAGATCTTGGTTTCTCCATCTATGGTAATTGAGAGTTTTGCTGAGTATATTAGCCTGGGCAGGCATTTGTGTTCTCTTAGGGTCTATATAACATCTGCCCAGGATCTTCTAGCTTTCATAATCTCTGGTGAGAAGTCTGGTGTAATTCTCATAAGTCTGCCTTTATATGTTACTAGACCTTTCTCCCTTACTGCTTTTAATATTCTTTCTTTTTTTGTGTGTATTTGATGTTTTGACTATTATGTGACGGGAAGACTTTTTTTTTTGGTCCAATCTATTTGGAGTTCTGTGGGCTTCTTGTATGTTTATGGGACTTTCTTTCTTTAGGTTAGGAAAGTTTTCTCCTATAATTTTTGTTGAAAATATTTACTGGCCCTTTAAATTGGGAATCTTCACTTTTTTCTATACCTATTATCCTTAGGTTTGGTCTTCTCATTGTGTCCAGGATTTCCTAGATGTTTTGGGCTACATGTTTTTTGCATTTTACATTTTCTTTGACTATTGTGTCTATGTTTTCTGTGATATCTTCTGCTCCTGATATTCTCTCTTCTACTTCTTGTATTCTGCTGGTGATGTTTGCCTCTATGACTCCTGATATCTTTCCTAGGTTTTCTATCTCTAGGGTTGTCTCCCTGTGTGATTTATTTATTGTTTCTATTTCCTCTTTTAGGTCTTGGATGTTTTTATTCAATTCCTTCACTTGTTTGCTTGTGTTTTCCTGTAATTCTTTAAGGGATTTTTGTGTTACCTCTTTAAGGGCTTCTACCTGTTTACCTGTATTCTCCTTTATTTCTTTAAGGGAGTTATTTATGTCCTTCTTAAAGTCCTCTATCATCATCATGAGATGTGATTTTAAATCAGAGTCTTGCTTTTCTGGTGTTATGGGGTATCCTGGACTCGCTGTGATGGGAGAACTGGATTCTGATGATGACTAATAGCCTTGATTTCTGTTGTTTTTGTTTTTTCCCTTGCTTCTAGCTGTCTGGTTATCTTTAGTGTTAGCTGATCTTGCTGTCTCTGACTGTGGCTTACAAACGTTGTGTCAGTACTCCTGGGAGATCAGCTCTCTCCCAGGAAAAGATGGAAACCAGAAGGCATCACTCAACTTTTATGTAGTTCACAACAGAATAGCATCCAGTAGTAAAGAAACTGTATTGAAAGGGAACAATGTCAAAGTCAAAATGATTCCTGTGACATGGAGATGTTCTGGGACATACATATCTTTTATATGTTCTTCCAATTACATAATCCTGTGTTTTACTTGGCAAATGAAAGATTAAGGTATTAAAATGTATAATTTTTTTGTAAAAACATGTGGTACTGCAAGAGTAATTGATGCTCTCTTCATTTTTGGAATGTTCCTTTTTATTTTCAAGTAGAAAACAGATTGGGTGTAGATAATGTGTGCATTGAATACACTCATATTATAAATAGCTATTATTCATCTATTGTAAGGATAGAAAGTCATTAAAAGTATGATTTTAAATATTTTCAATAAATATATTTTTCTTAAGCTCATTAGAAAAATATTTCATAATTGTTGGGTATTCTTTTTGAGATTGGATTGTTATTTTTTTTCTTTCTTACCTAAGTTAGAATGGCAAAGATCAATACAACAACCACCAACAACTACTGGAAGGGATGTAGGAATTTGTGATGGAATTATAAACTAATTCAGCCATTCTGGAAAATAGTGTGGAGGATCCTTAAAAATCTAAAAATAAACCTACTGCATGACCAGACAAGGCTACACTGCTCCTTTGAAAATGCATAACAGATTCAAAATTCTACTGCACAGATAGGACACTACTTCAGCCATATTCAGTATTATTCCAGTTACAACAGTTAGGAAGTGGAAACTGACTACATGTCCTTCAACTGACAATGAGAATCATTGCTTATACACTATGGAGTAGTATTCTCCTAAAAAGAAATATGAAATATGAACTTTGCATGAACTACAAAAGATGATATTGAGTGAAGGACCCCAACCTAGAAAGTCAAATGTCATAGTCTTACCTGAGACTCCTAGCTTCTAATCTTCTGATGAAAGTATATAACCTGGAGGAACTGAAGAAAGCAGGAAAGTAAAAAGGAACTAATGAATGGAGAAGATGGAGCAAAAGAGGAGGGATTAGCAGAGTACAAGTGATTGGAAAAGGGACATGGGAGGGAACGCCAGGACAGAGAAACGAGAGGGGCTTGAATGGGGAAAAGAGGGAGGGAAGGGGGCTTATGGGACTTTTGGAGAGGGAGGAAACGGGAAAGGGGAAATGATTTTGAATGTAAATAAAAAAAAAACTTAGAAAATACAATTTTTAAAAAAAAAATAAATAAAACCTAGGCTTGCTACAAAAAAAAAAAAAGGAAAAGGGACACGGGGACAAGGGGACACGGGGACATGGGGACACGGGGACACGGGGAGGCTGGGGACATGGGGACACGGGGACACGGGGACACGGGGACACGGGGACACAGGGAGGTTGGGGACACGGGGACACGGGGACACAGGGAGGCTGGGGACACGGGGACACGGGGACACGGGGACACGGGGACAAGGGGACACGGGGACACGGGGACATGGGGAGGTTGGGGACACGGGGACACGGGGACACGGGGACACGGGGAGGCTGGGGACACGGGGACACGGGGACACGGGGACATGGGGACATGGGGACACGGGGAGGCTGGGGACATGGGGACATGGGGAGGCTGGGGACATGGGGACACGGGGAGGCGGGGGACTGGGGGACAGGGGGACTTGGGGAGGCTGGGGACACGGGGACATGGGGAGGCTGGGGACATGGGGACACGGGGACACGGGGACACAGGGAGGCTGGGGACACGGGGACACGGGGACATGGGGAGGCTGGGGACACGGGGACACGGGGACACGGGGACACGGGGACATGGGGACATGGGGAGGTTGGGGACACGGGGACACGGGGACACGGGGACACGGGGACACAGGGACACGGGGACACAGGGACACGGGGACACGGGGAGGCTGGGGACACGGGGACACGGGGACACGGGGACACGGGGACACGGGGAGGCTGGGGACATGGGGACATGGGGACATGGGGACATGGGGACATGGGGAGGCTGGGGACATGGGGACACGGGGACACGGGGACACGTGGACACGGGGACACGGGGACACGGGGACACGGGGAGGCTGGGGACATGGGGACATGGGGACACGGGGACACGGGGACATGGGGAGGTTGGGGACACGGGGACACGGGGACACGGGGACACGGGGACACAGGGAGGCTGGGGACACGGGGACACGGGGACATGGGGACACGGGGAGGCTGGGGACACGGGGACACGGGGACACGGGGACACGGGGACACGGGGACACGGGGACATGGGGACACGGGGACACGGGGAGGCTGGGGACATGGGGACACGGGGACATGGGGACATGGGGACCCGGGGACACGGGGACATGGGGACACGGGGACACGGGGACACGGGGACACGGGGAGGCTGGGGAAATGGGGACATGGGGACATGGGGACATGGGGAGGCTGGGGACATGGGGAGGCTGGGGACATGGGGACATGGGGACATGGGGACATGGGGAGGCTGGGGACATGGGGACATGGGGACATGGGGAGGCTGGGGACATGGGGAGGCTGGGGACATGGGGACATGGGGACATGGGGACTTGGGGAGGCTGGGGACATGGGGACATGGGGAGGCTGTGGACATGGGGACATGGGGACATGTGGACATGGGGAGGCTGGGGACATGGGGACACGGGGACATGGGGACATGGGGACATGGGGACATGGGGAGGCTGGGGACATGGGGACACGGGGACATGGGGACATGGGGACATGGGGACATGGAGAGGCTGGGGACATGGGGACACGGGGACATGGGGACACGGGGACATGGGGACATGGGGACATGGGGACATGAGGAGGCTGGGGACATGGGGACATGGGGACATGGGGACATGGGGACATGGGGAGGCTGGGGACATGGGGACATGGGGACATGGGGAGGCTGGGGACACGGGGACACGGGGACACGGGGACACGGGGACACGGGGACATGGGGACATGGGGACATGGGGAGGCTGGGGACATGGGGACATGGGGACATGGGGAGGCTGGGGAGTGGAAGGAGGAATACAAAATGAGAGTGGTCAAAAACAGTAAGGATGTCTAAAAATGTCATAAAAAATCCTATATTTAGCTACCTAAAAATATTTACAATACACATAAGACAGTATATAGATATACTTGGATAGTTCAAATGACATTTTCTCATCTGGGCTGATCACGCCCACACTCCTAGCCATTGTCCATGTAACAAACCCCCAACACCAGCTATGAGAAGTCCCTTTTCAGTTGTTTCTCTGTGTTCTGCAGGACATTGAAAACATTATAAACTAGTATGATTGCCCTTGGTTGCTTCCAAGAGGTAGGCAGGAAATATCTATTCTGGGACACTATGAACTTTGGACATAGGGTACAGAGAACCTGAGCTGGTTCTGAACTGAAACCCTTCCCTCTGATAACTCATTTCACACAGAAGGTGTCTAGCAAGCTTCCAAAAGAGGGGGATAACAAACACCCCATCTAGCTATGACACCTATGAACCACAACAACAATCAGCATGGCATGATTATCAGGGATCATTGGAGAACACAGAAGAGACTATAATAGCCAGTGAACAGGGAGTAGGCCATGAGATTTTATCTCCTTGGAATATCAAGCTACACTCATAAAGTGTCAGCTTAAACATAACATGAACGACATCAATAGACACCAATAGACACACCAACTAACAAGAAAGGGAAAACTCTTAGCCTTAGACAAAGGACTCTAGGCAACTAAGGAATTCTGGGAGCAAGAGAAAGAGTCATTTCTAGGGACGGGTCCCCTAATTGACTGTTCAATATCAAATGAACTGAGCAGGGTGTATTTAGGAATATATATACTTTATATATATAATTATTTAGAATATATTTTAATATACTTGTATTAATATTTAATAAATTTACATTATTATATTAACAATATATTAATATATTACATTCTACTAATATATCATATTATATTCTAATTCTAAATATTTGTCCTTATACTAACAGATAAGTGTAGTTTTCATTTATCATATACTAATTATATATATTTAATATATTGATATAATTATGTATCATATTATAATTTAATTATAATGTAATATAATATAATATATTAAAATAGTAATAATTAAAATAGTAATAGTATATATAATGATATATATCATACCTATATTATATATATATATATATATATATAATATAGATAGACAGATAGATAGATAGATAGATAGATAGATAGATAGATAGATAGATAGATAGATAGATAGATAATGGTCCCTACCCATTTCTAGGGCCCTGCGAAGCAGCTGACTATTAAGCTGTGGATAAGCACATGGGCTCTGGTTTCATACAGACCTAGGTTCTGCTACTCTAACAATTCATGACATTGGGAATGTACTATAATGTATATACACATACATAACATAATATAAATAATATATTCTTAAATACATACAACTATTCCTAAATACATATGTAAATATATGCATGTAATAACAATAAACAAAATAGAGACCCTGAATTTTAAGAAAGGGGAAGGGAGGCATGGTACATAATAGGGTTTGGAGGAAAGAAAGCGAAGGGGAAAATAATTATATCCCAGAATTAAAAAAAAATAAAAACAACATACTTGAGTGTATTTTAGAAAAATGTCAGGCTACTCTAGACAACCCCATTGCATTTTATGAGGACTGTATAATACAAATTTCACTTATCATCAAGAGCCCCTGGAAATTATTTTTCAATTGATGGCAAACTGTTCATCCATAATATGAAACCTTGTTCCATGACAAAACAGTTATAGCTGGGCCAATAGCCAGCTTCCTGGTCACAGATGCCCATTCCTGAGGCCACCTGGTGCTCCCCTGGAAGTATGTCATAGTTCATGGATGGTACTGACCTATTTCTAGGGCCCTGAGTAGCAGGAGACTATCAAGCACATGGGGTCTGGTCTCATACAGTCCTAAGTTCTGCTACTCTAATATTTTGTGACATTGGAAATGTGACTGTTTCACCTATGCAATGTGCCTTGAAATTGAAGGTTACAGCAGGCTACAGGGAGATCACACATGGTACATGCCTAGTATTCCTGAACATAGCAGCGTCTTAAGAAATAATGAACTGATTTTTTTCTCCACATCCAGCCTCACATTTAAATAGAGGTTAAAAAAAAAAGGCTCTACACACATAACGCCAGTAATGATGAAAGGGGCTTTTAGTTAAGTTATATACTTTCCTAAGATATTGGAGCAAATGGCAAAGGTAAAGTCCAGACAATATCATAAAATAATCTTCTCTTAATGGAAACAAGAAATGTATAATTAAGTTAAGAGTGCAATGGAGTGTCACACTTACCAACGTGTCAGGTATTCTGATTATGCTAGTGTGGATGAGGCAGTGGGAAAAGGAGCTAACTACAAATGGTGGAGGTGCTGCTGCCACTAAATTGAGACTCAAGTTAGCATTCTCCATTAAAGTTGAAAAATCGTAAACTGTGAGACCAGGCGCTGCCGTTCTTTTAGTGGTACCTTATGGGCTTACTTGATTCTCAAAACCATGAAAACATGAATTCCATAGACAATTAAGTATTTGTTAAAAGTAAACAGAATAACAAGAATCTTCACCTGGTAATGAAAAGCTAAACTTGAAAGCCCACCAAATACTAGGGAAACTCCATTTTGTAATTTTTGAAATAGAAAGTTCCTAGATAGCTGTGAGCTGTGAAGTAATCGAGAAAAGTTATTTTTTTAAGATTTTCATTGAAAGTTATGGATAGTGCTTGGAAAAAAATAGTGGCCTGTTGAAAGTGTCATATTAGCCTAGGAATGGACTGTCTGCAGATGAACTGGGGGATGGAGCTAAGAGGTAAGGAGAGAAGGCTGAGTTTGTTAATATCCCATTTGCTAAGTCTACATCTTTGCTGCTCTCCAGAACACTAATGTCTTTCCAACACAGTCCTCCTGTTCCACCCAGACTCCCTGGATCTCACTAGTCTCTTCTGACTTTAAGCCCCTGCTGATTCCTGTCCAGTTGGGTTAATATAACTTTTGACATCACACTTGATGTACCACCGCTCCTTCCTTACCCACCGAATGTCATCTAATTATTGGAGGGCAGTAGTATCCCTGCTCATGTGCCTATCAAAGAAGGAAAGAAGCTGGCCTGTCAATTCTTCTTTCTCCCTTTGGATGAATATTCCCCGTGACAGGCAGCAGGTGTCAGAGTCCCACAATCTCACTGATTACAGTCATTTTTTTTTTTTGCAAGGAAGGGTGAACTACCTTGTGAACTACCAAACATATTCATAGACATCGATGAAGATTTGATATTCTTTCTATAAGGATGTAGCTGTTAATAAGTCTAGAGATGGTTGATTTTAATTTTTCCATGCTCTTATTGTTGAATGCCCAACATAGTGCCAAGCAGAGACCTCAGTCGCTAGTGCCAATATAATCATACAACATGGCAGTAGAGCATGCTGCATAAATATCTGAAATGCAATTCATACATTTAAATAATGTATTTCTTGAACATATTAAGACCATCTGAATGGAGTGGAAATTTCTGGTCGTGTCATGTGATGCAGAGCAAAGTGATATTTTGCTGAGGCTAGACCTGTGGGGGCGATACGTGATGTTTGGAGAGAGTATAAATAGGACACAATGGACAGGGACTCAGCGCTTGCATAGCTAGCTTTGCGGTACTTAGATGGTCTTGCATCTTTGCTGACTTTCACTTCCTTGAGAGAGAAACAGCTGAGAACTTCTCCTGGTGTTCCCGCTGGTCCTGATCATTCCTGCTGACTCATGCTGATAGGGGAAGGCCCGGGGATTTCTGTGGATCATGTCTCTGCTGCTTATTCATGTTTGTTATCCTGACCTCACTGAACTGGATGGCTGGTATCTTGACAAACAGAGATTGGAATCGCCCCAAAGAACTACTTCTAAACAGGCCCACATCCCCTTATCCTATTTGCCATCTTTTCTCCCCTATCTTTTAGAAAATGGGCTAGAAGAAGGGGTTAGCATTTGAGGTCCCTTACTAAAGTAGATTTTTGTAAAATCTAAGTGTACAATTGAATGTGGGTCAGTATTAATCCATGCATTGCAATGAATGCAACAAATAGTAGATATACATAAAATATAGAGTTATACTTGGAGTACTATACATATTAAAATATCATTTTGCTATTTTGCTTTTAAACTTATTCCATTTATTGCATAAGAATTTTACCCAAACTTTCTATTGTCATTTTATGTGTATATGTGCATGATGTGGGTAGACGGGGCATGTGAAGGTCAGAGGACAATTCTGTGGAATAGATTTCTCCTTCTACCTTTACATGGGTTCTGGGATCAAACTAAGCTCATCAGGATTGTGTGGAAAGTATATCTATCCACTGAGAAATGTTGCTGTCCCTTAAACTGTTTCCTGTTTTCAAGAATTCACCATAGTTTTGCATCTTGAAGCATGGGCCACCATGGACCACATGAATCTCTTACATCATCATGGTATGGCTGTCCTCAGACTGTCCAGTCCTGCTTGATCCCATATGATTTCAAAAGACAAAATAGAATAATGGGCTTTCTTCATCCCCATAGACAAAACTCTGTTGTCATGGAAGACACTGACTTTGAGGAGGTAGATTTTGATATTGAGTGTGTGTTTTCCCTCAATAACATCAAGTGGCTCTTGCTCCTTGCGAGGCATGACCCAATCACTGCTGTGACACTAGACCACTTCTCTCACTCTTTTAAGAACCCAGTGCTTCTGTTTTAGCTTTGCTTTCTTAGTAACATCAATTTGATTCAACATTTCCATCAAGAATGCTACTGCAAGAGGAGATGTGACTAAGCTATCCCTACTTTGAGTTTCACAGAGGCAAGTGTCATGTAACCCTCACCACAAAAAGCTCCGTGCACTGCAGTAGTACAATCCAGTTTCTAACTCTGGGGAGTAAAGATATTTTAGGTAGGAAAGAAACATAGGAAAAGGAATGGGACTTTGTGGGTGAAATTAGGGACAAATGAGTACTCAAATGCTTCAGTGAAATGTATACGCTGGGTGTAGCAATCATGGGTCTCGGCCTTCCCCTGTTCTTCCACCTTCTGACTGCCCCACCCGTGAGGTCAGCTGCTCCAAAGAGCAATTCATAACATTACAGCTCATATTGTGGTTGCAGTTTCCAAATTGGCATGAAACTAAATCGGTCTTGAGTGCTGTGGGATAGCATCGCTACCTTCCTAGTTTACTGAGCCCTCTTGGACTCCTAATAAATTTTAGAAAGGTAGTGATCACCCTGCCTGCCAGTTTTCTCCACTCACAAAAGGACCTTGAAATGGAAACAATGAAGTCCTCTTTAAGGTTGAATTTTATGCCAGGGAGAAAAAGACATACATAGAAGCCAGATTCTTAAATTGCCTTTTCTTTTTTTTTTTTTTTTTTTTTTTTTTTTTTATTTATTTTATTTTTTTAATTTACATTCCAAATCACTTCCCCTTTCCCGTTTCCTCCCTCCCCGAAAGTCCCATAAGCCCCCTTCCCTCCCTCTTTTCTCCATTCAACCCCCTCTCCTTACTGTCCTGGCATTCCCCTACATCCAGTCTTTCCAGGACCAGGGGTCTCTCCGTCCATCTTTTTAGAAATCTATTGATATGCGGATTGTGTTTGGGGTATTCCGAGATTCTGGGTCAATATCCCCTTATCAGTGACTGCATACCATGTGTGTTCTTTTGTGATTGGGTTACCTCACTAAGGATGATATTTTCAAGTTCTGACCATTTGCCTAGGAATTTCGTGAATTCATTGTTTTTAATTGCACAGTAGTATTCCATTGTGTAGATATACCACATCTTCTGAATCCATTCCTCCGTTGAGGGACATCTGGGTTCTTTCCAGCTTCTGGCTATTATAAATAAGGCTGCTATGAACATAGTGGAGCATGTGTCCTTATTGCATGCAGGTAAAGTCTCTGGGTATATGCCCAGGAGTGGTATAGCCGGATCCTCCGGGATGTTCAATGTCATGTGCCTGTCTTGACTTCCCCAAGTGGACAGTGGTTTGAAGTCATAAACTATAATAATCCTTTCTTCCTTGGTCACTATTTTGTCACATCAGTGGAAATGAAACTTGAACAGGTTATTAGAACAAACCCCTTCATTG
The DNA here is from genome assembly GCA_036184795.1 of Tokudaia tokunoshimensis. Taxonomy (NCBI): domain Eukaryota; kingdom Metazoa; phylum Chordata; class Mammalia; order Rodentia; family Muridae; genus Tokudaia; species Tokudaia tokunoshimensis. The sequence goes on along the minus strand of BTHU01000014.1, from coordinate 105,070,953 downwards.
AAAGGGGCTAGCTGTTATTTACTAGACATTGCTAATCATTAAATCATCAGAATAACTGATATAGGTATAGATAACTAACCATAGGAACTCTGATGTTATTTTCTTTTTTTTTTTTTTTTTTTTTTTTTTATGAGAAATCCTTAGTTTATTAAGAATCTCATAAATACATTTTGAGAATATTTACCCCATCCTCCTTCCCTTAACTATATCCTCAAATCCATCCACCTCTTCCTTCCCCTCCCAATTTTGTAGTCTTATTTTCTTTCTTAAAAAAATCAAAAATTAAAAAGCAAAACCCTCTAAGTCCAATCAATATTGATCATATATTGACAGGTATTGCCTTTTCTAACCCTTGTGTAAGCACTCTGCAAGACAGCATTAAACGGATCCTCAACTTACTGCACATTCTAAGTTCCTGGGGCCACAGGTCATGAAAACATGTATGAAAAGTTTTAGTGACTGTATCCACAAAGTTCTTTATTGTTTCTCAAGAGGAGAAGGTAAGTTTTAAATAAAATCTAGGCCACTTATAAACATGTATCCACTACAAGGCATTGATTCAGTTTCCAGGGACGTATGAGGCTCACTGGAGAAGGTTCCTATAACATGGCTGAGAAAGAATTGAACACAGATGCCAACACTGAATTATAGCCAAAGATAACTCGTGGCTCCCAGTATTTTAAGACATAATTCTAAATTATCTAAATTATAAATCATATTCACTCAAAATCTTAGGGCATAAAGTCAATCGCTGAGTGACCTGATACCATGTGTTGTGTTTATAGTTCATAGATGTTACTACTTAATTTTCCAAAAATTATAATCCCTTCTTCGTTGGTATGTCATTCAACTTGCCTAGCCATGCTGCCCACTTTGCCCAGTGTCTGCCAAATGTCAGTCCAGACTTTGATTCATAGGAATGCTACAGACATTAAACTTCACTTAGTAGGGCCTGGGAGTACAATTTGGGGGCAGAACATGTGTTAATTCCCCTCAAAAAAAAAACCACCAACAACAAGCAAAACCTTTAAGAGAAGTACTTTAATCTGTAGAATGGATCACAGTCATGATGCTTTATAGTGGAGTGAGCCTCTTAGAATCAGTTGGAAGGACTGTGGGCAAGACTGAGACAGCTCAAAGAGGAAAGGCTTCTGTCTTTGTGCTGTCTGTAGACTAGCACTGTCCCATCAGCTTCTCCCTGGCTCTCCAGCCTGCAGGCCAACTCTATGTTTTTCATGTTTATGATGCCCCTCAATTGCAAACTCTGATTCCTTGACATGATTTCACTCTAGATAGCTGTACATCATCTGCATCTCTGCCCCTATTGCTCCTATTTTCCTTGTGAACCCTGGCACATCCATTTTATAAGCAATGACACAAAAGCTCTCTGATGTGAAATCCTGTGCTGCAGCGTTCCACTCACTGATGCAGGAAGATCATGGGGTGCCTTGTGCTTGTGTACCCATTTTATTATCAAGCTGGAGCCCTCCCCGCCTGGGGCCAGCGGATATGTGAGAGGCATGTGGAGATCCAGGTTGTTTAATCCTCTCACCAGTTTTGTCAGAAAGCTTTTCACAGCGGCCTACATGAGGGAAATGGATTTGCTCAGAATGAATGTGGCCACCAGTGTGTTTTCTCTCAGTCTAAACAGAGCCTCACACACACCCTATCGATCAAACCTCCACACTGAAAGGTCCCCCTAATGCTGGCCCACAAATATTATGTGGCTCAGGAAGCCCTGTGCTATCAGCCACATTTCCTGATCTACTCTGATTAGATATATAAACAATTTCAGTAAAACAGATCCTGAGCTTTGCTGTTAAAAATACAAGATAAGGCTTTCATAAAGATTCATCAATGGCAGAGGGGCTGTCTAAGTTAGGCATGAACACTCAGATTATTCATGGTTTCTTTCTTTTTTACCATGATAGACTGGGCAATGGGCAATCATCTGTGATGTATACTCGATGGTTTCAGAGTGTACAGTCTACTACGAAAGTGGATCTTGGGGAGAAGGAATGGTTAAAATAACTGAGAGGTTCTCAAAATGCTCTTGCACTTTGACCACCCAGCACATAATTGGCTACATCATCATTTTGTATCTGGTGAACAGTGTCATTCTGTCCCATCTGAGAGCAGGGAAAAGGGATGATGCCCACAAGGTGCAGAAGATAACAGAGGCAGCACCAGGAGTCTTCATGACCAGCAAGGAAGGTGTTGCTTCGTTCCTTTCATGCCCAAGTTATAGCGGTGGTAAGAGCCTGGGACTGTGTTTATAGGTAGGGGATGTAAAACACTTTCTAAGGCCGTTTCAGTTCGTCTTACACTATTTGTGCTTCTTTGGTGATGTGGTTTTGCTGGCCTTGTTGAACTTTGTTCTTTGTGTGCGGTGGTTACAAGTGATGGCAAGCTGTATTGAAGAGTTCATTTGGAGAGATTGAACCACTCTTTTGGAATTTCAATAAGACATGCACATGTCAATATTTCTTTAGTTTGAATATCTTTAGTCTTTGTTTCCACATGATAGTGGCCTCAGGTATCAGACACCTTGGTTCCATGGGGTTCTATGAATACAGATGACATCAGGGAACATCAGACCATTAGGTAGAAAAAACAGACACATTTTGAATCTGGAATCTGCTACCCAGAATGCCAGACCATCCTGGTCACTGAGGTCTGACAGAGTCCAAGCAGCCTTTGGGAGATCACCTTGAGCCTTTATTCTACTAAACATCCCCTAGTGACAATTCCCCCAGCCAAGACTTATAACAGAAGTACAGGGCCAATGTTTGACTCCTGAAGAAAAACAAATTCCTCATCTTGGGTGAAAACGTGAATCTCTGAACGAATCCAGGTATCAAGAAACCCAGAGAAGGAGCTTTCTATTCAAACTGGCTTCCTTAATATGATATTGTCATACAGAACCACAGGTGTGACAAAGTACCTGATACTTAGGCATTTAATCTGTGTAACTAGGAACTTGGTGTTTTACTAGAAATTCACAAACAGATCCCCACAGTTCCTAAGGAAAGGAATTTGACATAGCAAGTGTACACTCAAGGTCTTGAGTATAATGGTAAGCTATTTCTTCCATTCAACTTAATTCCTGAGTACACAGTGCTGAGATAAACAGACCTACTGGCAGACTTTAAAGTGGTAGGTAGGCACCCAAAGATCCATAGTGTGCAGTATCAAAGGAGCATGGAGCATCTTCCAGTGCATTTAATGATTGTAATTTCCTGTTTACTCAGGGTAAGTGTCTTACTGCCCAAGAGTGCAATCAGACTTAAGCTGTTTGTATCCACAAGAGCTGATGCTCCAGGGACCCTCTCTGTTTTAAACAAGCTGTGTTTATCCTGACTTCCTCAAGGCTAACCTTGGCCAGTTTCCTTCATTCTGTTTGTGCTCCTTTGCTCTGTTTACACATTTCTTCCAACACATCATATGACTACAGCCACTGGCATTGTCTCCATCTGTCACAGTGACATACCTTCTCCTTGCCTATCACACAATGTATCTGCTCCCATTTTCTGCCATGCACAGTCTTCTAACAGCTATTTCGAATAGCTGTTTGGCTGAATTAAATTTTAAGCGGACAAGATCTGAGTTTATAAAATAAATAATACAATTCTCTGCTTCCTCAAACATGTGAATGACTCACACCCCTGAATCTAAGTTTAGTCAAACTGAAAGAAATGTCAGTTGCCTTAGCATTTTAGCAATTTAACTGGGGGCATAGGGCTCTGAGCCTTGCAGCCAATTCATACCTTGACTGTCAGCACAGCCCCCAACCCTGACCCCTACCCTAGCCCTGCTGTCTGGCACTAAAGAGTGACCTGTGTTTCACTTTGTATTACAATATCTTTCAGAATGTTCCTATAAGTGACAAAGCCCTTTGTCGTCAAAGCGACCACTCAAGAAATGCTCAGTTTTCATTTCTGACTAATCTTCCCATTTTTAACATGATGTCAAGTAATCTTTGTATTTTCAGGTGTCAAGGGTGGTCAGACTTTCAGCAATACAAGATAAGGAGATAGTTGAAGAATTAACAGAGGAGAATTTGTCCCAGCCTGGAAAATCTGTTGATGTGGACAGCTACCACACATTCTGAGAGTGATTTTCAATCTAGATGTATGAGTAAGCCAGGCCAGTGCACGATGGCAGGAAATAAACCGTTCAGATTGGGTGGGAAGTCTAGTTAACAATTAACTAATGACTTTTCACAGTTTCTATTTCTGTGATCTGGTTTATCACCCTCGCACAGGATCACATACTTCCATGAGTCCTGAAGGCTGTCTCTCTCTCTCCCCCAGTTGTATCAACCTTGGAGCTATTGGTATCGTTACTGAGCCACAGATTCAGTTGGATATTTAACATCAGGCTTCTTAGATGCAAGTAACATTTCCTCATCCCCTTTGTTACAATCTACTTTTAACTCTTGAGTGGGAAATTGCTGCTTTTTCCAAGTGGATCAAAGACCTCCACATAAAACCAGATACACTGAAACTAGTGGAAGAGAAAGTGGATAAAAGCCTCAAACACATGGGGACAGGGGAAAATTTTCTGAACAATGGCTTTTACTCTAAGATCAAGGATCAACAAATGGGACCTTATAAAATTGAAAAGCTCCTGTAAGGCAAAGGACACTGTCAATAGGACAAAACAGCAACCAACAGACTGGGAAAAGATCTTTCTCAACCCTACATCCAATAGAGGGGTAATATCTAATATACAAAGAACTCAAGAAGCTACATTCCAGAGAACCAAATAACCCTATTAAAAATAGGGAACAGAGATAAACAGAGAATTCTTAACTGAGGAAACCTGAATGGCCAAGAAGCACCTAAAGAAATGTTCAACATCCTTAGTCATCAGGGAAATGCAAATCAAGAAGACCCTGAGATTCCAGTCAGAATGGCTAAGTTCAGAAAGTCAGGTGACAGCAGATGCTGGCAAGGATTTGGAGAAAGAGGAACACTCCTCCATTGCTGGTGGGATTGCAAACTGGTACAACCACTCTTGAAATCAGTCTGGTGGTTCCTCAGAAAACTGAACACAGGTATACCACTCCTGGGCATATACCCAGTAGATGCTCCAACATGTAATTAGGACACATGCTCCACTATGATCATAGGAGCCATATATATAATAGCCAGAAGCTGGAAACAACCCAAATGTCTTTCAACAGAGGAATGGATGCAGAAAATGTGGTACATTTGCACAATGGAATACTATTAAAAACAATAAATTAATGAAATTCGCAGGCAAAATGAAGATATCATTCTGAGTGAGGTAACCCAGTCACAAAAGAACACACATGGTATGCACTCACTGATAAGTTTATATTAGCCCAAAAGTTTGGAATACCTAAGATAAAATCCACAGACCATATGAAGCTCAAGAAGAAGGAAGACCAAAGTGTGAATGCTTCAGTGCTTCTTAGAAGGGTTAACAAAATACAGGAGGAAATATGGACACAACGTGTGGAGCAGAGACTGAAGGAAAGACTGTCCAGAGATTGCCCCACCTGGAGATCCATCCCATATACAATTGCCAAACCCAGATGTTACTGCAGATGCTGAAGTGCTTGCTGACAGGAGCCTGATATGGCTGTCTCAGGAGAGGCTCTGCCAGAGCCTGACAAATACAGAGGCAGATGCTTGCACCCAACCATTGAACTGAGTGCAAGGTCCCCGATAGAGGAGTTGGAGAAGGGACTGAAGCAGCTTAGGGTGTTTGCAGCCCCATGGGGACAGCAACAGTGTCAGCAGGCCAGACCCCCCCACCCCCAACCCCACTCCCACCCCTGAGCTCCCGGGGACTGGACCCTTGGCTCTGGCTGCATATGTGGTATAGGATGGCCTTGGGACATCAGTTGGAGGAGCAGCCCCTGGGCCTGAGGGGGTTCAATGCCCCAGAGTAAGGGAATGCCAGGGCGGGCAGGCGGGAGTGGGTGGGTGGGTAAGGAAGCATCCTCATAGAGGAGGGGGGAATGGAATAGGGGTTTCTGGAGGAGAGACCTAGAAAAGGGATAATATTTGAAATGTAAATAAATAAAATATCCAATAAAAGGGAAAAAAGAAAATGAAAGTGCTGTTGTCCTAAATGGCAGAGTATAGAGCAAGCAGTATAATCACACGTGAGACCAAGGGCATATACTCTATGGGCCACACATGGATGTTACAGAAAAGAGTCCGACACTTCCATTCTGCAAAGTTCCCTCCCAAGAAGACTTCCATCGAGTCATGAAACAACCAATATAAACATGAGCTTGGATATAGAGTGTTGAATTTAAAAACTGGTCAGCAGTGGAGATCCATACTAGAGAACCTCCCCCTCCCCCTCTCCCTCCCCCTCCTCCTCCTCATCCTCTCCTCCACCTTTTCCTCCTCCTTCTCTTCCTCTAGCTCAGGCTATCTGTATAATAACTATCTCATTAAACTTCTAACCCTCCTGCCTCCACCTCTTAGATAGGATTGCTGTGTTGGCGTTTGAACCAAGGCCCTCACACATGCTAGACCAGCACCATCAACTATGCTATCCCCACTCCATATGTGTTCTTTCTTTTGATTCCTGTGTGCTGTATTCCATCTTGATGAGACAAATTATTGCTCACTCTTCTCTCTAGATGTTTTTAGGCACAACACTTTTGCATTGCTGCTTTCAAGTCTTTCAAAACCCTCATTTATACATAGAGCTATATTTATACATAGGAAGATAAGGTAAGTTTGGAGAGTTCTATATAGAAGGTGTCATTTAGATATGGGAGGAAATACGAATATTTATGTAAAGAAAGGAGAAATGAAATAATTCTACAAGATAGTGTCTTCTTTAAAAGAGAGGACAGGAAGTAGAGGGGAGTAGGAAAAATTGGTATATCACAGAGGACTTGGGGGAGGAATAGGGACAGAGATGATCAAGATATGTTGTCCAAAATTCATAATGAAGTAATAAAATTATATATATATATATATATATATATATGTATATATATACATATATATATGTGTGTGTGTGTGTTTGTGTTTTAAGAGGAAAAATTTGACACTAAGATAAATTTGGAGCTTCCTAGGATTTTGTATCTGAAATTGACTACAGACATCTTTTAGTTGCTTTTCTGTTGCTTGAGATAAAAGGTTATTTTGGCTAATTTCTTCAGAGACTCCAGTCCAGGACCAGCTAGCCCTGCTGCTTCAGGGCTGCAACAGAAGGAATCCCTGAAGAGTGCTTGGCAGAAGAGGCCCTTGTTTCATGGTGGTCAAGACAAAAGGGAGTGAGAGAAGGGAGCCTGGAGGCTAGGATCCTCTGTAAGAGCAACTTCCTCCCACTAGACCTCTCCTTGGGTAGGTGAGATTATCCCTGAAGAACCACAGGATAGAATCCAATTTGACCTTTGGTGACATTCAGAATTTAAACTGCAAAATAGACACTTGCTAGAAAAATGCTAAAAGCTGTCTTAAGTTGGGTGAAAGAAATAATATAGATGTCATTATCAAAGTCATATTTGAGGTTTTATGAGACAGTGGATCTGATACAGCTGTCAAGACTCAGGCTAAGGCATCAGATAAATCAACACACACACACACACACACACACACAGCAAAAATTGGTTAGGTAACTTTTTTCTGCATCTAGAATGAGAATATTCCATATGCATCTGTGATGAGGTTAAAAATGCCATCCAGCATTTATATTCAAATAATTATCATCAATCACTGCCATCTAGTGTTAACCAAATGAAGGGAGTTCTCTATAGTATTTCATCTTTCAACTCATTTTTCAGATTAAAATCTAGATTAAAATGGAACATATAAACCATCTTTCTGGAATGTTGAGTGTTATATTGTAATGTCTGCACTCTTGAAGTACATGATTTATGCTAAATCAGGCACAATTTGTAGCTCAGGTCACCTAGTTATTCTCCTTTTGTGTTCTCTGGTTGTTCTCACCAGTATCAGTCTGGTTCATGACCTTTGCCTTCAGATACCACAGTCTCATAGGACTGAGTGCATGAGCTTCCATATGGTAGGTTATAATTCACAAACAAATTAAAGAAATAATTAAGAAAAGTACTGCTTCATTTTTTGTAACTGAAAATTAAACATTTACTTAAATAAGATTTCAAACGAAGAAAAATTTTGTAAGACTATATTAAAAATGTTTGACCTTCTTGGAGTTAGGGATATAGCTCAGTAGGTAGAGTACTCACTGTGAAATTACAAGAACCTGAGTTCAGTTCTTCAGAGTCCACATGAGCCTACAACAGTATGCACATGTAATCCCAGCATGCCTATAGTAAGTTGGGAGGCCAGTGAGCCTGGAATACAGAATGTACCAGAAGGAAAAGTGATCCTGTCTCAAACAGGACTGATATCTGGCTTCCACATGCCCCATGCTGTAACACACAAACACACACACACACACACACACACACACACACACACACACAGAGAGAGAGAGAGAGAGAGAGAGAGAGAGAGAGAGAGAGAGAGAGAGAGACAGACAGACAGACAGACAGACAGACAGACAGACAGAGACACACAGAGTTTTTTAAAGTATATTTGAGTTCTGAAGGAGCTTAGAGAAAGTTTACCTAATTCTACTTCTGTGACTTCCTAAACAGTAATGAATTGTTCATCTCAAATCATTAAGGAACTGTTTCAAACCTTTCTAGTTACTGAGCACCTCATATTCTATTACAGTTGTCTTGGTAACCTTAATTGACAAAATTATCAACAGAATACTTTATTGAAAGTTCCCAGAAATGAACAAAACAAAATAATTTACTCATAACAATTAATATAAGTAATTTGCATTGGTAAACAGTTTCTTATCTCTCTCTCTCTCTCTCTCTCTCTCTCTCTCTCTCTCTCTCTCTCTCTGTCTCTCTCTCTCTGTCTCTCTGTCTCTCTCTGAACTGCATGATAACTCCACAGAAGTGAAACTAAGGTATGAGACATCCAATACCACGTGGGAGAAAAGAGAGAAGTACTTGTCACCATACTTCTGGATCTTTGCAGGACTGAAGATTGAATCCTCTTCTATTTTCTGGATACAGAAGGAGAAAAAAAATCCAACACTTGGGAGAAGAACCTTTTCTATTATTAACAGATTTATCGGATCAAGAAAAACTCTTGTTCTGTTCAATTAACCTACTCAGACTTCCTCGATGTTATAGCCTCTTAGAAATCAGTTTTATTCTTCCTAAAGACAACATTTGCATTTATTTTGATATGAGTGTTTTCTCTCTCTAAAACACATGTTGAAATTTAGCTTTCTTCATAATATCACTGGGAGGTAGAATATTAAGGAGAAGATTAAATCATGAGTGCTCAACCCTTCAGAGGGGTGTCATTGATGCTGTAAAAAGATGTGCTGGGCACCTTCCTGCCCTCTTTCTCACCTGCTACTCTATACCGTGCCATGATGTAGTAAGCAGAACCTTATTACGTCTTGGCATTTGGGCAATGAATTTGTAATTAGAACCCCAGGAACATAACTCTGTATAGTAGGAAGTATCCTATCTGTGGTTTTATTACAGCAGCACAGAATAGATGAAGACATTGTCCAATATTTTCTTCCTATATTAGGGTTCTCCCAAGAAACAGAACCAAGAGGACATGCATAGATCCACAGAACAAGTCATAGCATAGCATGAGATATTGCCTCATGTGATTGCAAACTCCTCAGATCTGCTGTTCACAGAGGCCTGGCAGAAATAGGAAAGTGGTTCTACTCCAGGCCCAAAGGACTGAGAACAATGACACTGTAAATATGCTGTGGTCTGAGTCTGAAGTCCCAGGTACAGGGAGCCAATGTTTCAGGACAAGAAAAAGGATTTTCTTGCTCAAGTAGAGAGCCAACTCACTCTGGCACCAACCTTGTGCTCTGTCCAGGTCTTTGATTGACTAGATAATAGTTGCCCATTCGCCATGTAAGGGTGATCTGTACTAGTCTACTGATTGGAAGGTGGATGTGCTCAGGAAACATCTCTATGGAGTTTTGCCTGTGGTGCTGGACTGGAATTCAGAACCTCCCACATGTGAATAAAGTGTTCTACCTCAGATATAATCATCCTTTGCCATCCCTTTTAGGTGTTACGGGTCCCTTTTTAAGTCAGCATGCAGTGCCTGTAAACCTGAGACTGTAAGGAAAAGAAACAAAAATGGAAGTAGGGGAAGGTGGGTGTGGGCAGTGTAGGGGCTGTGAAGGAGTCTAGAAGATTCAGTGACCTCATGTGACAGGACAGTGAAGGAAGTGAAGGGGAGGCAGCTTTAGTAAGACAGCTCAGTTTAATAGGGGAAACATAAGGGTTATGAGGTGAATGTATAGCAATGGTGGGGGCCAGAGTGCTGTGGATGCCTCATTAGCAAAAGGAGGAATTCCAGAAGCTGATGGAATCACCTTATAAGGGAAGAAGTTTAGCCTGGCTACCTCTCTACTTGACTTCTTCTGGGATATATGTGCCCCACAGGGACAGGCAGTCCCAGGGCAAAGGGGATTCATCCTACTCCTGCCAATCTAAGAATAAGACTTTCAGGGATTTGGATATACCTTGACCCCACTCTTGACCCAGGTCTGCTCCCCCAGTCCCATGGGTCTTCCATCCCACACACCCCCACCCCTTACCCTACCCACCACATCCCTGGACTCCCCAACAATAACAGTACTTCTTAGACTGTATTATACACACAGTTCCGCATGTGGATCTTATTAATCTGCAGAGTCTGCTCATGCAGCTCAAAGTGAGGTCTGAAGTCTTACATGTCAAATAAGCTACCATTGTTAGTCCCACACACAGTAGAAGAACATAATGGAGACAGGTAGAAATACCTGATGCTGGGGAAACATCACATTTCCTCTTCCTCATGAGGGTCAGTAGATTAAACAAGTGTGCCCTTGAGCATGAAAGTGAGGGAATGAGGGAGAAAGCCATTTGAAGAGTGAGTTGCAATGAAAGAGGAACAAGATTACATTTAAGTATCTAAACAGAAAAGATCTCATGCAGCTGAAGTCAGTCCACGAGATGACTCAGGTCACAAATAACTCAGGGGTGGTATCACTGCCCTTCATTACCATTTGGGCCAAGGTTATGGCTAAAAACGTAAACTCTCATTAGTCACTCTGAATGGTTTGTAAGTGATAAAAAAAGGAATATCAAAATGTGGACAGAGATAAAGAGACAGCACCGGGTCAGGGGAGGAGGTGACATTTACATAGGAAATGCAACCATCTACTGATGGGTGCCATAAGCCCTGCTAGCCAGAGGCCAGCTTCCTGGCCAGGCCCTGGTCAAGTTTGAACACCTGTATCAGTCCAGCAGTTGACATGCTCTGCTGACTGCCTCATCTTAGCAGACACTCTTGGCTACTTGGCAACTGTGTTTTAATAACCTGTGACGGTCGCGTGGGTTAGACTACATAGTGTGATAAGAGTTTTCATGTGTTTCTACATGTGACTCATCTCTGCCAGCACTAAGTTGCCATATTTTGATAATTTATTGAGTTACAGGTTGAGAACATCAATTCTTTTGTCAGCAATGCCTTCATTGGTGTATGTAGTAATTTTATCTGAACTCAGGCTTTCCCTCCAGTTCTTCGCAACAGTTTCCTCTTGCTACTTCTCCTGTGTACATTTCTTTGTTTACACACCTTTCTTTAATAGACTCAGGAAACTGTATCTCTTAACCCAAATGGAGGATATTTTGTCTTCTTTCCATTCATTGTCATAAATGATCTTTTAGGTTATATAGTCTTGATAATGTTTTTGAACTTTTGCGGACCCTACTTTGTTTAGGAATTTCAGGTTTTTGTAGTGTGTGTTTATATGTATATCAGTAGGTGTTTGTGTAAATGATAGTCTTCATTCTCCAATACTTTAAAAGTATTTCTCTATATGTATTTATGTACTTAATTTTACCTCCAGTAGAACTGATTTTTCTTATGAAAAGTAAGGTGGCTTAATATGTTACCATCCCCCATTCAGCACCCACAACGGTGAAGTGCAAACAGCTTGACTGATGGAATAGCTGTCAGTGATTAATACAGCAGATATAATCTGCAGGTAGGAGGGGTGCCTTGGTCTTTGGAGCTTGAGCTTCACTGGTGATAGTTTGTGAATGTGTGAATCATTTTCCACGATAGTCCCTTGAATCTTATGTTATTATGCACTCAATGATAACTGTATTTCTGACCCAACAGGCATCCATATACATATATTTATGCACTCATGAACACGCATACATACAGTGAAGATGCTTCAGGCTATAGTCGCTAGATAAGACACAGTGATATTTAGTCCATTGTGAAAGTACACGGTGAACTGAATGGTAAGAATCATGGCGTTAGAAACAAGTCCTTTGATTGCTGGGTAGGGGCATCATTTCCTTATATGGTCAGTGAGTCAGTTCTTCAGGTTCTAATTCCCTCAGTTTACCCTTAATGACTCCCCCACCCAGATCTTGAAGCAGAGGATAGTAGAAAGCTGATCATCTGGACCTGGGTGGTTTTATAGATGTTTTTAATACATCAATAGTTTAGGAAAAAGAAGTATTTTCTTGTCACAGTCAATGGCTAATTGTTTTTGAAGGATGTAGCAATGTCTAAACAGATTTAAAATAGTATCGTGCCTAAAAATATTATTTAAAATAAGTCTGTAGTTTAAACACATTGAACAGATAGAGAGACTGGGAGATGTTTTATATTTATACCTAGTTCTCAGAGGATGTGTCTTCTCTTTATATTCTTCTTTTATCATCCTTTCTTTTACCTCCTTATGAATTATAGTTCCATCTATGGAGATGAAGTCCACTTCAGTTGAGTTTTTACAACTTACAAAATGTCATGTCGGCCTGATGAGATAGTGATGGAGCATTTGGTACTTGAGTCAAATCATGCGTGTGAAATTCAGAACCACGCTGACAGACACTGTAATAGGATTTAACCACTGAACTTTTTTTTCTAAGTTTTTTTATTTACATTCCAAATCATTTCCCTTTTCCTGTTTCCTCCCTCCCCGAAAGTCCCATAAGCCCCCTTCCTTCCCTCTTTTCACCATTCAACCCCCTCTCACTTCTCTGTCCTGGCATTCCCCTACATCCAGTCTTTCCAGGACCAGGGGTCTCTCCTTCCATCTTCTTGGAAATCTATTGATATGCGAATTGTGTCTAGGGTATTCCGAGATTCTGGGTTAATATCCCCTTATCAATGACTGCATGTGTGTTCTTTTGTGATTGGGTTACCTCACTAAGGATGATATTTTCAAGTTCTGACCATTTGCCTAGGAATTTTGTGAGTTCCTAGGAATTGCAGAGTAGTATTCCATTGTGTAAATATACCACATCTTCTGAATCCATTCCTCCGTTGAGGGACATCTGGATTCTTTCCAGCTTCTGGTTTTTATAAATAAGGTTGCTATGAACATAGTGGAGCATGTGTCCTTATTGCATGCAGGTAAAGCCTCTGGGTTTATGCCCAGGAGGGGAATAGCTGGATCCTCCAGCAGTGTATTGCCCAGTTTTCTGAGGAACAGCCAGACTGATATCCAGAGTGGCTATACCAGCTTGCAATCCCACCAGCAGTGGAGGAGTGTTCCTCTTTCTCCACATCCTTGCCAACAACTGCTGTCTCCTGTGTTTTTGATCTTAGCCATTCTGACTGGTGTGAGATGGAATCTCAGGGTTGTTTTGATTTGCATTTCCCTAATGACTAAAGATGATGAACATCTCTTTAGGTGCTTCTCAGCCATTAGATATTCTTCAGGTGAGAACTCTTTGTTTATCTCTGTATGTGGATCAAGGACCTCCACATAAAACCAGACACACTGAAACTAATAGAAAGGAAACTAGGGAAGAACCTTGAACATATGGGCACAGGGGAGAATTTCCTGAACAGAACTCCAATAGCTTATGCTGTAAGATCAAGAATTGACAAATGGGACCTCATAAAATTACAAAGTTTCTGTAAGGCAAAAGACACTGCCAAAAGGACAAAGCGGCAACCAACTAACTGGGAAATGATCTTTACCAACCCTACATCCAACAGAGGGCTAATATCCAATATATACAATGAACTTTTAAGATAAGTTTGCATAGATCTTATTTTTCTTAATCTGAAACAAAAATGAAGAAAATCTTTAAATAAATGATTAATCTTTCAGGTCTTTGCAAATAATATATTTTTCATACTGGCTAGTATTTATTGAGTACTATGTGCCAAGTCACTTTTGAATCACAGTACTGGTGTTAACTCATTTAAGCTTTCAGGCAACTCTGAGAGACATGTGCTGTAATCTAGCAGCAAGCTATAGAGTGGAAGGGGCTAGGAAGTCACTGTGCAGGGAAACCTGGACTCTTGCTTTCAGTGTCTGCATGCTCTATGTCTCCTAGCCTTCCAGTACCTACATTTATACTGAATCTTCCCCTGCATAAGTTTAGTCAGTAAGCTAAGCATGAAGCCATTGGTGAAGTAATGTTCTTTTGTTCATTTCTTAGGAGAGAATGTAGATGCACGATGAGAACACAAAAGCTGGAAAGATATAGCTGTGCTGCTTTCTCAGTAATGTCACTTCAAGCCTGGAATTCAGCCTGGAGGGAACATGATTTTCTTACATAAATCAGGAGTGGGTAAGATGATTTTCTTTCATAAATCAGGAATAGTCATCATAGCACATACATGTGGTTTTGAGAATCTCACCAAACCCATGGTCAAAAGTAAGACATGGGTTTTCTAGCAGTGTCTCATACATAGGAATCCTCACAAACCTTTCTGTTGCTACCATTTTTATTCTGATCATATTGAAGTGTCTCAGGTGGTTTAAAACACTCAGATGGGTTTTTCTGTGTGCTTAGATTACTAAGATACTAAGGGTCTAAGTCTGGGCAGCTAAAGAGTGTGGCTAGCAAGATGAATAAAGATGTGCAGATATGAGCGGCGATTAAGCAAAAGTTAATAGAAACTGGAGAAAGAGAACACCTCAAAGAGATGCTGAGAGAGCTAAATTAATTGAGTGTGGCTGTAAGGATAAGTTGAAGGCACACTGTAAGTTAATTAAAGAAAAGGGGGCTAGAAAAAATTACTTTTGATGACTTGGTGGCAGAGCTCTGGTACCTGACAGTGTGAAGAAGGGACTCCTACAGACAATAAGAACATTCTTTGCTCAGCATGCCAATCTTTAAGGGTGAATTAGAATATATTGGTCTGTGGATTTACTTCTGAAAGTTAAACTTGCCATAATTAGAAATTGATTTCCCAAAATAAGTCCTTTTTTGTACGATGTCATACTGTTTTCAGCAATGATATATACATTGTGTTGATTTCCTCCCTAAATGTGTTATTTTCATAAATATCTCATACATGAGTCTCAAAAAACACTCAGGGGTGGTGATCTGTGGTGAGTAGCAAAGTTGATGTCCAGCAGTGTTTGTTCATTTGAGTCTGAGGCAGAAGTAAGGCTAAAAGCATTGAAATGTCTTATTTTAATGAAAATGTCCATGAAATTTGTGATTTATATAATAGCCTGGATAAATAAACTCTAGGTGTATCTGAGAGCTTCCATTTATAGCAAGATGCTAATTAACTTTCAAGGAAATTTAAGGAGTAATTACTATCTGCTTCTATCCATTGCACCAGTTTTCTTAAATGAGACTTATTGAGCTAGGTAACCTGTATACATATTGTCTAATCTTGCCAGTACTCTACTGTAACATATTCTATTGCCATCATTGTAGAGACGAGGCAATCATAGAGTTACTGAACTAGTAGGGACTGAGTCTATGTAAAGGCACATGCTGTCCTATTCTAAAGTACAAGCTTTCTCTGTTGTTCATTCCTATCATAGTTAAAAGTAATAAAAATAACACAGATTGATGCAGTGAGAAGGGAAAGCATGGTTGTGTGGCTCCCGTGACACTGCCCCTCCTCAGGAAGAAGTCTGCTAAGCAGGACAGACCTAATAGTACCAAGGCACAAAGCATGTTTGAGGCAGTTTTTTCTAGCCTGTACTTGTTATATTCACTGATTTTATTTGATTCTCATTTGTGTTTGTTGAGCATCTATTACATACAAGGTGTTAGTTATCCTAGAACCCACACAGGCTATGGGGGGAAAAAGCAAAGAATGGTGTCATCCTCTGTATCACCTAAGACTGAAGATGGGAGTGAACATGAACAAGCCTATGTCATGCCTGGCCTGTGGGTCAGAAGTACGTCATCAGCACCATTATAGTCAGGAGTAGAAGCAACATCTATATCAGCCCACCAGAGACCAAGGGCATAATTCAGGAGGACTTCAATGTCAAAACACCACATAAACTAAGCTTTGAAAGACTTGGAGAGAGAATAGACTGTACAGAAAACAGGAGGAGGGGGTGGGAATCATGAACTTTGTGGTTACTAAGAGTGATTACCTACCAGAGGCTAAATTAGGCCTAGAATATTGTGTTACTTCAGTGGAGGAAGAAAATCTTTATGACTTCTGTTCTTTAGTTATTAATACTGGGAAAGAACTCGGTGCTACATAGATACTAAGAAAGTATTTTTTACTGTGTAGATTTGGCTCCAGTGAGGATATGAAGTCTTAGCACTCTTCTTTAGGAAGCACACCTCATCATAGTTTAATGCATGTCAATTTCAGATATAGAGCCTGTAAGAATGTTGGAATTTTTGGTTGAAAGCAGGAAGTCAATATCTGATCTGAATTCAATGTTGCGTGTGTTTAATTTGAAAAACTATGGAGATATAAGCCTGGGTTTTGGTTGAAGGGAAGAAAGACTTGATTATGCAGAGCAATGATGATATTGCCATTGGAAAGAGAAAGATGTGTAAGAGATCAGAGTCAGAACAGAGCTCAGAAATGGAAACACCACAGCAGCAGTTAGAGAAGAAGATGCAGTCAAAGAGAGGAATGGGCAGAAGAAACAGTGTTGGAGGCAAATGCAGGAGAGAGTTTAGGAGGACTCACTCAGCTTAAGCTTTAGGAGTTTGCTACATGTTTATGAGGTTGTAACATGGCAACCTCTACAACATGAGGCATAGTGCTTCTTTCACATGGTGCTCAGTAGCCCTGAATATTTGTGCTGTGCAGAGATTTGAGGACAGTGAAGGACTGCATATTACAATCAATAGGTGCTTGTTTATTGTTCCTGCACTGGGAAATTCTGACTTTTAGACTTTAAGGGAAAGCAGAGGATTTCACACTGAAGACGAAGTCACATAGAATACTGCGTCCATTGCACGTGCTTTGTTGGACCATGGACGTAGACATGTCTGGGTTTATAATATGACAAGTTGCTATGCAACACTGAGTGTTGAGCTTGCACTGAATGTATGTGGCAATGAGAAGGTAGAAACCATTAAGATACCCATCTCTTCGACCAGGTAAATCTAAGAGTCTACAAAATAAGATGGACTGTCAAAGGCCCTACACTAGACGGGCACATGGTGCAATTTATCTTGTAGACTAATCATAATGTCCACTGGAAAAGAATAGAAAATAGAAAAAGAGACATAAAACACTCAAACCAACACTATCTACATAACATTAGGACACACATAGTCAAAGTCATGTTCATAGGGTAGATATCCTCTGGAGCTGGTGAGGGAATAAGCATGAGAATTACTTTATGAGGCTCAGAACCGGGCTATCTGTTACATTCTCACTTTGTTTTATACAAGAAAACAACAAAGGTGGCGATCCAATGATGGCGGATTTCCAGTTCCAAAAGGCTCAGTGCAATAAAAGTTCATACCTCCCACTGTCCCCGAGGAATAACTGTACAGGCTTTATCCTTTATTAAGATCATTGGTACATAAGTTACTTTCTGTTGCTATGATCTAATACCATGACCAAAAGAAACTTGAGGGAAGTACAGTTAATTTTTGCTTACAGTTTCAGAAAGAGCCCATAATGGAGAAAAGGACATGGCAGTGGGAGTAGGAGTCGGACTGATCACATTTCTGTCCATACCCAGAAAGGAGAGAGCAAGCAAGGTTGTGTGGCCTTCCTACGCAGCATCATCTACTGGGACCAAGGGTTTAAATGAATGAGCCTGTGGGCAACATTTCTCATTTAAACCACCACAACTGATGAATATAAATATAGAGGGAATACATTTCTATTGTAACATTCATACTTATCACAATCTACTAACTAGGACTTCAGTTATATGACTGAAAATGATGTCATATATAATGGGACGAGGAGTGTGAGACCATGATTTAATCATAATATGAAGAGAGATTAAAGTGTCCCACCCAGGTTCTAACACAGGAGGTTTTACATGGTAGGAGATTAAATATAATACTTAAGATATATATATATCTTATATATATATATATCTTGTATTATGCAGTGTCTTGCCTTAATAGTTACATTAATTCTTGTCCTTCATAATGTACATTCCAACAACCCTGCTTTTTGGACACTCAAGGAAGATTAGCCTTCATTAAAGTTCAATTTAAATATGTCAAAAAGGATTTTCTCAATACATAGTGATTGACAGAAAATATGAGCATATATATGGGAGAGGATGCAGGAACTAGGGTCTCCCATGCAGCGACATCAGTCAAACTTCTGTTTCTTTGCTCTTTTCCAAACTGAGATTCACTGAAGTAAGTAAATCAGTCTCCAACTCCCCTAAGACACCCCACTAATGGTCTGGGTGGCTAATAGAACAATGTGTTTTAGTCTTAACTGCGTTTAAGACAGAATTCCATTTGCTATGCATTTGTTCTAACCTCTCCTTCTTGAACCTGTCTTGGAAAGAGCAATGGTTATCTTCATCTTCTGTCTCAGAGATGATTTCCATCTTCTGGATGATGAGTTTGATGAGCTCATGCTGCTTTTCCAAGAGAGAGGTGAGGTCCTTCAGCCTGTGAGAACATGCGTCATGAACTTACTTTCAATCATTTTTAAGCCCCTCTGACTGCAGCAAGGACTAGGGACTAGAAATGTTCTGCACCAGGTAACTGTGCTCAGCTTGTAGCCTCATAGTAGCCACCAGCTCATGAAAGTTCAAGTGATCCCCCTAAGTTAGAGTACTAGTTTGTGACTAGTTTTTTTTACTCTTACTGATATGAAACATGCAAAGTTAAGCAGTCCTCCCATGAACATAGTTACTAAATAGTTGATTGGCAATCTAAATTCAGGTAACTGAAGAGCCTTCTTGCATATCTCCTGACCACTAAGAAGCTATTCCAAGAATTCTTCATCTCTTTAAGGGTTCTGTTACATAAACCCAGATGACTCATGAAGAATACAATTTATGACAGTGAATCCAGGAATAAGGAAATTGGCACTTAGGTCTCATTCACTGCTTAGTCCTGGGTGGGCAAACTGGTTCGTGAATGGCCACAAATAAATTGAGTCTGAAACAATACCTCTTAGTTTTGAGTGCATGTGCAACTCAGTAAACCCTAAGTTCATATACAAAATAAAGACCACTGTCATAATGTACCTGTATGCAATTTTTCACATGAAGATAGATGAAAAAATACATACCGATATTTCTGTTTCAATATTTCCATTTCCAAGCATGTGTCAATGTTTGGTACTTCTTGTCTTGTTTCTTGCATACTAAGAAAGTAATGAAAAAATCGCTGTGGGTAAAACACAGTAGTTACTAAAGGTGGATTAAATTCAGGAACTAATTCATAAGCATGCATCAAAGTTCAGCCCCTAAGTCAGGCTCAATAGGACATTTTTATTTCTGTCTGCCTGGGAAACCATCAGGCCAAAGGCTACAGTGAAGTCATTGGCAAAAGAAAAATTTAAAAATGCAAATGATACAGAGGGTCTAAGTGTGGACAAGGGCTGTTAAAAAGGATTTTATTGTACCGTTTTACAAATCCTCATGAAAGATGCCTATTCTGCATTATGTCAGGACTGTTCCAAATGCAGTGTTAATGCTTTAAAACTGCCATGTCTCTTTATCCATCATGACTCAACTACTGAATAACAGTCCACATAAAGACATTTCTGAAGTTAAATTTTAATAATTTTTCAACTTAGTGTCCACCTTTTCTCTGTTACCAGGGACAGACCACAGGAGCTTGCACATGCCAGGGCTCTCTTTAACACTGAGACATGCTCAAGCTTAACTGAGTGAGTGCCCTTTAAATCATAGGTGAGGAGAGAAGGTCAAGGATAGATGTGAAACAACCGAGCATGAGACAATTCTGGGATTCCAGGCCAACCAGCAGTCAAGAGGAGCAAGTATAGAAGCAACGTGAACCAGAGGGCAGAGCAAAAGGAAATGGGCCTTTATACATAACGAGGATGGCTGGCCCACATGGGCTGATGAATAGTACATAAACTGAAGCAATGAGCTTTAGGGAAACACTGGGACCTTTTCATTGTGGGAAAGAGAGGGTGAAGCCTGGAAGGAGTGAACTAGGCTTTGGGTGTGCTAAGTTTACAGAAGCTTTGAGACAGACAAGGGGAAATATAAGGTAGCCAGTTGAAGACAGGGATCTGGACCTTAAAAGTAACCTGTCAGCTAGAGGATACTGGATATTCTTAGGCTTAGCTGGCAATTGCAACCATATACAAAGCTGAGGGATAGCACAGAATTAAAATAAAACTTAAACTGATATACAGGCATGGTTTAGTGACTACATAGGTAAAAGTAACCTACAAAGAATTCAGGAAGAGGACTCATAAAGATGTCACCAGCCTGGGCATGGCAGAGTTAGGATGTGGAACTTATGACTTTCAGTATAACTGTCTATTCTCTACTATAGAACCTGGTCCTGGCCTTCCCTTTGATTTTTTTTTACATGTCTTTTAAATAGTTATTCTCCAGTATGTGTTCTTTATTTTGCATTCTATATTTTCACTTAGATGCACACATCTGAACATAAACCTACATGTAAGTGTATAAGGCAAGTGATCATAAAAAGCAAATGAAGCACTGAACACCTGTCCTGACAGACAGCTATTGAAGTGGTAAGGCAGTCCCATCTGCCTGCCTGGGCCTGTAGTGCACAGATGTGCACATCTCACATGCTCCTGGGCATGAAAAACTGACTCCTTCCCAGCATCCAGATACTTTCATATAATGTGTTGTGCACTTACAAAATTACAGCTACTTCTTTCCCACAAGCAGAGTACATTCAAAACCTTCTAGAATACTGCTGAGAACAGCACAATGAATGGATGTCACACACCATTACTTAGTATTTCTTTCCCTTAAAAGAAAGAAAACTACTTACAATTTTCTAAGGAACCTCCAGATTGACCTCCAGAGTGCTTGTACCAGTCTGCAATCCTACCAGCAATGGAGGAGTGTTCCTCTTTCTCCACATCCTTGCCATCATGTGCTGTCACTTGAGGTTTTTATCTTAGCCATTCTGATTGGTGTGAGGTGGAATCTTAGGGTCGTTTCAAAAAATTAGAAATAGATCTACCTGAAGACCCAGCAATACCACTCTTGGGAATATACCCAAAAGATGCCCCACCATGCCACACATATTCCACTATGTTCATAGTGCACTTGTTTGTGATAGCCAAAAGATGAAAACAACTTCAATGTCCCACGAAAGAAGAATGGATACAGAAAATGTGGTTCATTTACACAATGGAATACTATGAAGCTTTTAAGAATGAGGACATCCTGAGTTTTACAGGCAAATGGGTGAAACTAGAAAATATTATCCTGAGTGAGGTAACTCAGACCCAAAAGGATATGCATGATATGTACTCACTAATAAGTGGATATTAGAAAAAAAACTTGCCGTATAGCCAAGATACAGTCCACAGAAATCAAAAAGTTCAACAAGCTGAAGGGCCCAAGTGAGGAAGCCTCAGTCCCACTTGGGAAGGAGAAGAAAGCAACCACAAGTGGGGAGGGAGGGACCTGGGAGAGAAAGGGGATAGGGATATCGCAGAAAGGGGAACATGATTGGGTATTGGGTGGAGGAAAAGGACTAAAATCCCTGAGGGCAAGCAGAAAGAATGGAAACAGGCAACCTCAGGAGATAGGAGGTTGGAGGAAACCCTCCAGAATGTACCAGAGACCTGGGAGGTGAGAGTCTCTCAGAACTCAAAGCGAGGACATTAGATGAAATGTTCTACATTGGGGAGAGGGAACTTGTTGAGCCCACCTCCAGCAGAAAGACAGGGCATCAAGTGAGGGATGGGGTTACCTTCCCACAGTCAAAACTCTGACCCATAATTGTTCCTTTCTGAAAGAACTGCAGCGATGGAAATGGAGAGGAGCCTGAGGAAAAGAAGGTTCAGCAAAAGGCCTAAAGTGGGATCCAGCCCAAGGGGAGGCCCCAAGACCTGTCACTGTTATGGAGGCTATGGAGCGCTCACAAAAAGGGACCTAGCATGACTGTCTTCTGAAAGACCCAACAAGCAGCTGAAAGAGTCAGATGCAGATATTTTCACCTAACCAATGGACAGAAGCTGCTGACCCCTGTGGTTGAATTAGGGGAAAGCTGGAAGAAGCTGAGGAGGAGGGCGACCCTGTAGGAGGACCAGCAGTCTCAACCGACCTGGACCCCTGAGATCTCTCAGATACTGGAACACCAACCAGGCAGCATACACCAGCTGATATGAGGGCCCCAACACTTATACAGTAGAGGACTTCTGGGTCTGGGTTTAGTCAAGAAGATGCACCTAACCCTCAAGAGACTGGAAGCCCCAGGGAATTTAAAAGTCTGGTGGGGTGGGGGTTGGGTGTGGGGACATCCTTGTGGAGACAGGGATACAGGGAGAAGGTATGGGATGTGGAACAGTCAGAGGGTGGACCAGGAAGGGAATAAAATCTGGAGTTTTAAATAAATAAATAAATAAATAAATAAATAAATAAGAGTACTACTTACTAGCATCCTGCCGTGCCTGGGTCTATTCGGATACACGATGGTGGACCTCTGATCCACTTTGCGTAAGTACCAGAGTGGCAGCTTTTTTTCTAAGTTGGTATGAAGTTCCACCTAAAATGTATGTTGGATTTATTGATAGAATCATTAATTAGCATCTAAAACATCACATCTAGTACAAAATAAAAAAAAAAGGATTCCCATGTCCCAATTTACACACAGTGAGGGAACTAACTAGGTTGTCTTCCCCCGCCACCTTCCTTAGCTCAGTGGCAGAACTGCCCCTCCCTCACCTAATCCATTACTCATGAGACCAGAAAGCAACTAGTGTCTCACTAGTGGTCTGCAACTAATGGTTGAAGAATTTAATGTAAGCATGCTGGAGTTTAGTGTTCAGGGGTGGGAGTCCACTTTGGAGATACAAAGAAGAATGAGATAGCCTACACCCTCTTGGGGTACTATAATCCCAAGAGTCTAGTGCTGCTAGCAAGTCTGAATGGTATGATGTACCCACTACAGGTAAGCAAGGATGGCTTAACTGGAGAGATACAAAGTGAATATGCAAAAGTTTCCATAGTACATATTTACTAAAACTTCTCTTTGTAGATACTGTATTTCATCTGTTTAATGTTTCTGTTTTGAGCTTGTGTTGCATTTAATTGTCATATTATTTATTATTTTGGGGTCAGTACTCAGTATCCAATTCAAGGTCTTACATATGCTCAGC
Source organism: Tokudaia tokunoshimensis (assembly GCA_036184795.1). Taxonomy (NCBI): domain Eukaryota; kingdom Metazoa; phylum Chordata; class Mammalia; order Rodentia; family Muridae; genus Tokudaia; species Tokudaia tokunoshimensis. The sequence continues at coordinate 105,047,404 of BTHU01000014.1, read as the reverse complement.
CAAGAGCTCACAGAGTGTCCCACTGAGCCCTTCAAGTTTCGTTTTGCTTGTATTCACCCAATGTGTCTCCTACTCTCTTCTAGCTCTGGGCAGCTCTTTGAATGGGTTAGTTGTGATAAGCATGTGACAGCAATCTCTTTCTAATCTAACACTACACTGCTCCTCAGTGTCTATGGTCTCAGTTATGACTTTGACTGATTCAATGATTCAGGAGTCAGACATCTCTCTGAGTACACAGCCTCAAAGTGTGTCTCTGATAAGACATACTATCTTGCTTCCCATTTATTTTTATGGTATGCACCACCCTTTACACACAGTAAGTTAGTTTCATTTTCAAAAATGCTGTATTGTCTTGTGCTTTGATTATAATTCTAGTTATATATGTGTTCTGATTATTGAGATAATGTGCTGAGTCCACTTCTTCCTGAGGTCTTCTGGGTAATGTTCCCTTTTCCTCATGTACTTGTCAGAGATCACATTTTATTGTTAGTTAAAGTCAACTGAAAATTATTTAGTGAAACCCAGTTTTGGACAACAGATGAAGGCCATGAAATCTTAACTCTCTTCATTGTCTACAAAGGAACTGCCAGATTTCTGTCTTCAAATGTAGTCTTGGGAGCCTGGGAGGGAGAACCACAAGATGATTGTGGATCTATCCCATGAGCTTGTACTATTTTGCTAGGCTATAGCAGCACCTCTTCTGCTCACTGGTGGGTTTCCACACTGAAGGGAAATGTGTGCTCTGAAGATCTCCATTCTTAATTTGAGCAGAGATACAAATATCTATGGAATGACTAGAGTCCTTAGCACTGTGCAGAAAACTGCACAGAGGTGCAGAGGACCTACAGAGGACCTACCACACTAGCGCAACCACCACTCCCCCCTCTCCCCCCCATCCAGTGTTCCTGTCCTCAAGGCACTGGAACTCCTGTACAGAGCACATCTGCCAGTGTGCACCTGCCCAGGACCCTCTTTCTACACTTGGGTTTGAAGTGATTTGGGAAAAGACCTGAGTGGTTGTGGACAACATTCAACACTTCTGATCCACTCTGCTCCTGCTTAGTTATAAATGTGGAAAATTGATTTAAAAATAGCTCAATTAAGAAAAGAATAAATTTCTGGTTTGCTGGTCAATGCTGCTCTTCATCTAAAAGAAGAAACGCTGTCAGGCTGTCCTTGGATGCTATCTTGTTCCAGGGGGCAGAGTAAACACAATATAAAACGGGACTTTTCCAACTCCACCCACTGGCAAATAGGTTAGCAGCTTTCTCAAGATGTTTTTAACACTTTTGCTCATATTTTTCATTTTTCTTATTTACACTGCTGTTTTCAAAAATGCCTTTTGAATAGTTATAAAGAGAGATGTCTTCCAAAAGTCATTGACCATTCTTCATATCTCCCTGGATGTCTAAACTCGTCCTATCTTAGAGTGATAGCTCATTAGTCTCCTTTCTTTCCTGTAGTTTTTCTCTATGGGACCAAGATAAGTAGCATTTCAACTTAAGTGCTGCTCTCCTCCATTGTGGGATGAGAACAACTCTCTACACACTAATATAACAACTTGAAGAATTTCATTTGCTGCCCATTTTTAAGTGCTAAGGCTTCTTCTTCTCTTCACTTTTTGCAAATAGATCCTTCCATCATCTGGGCAACAATGTCATCTTCTCCCACCAGCAACCTTTCCAGGCCAAGGATCATATATCAGCACCTTAGGAATGTCATGTGCTTCCTCTAAATCCATCCTGTTTAGAACAGTCTCACTCATGCCCTACCAACTGTGTGCATGTGTGTGCATGTGTATGCATGTGTATGCGTATGTGAGTGTGCACGTGTACAATGTGTTTTGTATACCTATTGGAGCCCTTCATCTTGAAATAGTAGCCAAAGCCTTTACCATTAAGTGACATCTCCAGGCCCTCACTACCCACAGTCTAATCTTTCAACTTCCACTCATGCCATTCCTCTAGGCAGTGCAAACACCATTGCAGGAGAGAAGATATTTTAAACACTCTTTCTACCCAATCCTCTTTGGCTACCAGACTGCTCAAACATTAGGGTCAACTTCCATTCTGAGGAAAGGAAGAGGTTGAAGCCCTGGTGGCAGCCAGGAGAGCAGCATGTATGCTAGGAAGAGATTTTACTTGGTTTAAACAGCTAGTAAGACACATTTGTAGGGTCATGTAGAGCCAAGACAGAGATGGGCCAGTGATGGACAGGAACACACCTTGACCACAAGCACTTAATCATATGTGCTTCTAGCCAGCTACGATATAGTTTTCTTTTCATTCTGGCCTTTCCTTCATCATACTTCATTTGTTATTGTGTGTATATTTATTCATACAACAGTTTTCTAATACACAGCATGTACACAATGTGACAAGGGAGGAAACAAAATGATACCACAGCATGGGTTTCTCTTTCTCTTGAGTCTGTTCAAGTTTCTAACTGCATGTATCCAACTGATCACCAAGTGTTCTTACGGCACCACACAGTTCCATTCAAAGTTTAAATAGAAAGGCAATGCCATCTAGAGCATAGTAAAACTCATCCACAATCCTTTGTCTCTGGGGAACTTTATATTAACATGCTTAACAAAATAAGACAAGAACACAAGAGAACAAAGCTTCATCAGCTTAGTTAAAGTTTCAATATAAAACATGTAGGGACAGTGTGGTCACATGTCAAAATATCAGGAGAGCTTCTGAACTGAATGTTTGAACTGAAATAAGACAAAATGCCTCATATCAGTTGGATTATGGTAGCACAGGCCTGGAATTCCAGCACTCAGTAGGCTGGAACAGGAGAATCATGAGTTCAAGGCCAAAGTGAACAATAAAGTGAGTTCACTGTTAGCCTGTTAGAGTAAACCTACAGAGAGAGAGAGAGAGGGAGAGAGGTAGAGAGAGAGAGAGAGAGAGAGAGAGAGAGAGAGAGAGAGAAAGGGAGAGGGGGAGAGAGAGACAAAGACAGAGACAGAGATATATAGAGAGGGAAACACACAGACAGATACACAAATACATAAATACATGCATACAAACATATATATACACACATACACATAAAAACATGTACCAACACATATACACATAAATACACACACCTACAAGACACGTATACATACACATAATATACACACACTACATATGCATAGAGATGTATAAGCAAAAACATAGATACATTCACATACGCATACACCTACACATATGCATATATAATCATACAATCACCTGTTTGATTACACATATACACACCTATACACATATACATACCCCACATACATATACCTGCGCATACCTACACATACCTACACACACACACACACACACACATTCATACCAGTGTTGCTTTTGGTCAGCAGGTCAGCCATCCATAAGTTAACCTGATACAAATAGTAGACAATTTCTCAATTTTTCTGAATAGACTACTCTAGGGTGGATTTTTTTTCTCTTTTGATTATAATGAGAATGCACAGCTAGAAATCTTCAATGTGGAATAATATCCTTATTAAATAACCATGTTCTTGTAAAACCAACTAACCATATATACACATAATTACAGGAATGTTGATTTTGGTATGTGTTTAATAATTATAATGTGTACCTGCATAGCAATCCTCTTCAATGATGCATGCTTCTGGACCTCAGCAATGTCTCCAACCGCCAAACCAATCTGTAGGATGACAAAAGGTTGATGATAACATAACTATCATGCACTTGAGATTGGTCTTACTTTCCACTCAAGCTTCAATAACTAAACACCATAAACTAATTGGTACATAAGCAACTGCATGTCATGAACCAAATGGTATATATGCAATGCAATTTTGTTCTTTACATTTCTTAGGCCAGCTGGTCTAACTGTAGGTTGCTAAGGTGTGTTTGCTTGAGGCCTGCTCTTTTCTGAGGGAGATGGGGAGATTAAGGGGGGAGGAAAGAGACTTGGGAGAGCAGAGGGAAGGGAAGCAAACAGCAGTCAGGATGTGATATACAAAAGAAAAGTTTTTTAAAAGGAAAGAAAAAAACATTGGGTCCTGCAAGTCTAAAATGATGGTAGCAGACTTAATGTTGTATACGGTGTCTTCTGTATATTCTCAAGGAATAGTAGGCACAAAACGATAACAAGTTCCCACATACATTGATGAAAAGGTATGAATCCTGCTCATGAGTGCACTATCCTTATGGTAGAGTTACTATTTAGTATATTGCCATTTAAACTCTAAATGGTGGCAAGATCTCTCTGTCAAAGTGGAATCATAGCATAAGTTGCGGTGGCAGCATCTGCTGCACACTGAAGTGATGTGGATGGAGCCATTCACTGGTGAACGAAATCTGCCCAGAAGAGTCAACATGTGAGCTGAATTTTGAAAAATCAGAAAGAGTTGGCCTATGGAGGGAGAATGTTCTAGGAAAAAGGAAAAGTCTGTGCAAATGTTCCAGAGACAGGAAGGAAAGGCAAAATGGTCCTGTGGGAGATGGGAGCTAAGATCAAGATGACAGTGACTAAAGATAACGATAGAGATTGATGCATGCGATCTCTACAGATGGGTCTGCACTTCAGAAGGCCTCTTTCTAATTAGTCATGAGAATGAATTTAACAGGTCCACTTTCAAAGTGGCCAGCTTCTAATTAGCTATTCTGTGGTTAAAATTCATAGTAAGAATGTGGCAGAGAAATGAGATAGCACACTCCTCCATTTACTGCTGTGATAAAGGTCAAGTCTTGAAATGTAGGCCAGTTAGAGGAAGAGGTGAGGGTAAAAAGGGGTGAAAGCAGGGAGGCAATAACAAAGAAACACTCCATGACTTGGATGCCATGCCTCTAGACAAGGAAACCAGGAGCTAATAAACCTTACCGTTGTAAATCTGTTGCCTTCTGTCCTCTCTTTCAGTAACAGAAAGCAGACTAATACACCCCCAAATAGAGAACAAAGGGTTAAGAATCCTTATCATCACTAAATGTTCAAGTAATTAATGGAGTGACCAAGATACAGCACTTACCAGTAAGTTCATGAGAACAATTGGGACAAACATTGTGAAGGCAATAAGCTGCCCAAAGGTCAGGACTGGGTATGCCAATTCATTTCTAAACAATGGTTCTAGGAAGGCATCTCGATAATTGATGTCTCCTAGCATCATACTGAACGTCTGGATTAAGGAAAGCAATGGGGTACTGAAGGCATCCTGAAAAAAGAAGGAAGCAACAACAGGAAATGAACATCACATGGATGGCGTGGAAACGGCTCTCCTGACAGTCAAATGATGCAAGTGATGCTAAGAATTTAATTTACACCTGCATTCATGAGAAATATTAATAAACCATCAAAGTAAACAAGAAAAAATGTCATACTTAAAATATAAGCTTTTGACAGAGAAAAATCTAATAAAATTATAATTTTCTGCTATAAAATCATTGAAGATATATATGAGATTAAAGGTATGCAAATACAAATCAATTTACTAGGTCATTAAGATTTAAATATAAGTATGTATTTTCAATATTATTAGCAATTAAATAAACTAGAGATGCAAATATCTCACTTGGAAATTCAGGAGGACGTAAAAGCTGAGGCCAAAGGCCAAAAGGAGGAAGATAAACACTCCCGTGGATCGCAGCAATGTTTTAAAAATCACCTCCAACATAACAATGAAAATCCCGCAGTTCTCAAACCTGCAAAAGTAAGCACATTAAAACATCTGCTCACTGTGTGGAGTAAGTCAAATAGGAGGGTTAATAGATAAGATCACCCAAGCCAGTCATTCTGTAATAAAGAAACCAATGCAAATCTGCGCATAACCAGGGTTTTTGTTTTTTTTTTTTTTAAAAATCTGATTATTTTCCTCCTCATCACCTTCTTCTTCTTCCACCTCTTTTTTCTTCTTCATCTTCCCCTTCCACATCTTCCTCCTCCTCTTTCTCCTCCTCTTCTTCCTCTTCTTTTTTCTTCTTCCTCTCCTCCCACCCCTCTTCCCCTCCCCCTCCTCCTTTTCCCCCTCTTCTTCCTCCGCTCCTCCTCCTCCTCTTCCTCCTCCTCTTCTTCTGTTTTAAGACAGGGTCTCTGTTTGTAGCCCTGAACAGAGTGTTTCCGTCTTACTAATACCATCTCTGACTGTTTTATCAGTTGACCAATGGAATAGAAGTTTACTTTAAGTGGTAAAGAGAAGCCATCACAAACCCAGCTTTAAAAAAAATGATACCAGTTGTTTAATAAAGAGATTAGGGACAGGAATTCTGTGCTGGATCAAGTAGAGACTGAATAAAGAAGCTTACATTTGCAGAAGCCCACAGGACAGGGCACAATTTACACTCTTCCCTCCGTGTGACCCACCTGTAGCACAATACACTGTGAAATGTCTGGATAGACACCAAGTGCAACCTCTGTCTTCTAGCTTGTAAAATTCTTAAAAGAAGGGATCACAACTTATATATATATATATATATAAAACACGGCCTAATACATACACGAGTCAAAACATCGGTGTGTGCTTTGTAAATACATGTGTCAATAAAAAAATACAAATCTTCGAAAATCTGAAAGAAAATTTAGCAATGTTCTCAAAGGGAACAGAAAAATAGAAAGCTCACTCCTAATATCTGGCATGACTTTGCATTCCTCCCTGTCACTGCTCTTCCCACACCCATGCCCCCTCTCTATAAGGGTCCACACCTCAGTCAGCAAGACTGTACTATTAACAGTAATGCAGATTAAAACGGGGCAAGCATTTCCCTGGAGACCCAAGCCTCCAGCCCAACCTTCTTCTTGACTTACTAACTGAAACCATCAATATATTCCTCTTACTCAGTGCTGAAGTTTCTTCTTTGATGCAAGGCTTATTGTGCCATTTACTTCTTGTTATTATAAACACATATAAAGAGAACATTTAACTCAACACTAGCAACTGTTAGGATGTGAACTTAGCCCATTTTCCCCATCTTGAATTACTTATTCTTTTTAAAAAATGCTCTGCATTTCTATAACTTTTATTCACTTAACATGAGTGTTTTAACCAAAGTAAATGCTTACTAAACAGGATCAGGTGAAACAAGAGTAGTTGATGCTTTCATTGCCATTCCTACACATATTTGGTCTGAGTTTGTTGATGAAGGCAGATTTGGTAAGGCCACCATGGCCATGGCTGGAAACTCTTTCATGGTTATACTGACAACGGTGATGATCTGCAGCTGGTTCCTAGTGGGTAGAAGTTAAGGATGCTGCTAACTACACAACATGTTGTTGCATTTGCAGAACTGCCTCCTTCGTACACACACACACCACCAATAATTGATGGGTCCTCATTTAAGTTAAAGGCTCAGTCTACATACTGAATTCCAGAGCCCTGTACCCTTCAGGATTAAAATATTAAAATACATTTAAAACAATTGGAAACGGTGAAAAACATGTTAAAAATTCACCTCACCTATAATAGTTCTTTCCTTGATATTAAAAGGCTTAAAGAATGTAAACGTCATCCAAACTGGTCTTACCTTTGAAGATACAGTAGGAAGTTCATCCAGTAGAAGAATATCGCTATTGCTCCGCATTGCCACTGCATATATGCAGGGATGTCGAGGAACAAGGGCAACACGAAGATGATACTGGTTGTATAGATAACCCACTCCAGAGCGTTGTTGTAATCCAGGAAGTAATTCCTTTTCTGGATAGAGAAGGAAGGAGAATGACCACATGAAGAAATCTGGCATCTATGGATTGTAAAATGCTAGCTGGTTTTGTTGTTGGTTTGTTTAATTGTTTGATAGGTTAGTTGGTTGATTGGCTGGCTGGTTTTTCATATACATGGTACATTTCCTCTTCAGGAACATGTACCCTGTTTGTCTTCTGTGGACAAACAAACAGACAAAACTTTCTGGAAGCAGTAATGGTTGACAACACTTTCTCACATTTCAGCTAAGCAAAAATTACCAAACCTTCAACCTTACCAAAAATTATGTGACTTTTACAACTTGAACTTTCTATATTAGTCAAGCTGTGTGAATTTAGTATGAGAAAACCATTGCCAATTAATTAGTACTCTCTATATTAAAATAGTTATACCTTAAAAATACAAACAGAATTGTATACCTGTTGGAAAATTTGGACCACTTCTTTGCAATATCCAAATATACTTGATAAAAAAACTAGAATCATACATATTTTTATTGGAAATGAATTCTGCAACAAAAAGTATAAGACAGAGGGGTTATGAGGGTTTTAAATGTAGACAATTATTTGCATCATAATTTCCCACTAGTAAATTTTATTTTGCTATCATTTCATTTTTATCCATTGTCTACAGTTGTATTAAAGTGAAAGTTATTGTCATGGCAACACCTATCTCTTTTAGGAGACATGATATACTAATTTCTTAACACTTCAGTCATTGCATAGTCAAACAGTGCATAAAGGAACACAGATCTGCATACCTACACACATTTTTTAAAAGTGTGATTAAGTACACATGTCATAAAAGTTACTGCTCTAAAGTTTTCATTGCATGCAATTCTTATGTATATAGTGTGTATTTGTGTGTGTGTGTGCACATGAATGTGTGTAGGCACTCATGTCATGGCAGTAAGGTGTAATTTGGAGGACACCTTGAAGAAGTGGGTTCTCTCTTTCTATTATTTGGGTTCTAGATATTGAACTTGTGTCATCAGTATTAGTAACATGTGCTTTCTGCCCAGTGATCTATCTCTCTGCCTCATACCCCCAGTTTGCTATTTTAAAAACTCTACATCTTAAATACCCTTTACATTATGAAATGTATGATTCAATGTGTTCAATGATAATTGAACGCATTCACATCTTTACATCACCATTACTGCTATTTCCAGAACTTCTCCATTACTTCATTTTTTAAAGCTTGAACTTGTGAAATACCTCTTCCTATTTCCCCTTTCCTGCTTTCCTCACAATGGCAAACTGATGAGATTCCAGAAAAGCTGTAAAACCTCACATTTAGCAGTTTAGCTAGATGTCATTCCTTTGCAAACTTTCTTACTGACCATTTGTTAATATTTGTTCTCATGCCAAGACAGATTTTTAGAAGAAATGTGTACCATACATAAGCTCTATTCATAATAATCAAAGTCCTGATATAAACTTGTTATTTCTGAGGAAAAACAATGTTTACAATCCTTAATTTTAAAAGATTAAAGTTTTAAAATACCAGAGTGTCTATTCTTTCCTCATGAGTACTACTAGTTTCATTGATTATTCCAGTAGAATTGAAGGCCATTCCAGGCTGTATTTTGACAACAAGAAGGGTCATAGGTATGAGACCAAGACAATAAGATCCTAGGTTCATCATATGAGCCCTGAATCCATAGGCACACCTATAAAGAAATGAGAAAATCACAACTGAACCATCTCAAATAAAACTATTTAAAAGACATCTATGGAAAAAATAGCAATGACATATTTCCAGACGTCTATTCTATAATTCATTGAATTTTACAACCAAAGTTTTTGTAATTCACCTTCTCCGTTTTAAGAGATGGGATCTCAGTTGCTAAGCAAACAATAATGTGTCAGCAATTCATGGAGAGAATTCCATCCATGTGCCCTAGCTACCCATACTACATGCCTTTTAATTACCTCATTGGTCACTAAACTTAATGACCCAGGATGTTGGATTCTGTCTCAAACAATAATTCCTTCCTAGCCCTCACACATTTCAAATGTATTTGGGTCAAAAATAACCTCAATGACTTTTAATGACAAAATTTGCCTTTGATGCTTATTCTTCTTAAATTCTAAAACATGATAATAAAATCTAAAATAACAAACTACCACTGCAATAAAATTATTTAAAAGGCTTTCGGAAGAGTTTATGGTAGCATCAAATTAAAGAGAAGGGCTGGTACCCACCATTTCATGAGTAAGTATTCCCTACACACAGGGTGGTTGAGGAGCTCTATGCGATTATGCTGGACCATGACCTGAAAACGAGCAAAACGCCATCAAAACAAAATGATGTCAAACAACTGAGGACGAACTCAGTCTTTTGTTTTGGGATTTACAAGATTATTATGATATTATGAGTGCAACATTTTCTTATTTTAGAAATTTCGAGAAGTCCTTTAAATATAAAACAGAAGATTTTATTTTAACAAAAATAAAAACTCAAAAAGGGGAGGGAGGGAGAGAGAGGGGGAGATAGAAAAAGACAGATAAAATCATGCTGTTGCATCTATATAAAACTGATTCATTTTCTTTCTCTCCCTCTCTCCATCTCTGTCCCAACAATGTGGCATAGTTTTGTTACACAGGGTTATAGCACAAATAGGTATGATAGGTCAATTGGCAAAGGTTAACCTTCATTCTGCCACTGAAGAAATTCAGCCTTACCTTTCTAGAGGAATTTCTTCAGTAGAGCACATAAAAGTAATTAAAATACTGTGTTCATTATAAGCTTTCAAGGCTGTTATTAATGATATTAGTATCTATTTTAAAATTACATTTTAATGATCACAGAAATATGTAATGAGAAATTAATGAAAGTGAGGGAACAAGAGACTTTCCCACATCCTCTTTCATTCACAAAAATCACTGTTACCATAATGCAGAGGCCAAACTAGCTTGGTAAGCAACAGTTAGGAGGATTCTGCATACCAGATGAACATGTTAACCTAGAACAGCTATTCTCCAGAGAAGATGAATTCTAGAAAATCTAAAGTGAAAAAATTCAGGCTTGGACAACATAGCAGGTATGGGAATTAAACTATAAAAATGTGTGTCCAAACTCTTCCATTTCCATCAAGCATGTTATATCCAAGCAATGCAGAACTCAATTGGAAACACATCTGTTAATGCAAACACTATACTTACATTGAGGATTGTAAGAGGCTCATATATCACATCCTGGGTAGGTGCTACTTTTTTGGTCATGGATAATGGGCATTGGAGATACTTGAAATTATACTCAATCTGTGGAAGACATAAATTTAAAATATTAGTCTAATAAAGACTTCTTTATAAAATTGTTCTTGAGATTGATTGATTGATTGATTGATTGATTGATTGATTGATTGATTGATTGATGATGCATGGATGTTTTGCCTGCATGTGTGTCTGCATACCACATGTGTACTTGGTGTCCACAAATTTCTGTATCCACTGGAACTGGAGTTACAGACAGTTGTGAACCACCATGAGGGTGCTGAGAATCAACTTTTTGTCTTGTGAAAGAGCAGCAATGCTTGTAAGCACTAAACTATCTGTCTAATCCCCTGTTAATTTTTTGCAATAAGTCAGATATGCAAGCTTAATTTTCTGCTGAAAGTTTACTGGCATAACTATGGGTAATTTCAAATGGAGAAAAGGGAACTAAGTTAGAACATGTAAATTATAAAAAATAAATATATTGGAAAGAAATTCTTTCAATTTCTTTACAAGTCATAGCCATGAATAAAATGCAATTATTTGGTTTAGGCCCATGTCTATAAAAATCACCCCAAATCTAGTGGTTTAGTTTCATAATACTGATGAAAAATATCTTTGCTTGTCATGCTGTCCTCTCAGATCCTGGAAGGACAGGATGTACATGCAGCAGAAACTGGACAACTGGACATCCACCCCCATAGGACATGAATTATTTTAGAGATTCATCGTTCACATAAAATACCTAAGTAAATGTAAATACTAGAAATAACACTAAATATTGGTGTTAAAAGAAACTAAAGATTTAGGGCAAACTCTCATAAATCAATAACGCAGCATGAAGCCAATACTCACTAACTACTGTAGATTGTAGAAATACAGCAGCACCATTTTCATATTTTCAAGGAATTTTTATAAAATACACTTTAGATTATCACAATAAAATAAGCTTACATGGTAGTCTTGACAGGACTTGTCTTCTGTGGAAGGTATCATGCAGAAATCTAAAAGAACCTTGGAGAAAGAAAACCCAGCTGAATATTGGGGCAGCAGACTATATATGAGAAAGGAGTTTATTCCACATTTAAATAATATACAAGCATTCCCCTGCTTTCCTTTGCTCCATGATCCTTCTCCAGGAAGAACAAGGAACTGGGAGTTTTCTTCTAGCTGTCACCCCAGGAGAGGCCATGATAAATTAGTACCCTGAATTTTCTTCCTGTCAATATTGTCCATCAAGGTTATATGTTCATCTGGAGTGTAGGAGACTCACTATCAGGTTCTGCAGTGCTCATTAAGCCATAAACTGTTATCTTCATGTTTGAATAGACAGATGTATTAAAAAAATCTTCCTTGTACAAAGAAAGCAATGTCATACGAATGATAATATATGACCACTGCCACTTAACATTAGAGTTGAGTGTGCAAAGAGAGAAAATTGGGTGTGCCACACAGGATAAGCTTCTGCACATAGAAGCAACTGGTATTCAACATGGTTATCCCGGCTTTCTGAGAAGGCAGCCTACGAATTTTGATTTATATAGAAAGTCAAGCACCTATATCCTTAAGGAAGGCATCTTGAGTATACATGTTAGAAAAAAATGTGAAGAGCATTACTTCAGCTATCAAATACCATTGTGTATCTGCCCTAAACTTGTTTGAAGGAGAAAAAATCTATTTTTCAAATTTTATTATATGTATTGCATGCAATAATTGTTAGGATTCTTTTGTCAAAGCAGGTCCTCATTGAACATTTGTTGGCTAATTTCCCTCATTTAGAAACTAGAAAGATAGAAACTATTATTATGGGAGTAAGTACACCTAGCACACTACATGCCAAGCACACACCCATGAGACTTTGGCTTTAGGAAGCTTACTTTCATGCACTCAGGCAGATATTCCACCATTTCCATGATTGGACATCGATTGCTTGGAGAATCATGAGTAAAAACTTGAAGACACTCATCCCATCTGCAAATGACATGTAAGAGAAGCCCAATGATTAATCACTGTTTTGCATTGCTGTTCAAACTGGAGATGATGCACTCCTAGTGGAAGCCAATTTTTAATTTCATTCTTAAAGCATCATGTTCTCATTACTGCAGTGGTGCCATACGAGCCAAGGTCAATTCATCAATCTATTATTCATCAATGATACCAATCTATTAATGGCGATTAGGAATATAGGTGAGGTTCGGGATAGGTATTCTATTCACTGCCCTGTCTCTTTCTTTAACTGCCTTTTAGAGAAGGCAGGCTTTACGATTCTTTCACACCTGAAATTATGATGTGGTAAGTACATTCAGAGGTGACTCTGTTAGTCAGAAAATGTTATGTTCACATATAAGAGTTCGCAGCTTATGCTGCATCTATATTTAGCACATTTATGTAATTATTGAGTTGAATTAAAAAAATAGCATGTGTTGAATACAGTACTGAGTATTGATCCTGCCATAACATTTCAGTGAATCTGTTTCTTCAACACTGGCTAAAGAGATGGAATTTGAACATACTTATGATTCCAAAGAGAAATTAAAACTATAACCAGAAGCAAAAATGAGCTCATTGATCTTTAATATAACTCTGCAGGATGAGTCTGATGCCACTACCACAAATCCATACAGTTTATGATTAGAATTCAAGTGGAATATCTACATTATTGTCAGAAACGATGTCCAAGCACTTTGGTTCCCTGGCAGTTCAAAGGAAAATGAATTTCTCAAGACATCATATGCTTCAAATGCAGGCTAGATCTACTTAAATATTAAAATTAGTCAACTTTGTGTCCCCCAATGGGTGTCAAAGGGGTTGTCTAAATATTTATCTGTGGTACTATTGAGAAGTTGTTTGAAAAGTGTATAAAATCACCATCTAACCTCATCATCCAAACTCCTCAGAGGGGCTCAGTAGTTAAGAGCAGCCACTGCTCTTCCAGAGAACTTGGGTTCAATTTTCAGTACCTACATGGTGGCTCACAACCATTCACACCTCCAATTTCCAGGGCTAGCAGCCTCTTCTGACCTCTTTTGACAGCAGGCACACATGTGGTACAAATGCACACATGCAGAAAAAAATTAAAATAAATAAATCTTTTGAAAAACAAGAGTAAATGCCACAGAGAATAGTTTGTAAATGTACATTCATAAAAGATCAGATGTTGTTAGGGTGCATTTAATTAAATGGTATTTGTAACCTCAGTTATACTTTCTATATTGTTATTATTTATATGTCTCATTTAATAATTTATTTATTATTTATGTGTTAATTTGGAGGAGGGCACACCAAAGTGTGCATGCTAGATTAGAGGGTAACTAGTGGAAGTTGGTTTTCTTCTTCTGTTATATAAGTTCAAAGGACCAACCCAGGTAGTCAGGCTTGGTGCCAGGCATGATTACCCGATGAGATAGCTTACTAGTTCTAGGCATGTCTTCATCAGCATACAGTTGTGGAATATGTGCTGATAAGAACATCTCAGGCAAGTCCAGGAAGGCAAGCCAGAGTTTGCTTTGACAGGAACCTTGTTGCCAAATCTTCCATGTGCCTAGAACCCAGTATCCTCATAAAGGGCTAACCATGTAGTATTGGGCTGTCATGTTAAAGTTTGTAGAAATGAAGACTGAGGGTAAAGCAATGCTTCCATGTCAGCAATAACAGAAAAATAGGCATTTTTATATGTAGATTTAAAACCGAAGCATGTTCCTTTCTTCTCACCTGGTCTCAGACTAGGGATATACCATGTTATCAGAGGAAACAGGTCACAAGGAAGACAGGAAGACACATGCATACCTTTTACTCCTGATGGTTGTGAGAACCACTTCCTTGCGCTTGTTGTGCAGGGCAATATGCAGAAAGGAAGCTTGTTTCTTGTTCAGGAGGATGTCAGCATTGTAGCTCAAAAGCATTGCAACAGCCTTGGCATGACCTTCCCGTGCTGCAAAGTGGAGCGCTGTGTTCTTTTAACGAAAACAAAACATACAATATGGAGTGAGAGTAGTAAACATCCTTTGGCTGTTTTGTTGTCTTGTACATTGCTGAATTTCTTAAAGGAATAATTAATGAAGCTAACTACTTAATAGCAAAGTATATCAGGCTTAACCTCAGGTTGACAATGAAGCTTTTAAACAATGGGTTTATCATCCAAATTTGAGAGAGAGAAAGAGAGAGAGAAGGAGAGAGATTGTGTGTGTGTGTGTGTGTGTGTGTGTGTGTGTGTGTGTGTTTCAAGGGCTTGTGTTACTTTGTGTTGTTCTGTGTTTTTTAGGGCCAGATGACTCCACAAGGGCATGTGAGAAGTTCTTGGAGTGAGGCTCTTATAGAAAGCACAGAAGGACATGCCCCTGGGAACTTAGCACCTATTAGAACTGTGGATCCCAGACTTAGAGTTCTATAGGCACATTTCAAAGTCAGAGACTTTGGATGCTAGTTTATCATTTCCCCATATAAAAATGTCTTCAAAAATAGAAACAGAGATCATGATGGCCTATATCAATCATTTCTTGAGGAAATATACATTTCAATACTTTCTAAAAAACAATGAGAATAGATAGTAGTTTTGTCATCTTGACACAACCCAGAAGAGGATATTGGTGAACTGTCTAGATTAGGTTGGTCTGTGGGCATGTTTGTGGGAAATTGTCCTGATTGTTGATTGTTGTGGAAGGACTCAGCCCATTGTAGAAGTGGGTAGCATCATTCCTTCAGCAGGGGCTCATGAACTAGAAAAGACATGAAGCCATATGGACGCAAGGAAGCCAGGAGTCATTCATTTCTCTCTGTTCTTGACTATATGTGTGATACAACTAATTGCTCTAAGCTTCTGCCTTGACTCCCTTCAGTGATTGGCTGTAAAATGGAATTGTAAGCCTGAGAAACCCTTTCTGTGTGTTACCAGGACATTTTATCACAGCAACAGAAATGAAACTAGAACAGATATTAGTAGCTGAGAAGTAGAGTTGTTGCTGTGATAAACCTGATTTCATAACTTTTTGTGGCTTTGAATTCTTTTGCTGGAGGATTGTGGAGGGTTATGGAACTTTAGATTGGAAAGCCAATGAGCATTCAGAGCTTAATGGGAAGCTCTTGTGGCATGGGAGCTTAGAAGATAAGAATGCTTGAGTGGCATCCTGAGAGTGGAGGTCCAGATCATGACTTAGGGGGAAACAGTTTATTGATAACAGGGATAGGGGCCATTTGAATGATATTTGGCTAAGACTCTGTGTTGATCATGCTGCAGCTGAAGAATCAGCTGTGATTAATAACAGATCATCAGTACTGAAGTGAAGCTACCTGTGCTTTCTTAGAACAATAGGAAAAGATTTCCACAGGGTAATATAACTGTGGTCCAGGAGTACAGGCTACATCTCTCAGCAAAACTTGACAATGAAGACATTGTCTGCTGGGATATAGGTTTTAAAGACATGAAAAATGAGTGTGGGGGGATGGTCGAGTGTAATCGAGGCTTGATACTTTGTCATAGTTTGGTAGTCCTCCTCGAGAGACCTTGAACAGTCATTGGTATGGGTGAACATTCTGCCACAATGGAGACAGGCCAATACTGTGGAATATCCACTGAGGATAGCTGCAGGTAGGAAGCAAGGCTAGTTCAAGCCTAGGAGAGAAGCTGGATGTTGAGAATGGCCAAGCTGAAGAGGTAAGGATGCCTTCCAAGCTCAGAAGATTGCTAGCCTTGGATGTTGGACAGTGAGATAACAACATTTGATTTACCCTGGTGGGTTTTGGTTTCACTTACATGCCATGGCCATTTCTTCTCTGTCTTAGGGTTATTATTGCTATGATAAAACACTTTGACCAAAGCAACTTGGA
This sequence comes from Tokudaia tokunoshimensis, assembly GCA_036184795.1. Lineage (NCBI taxonomy): Eukaryota > Metazoa > Chordata > Mammalia > Rodentia > Muridae > Tokudaia > Tokudaia tokunoshimensis. The sequence goes on along the minus strand of BTHU01000014.1, from coordinate 105,030,706 downwards.
AAATAAAGGGTTTCTTTGTCGTAAGCTTCCGTATTATTGTTCATCAAGGGAAGTCAGGACAGGATCACAAGCAAGGTAAGAACCAGAAGGCAGAAATTATGGAGGAGTGCTGCTTTCTAGCTCGATCATCATGGCTTGCTCAGCATGGTTTCTTATAGAACCTGGGGCCACCATTCCAGGGATGCCACCTCCTACAATAGGATTGGGCCCTCTCCCATCAATCACTAATTTAGAAAATAAACCTAAAGAGGGATCTTATGGGGGCATCTTTTCAATTGAGGTTCTCTTCTTTCAGATGACAGTAGCTTGTGTCAAGCTGACATAAAACTAGCCAACACATTTCCCTTTGGAATAAGAATGCTTAACTATGTAATTTGTTTTTTACAGAAGCCCATGCCTTAGACTTTAGACTTTTAAAGAGACTTTGGATGTTTACAGAGTTAGCTTTTTAAGGACTAGGACCTTTGAAAATGGATTATATTTCATACATAATATAAACCTGAGAACTAGTAAGTAAGGAAAGGATGTATATAGTTTACAAATGATGCAGCTATCTGTATGTCAAGGTAGACTACAATGGTTTTGATTGTCAAATTGCCGTGAACTAATGTCAAGCCAGAAGCAGAGCCTCCGTTAAGGAGTCTTCTAGATCTGATCAGCCAGTGTGTGTGCCTAGGGGGCATTGCCTTGGTTATTAATTGCCTCTGCCCATTGTAGGCTAGAACAATCTCACTGAACAGGGAGCAAGCAGTAAGGGTTCATTCCTTTGTCTTGTGATGTCTAGATGTGTGAGCTCCAGCCTTATTAGCCTGACAGTGATAGGCTGTAGCCTAGAATTGTGAGTCAGATAAAGCCCTTCCTCCCCTAAGTTACTTATCAGAGTGTTTTATCAAAACACCAAAATAAAACTAGAATAATACCCACTAAATGGCACTAAAGACAATCCTTTTACAACCCTAGGCTTCATGCCCAGCCTGTCTTTCAGGATTCTCAGCTCCGCTCTCTTTATTTTTCTGGGTTCACCAAGAAGAGATTAAAAAATTTAGGGTGAAATCATAGTCTTTGGCAGCTATGAAACAGTACCTTCAATGCACACACATCGCTCACTCTCCAATTTCTAGTCCCTTTTACTTATTCCTCTCATAGACTAGTTTTTAAAATCCCAACAGAAGGCTGAGAGTAGAGCAAGGAATGAACACCTTGAAAAAGGCTTCTTAACAATTCTGCACATTTACTCTACACCAAGATTCTGATTTGGTCAAAGAAACCCAGTACCTACCCCTTCTTCATCTAGCCGGTCTGTGCACTTCAGGTTAGTATCAAGAATGACCTTCATGGTCTGAGTGTACCCACCCATGGACGCATGATGCAAAGCAGTCCAGCCATTGTGGTCACTGTTAAAGAGGTAAGAGAAGACATGCAAATATACTTACAGGTCAAACATGGAAGGTGACACCGCTGAGATCAGCGTAGCGTATGCTGATGGCAAAGTACGAGATGAGACAACCCAAGGTTTAGTACATGTTTATAATGTATGAGGCAGTTTCAAGCATAGTAGCGGTCACTCACTTATTTATAATTGTGATTCACATGTGTACTTTAGTGAAATATAAAGGATATAAGAATATCATCAAACTCTTGGAGCAGGGGAAAGTATGTGTTCTGTATTTTATTTTTCAAAGCCTCAAGGGGTTTATAAATACAGATTTCAATCATGTTTCCCTGAGCATTGTATCAGAAAAGTTTCCATAATATTTTCATTATTTTTACAGTCATTAGTGATTGCAGTTGTAAGGTAGTTAATATTGTTTCTAAGCATTTAGATCTCCACCCTCTTGTGCTATCAAAGTGGCTTATCCTTATTCACAGAAATTAAAGAAACAGAAATAGTGAAAGTTTGTCATATTGGTGATACTTGCCTAATTACAATATAGGAAATAAATCACACAAGCTAAGTTTGGTATTCATAAGTAACTCTTTCAGGTTATTTCAGTAATGCTGTAATTAAGGACCAGCTATGGTGCTGGGTCTCCCTCCATGTGTCCCTTTTACAGGCCTGATGTTCTGTGTTCCTTAGAAGCAGGAATAAACTGGGCAAAGTCTTCAGTTCAAGGCTGTCACTCATGCACTACTCTTAGTGATTGGATGATGAAACTGGCTGGTGATTTTGAGCCCAAAGACCCACTTGCTCCCCAACACTTTGGGAAATTTGAAGATAGAGCATTGTGCCTAAGTGTCTCTAGTCCCTTTTCTAAAGATGATATTCAATTACTGCACATATTTCATTATGCTTCATATTTCAACTTGGCTTTGTTAATCATATTAACTTTCCTTAAGTACTACAGTTGTTTCAATAAGTACAAGAGCCCTTAAGTTCCAGTCAGTTTGAATATTTTCCATTGCTACTTCTTTGTATCCCTCATCAGTTAGACTGAATGGAAAACTCTTTGCACTTTGTGATTTTGTGCTTGTATGTGTGCAAATGTACACATACATGAACTCACATACACAAATATTTCTCTGAATTTCCACAGGAAGATGAAAGAAAGTCATAGAATACAAAGAAATATTTCAACGGTTCTTAAAAATACTCTCCCCAAAGTCACTTACTCTGAAGCAACAAGATCAATGATCCATACACTTAATTGGCCATTTGAGAATTATACTTAATTCCATTTTAGAGTTTGAGAAATTATGTATGTTTTGAACATAAAATGAGATAGATGTTTTTATACCATCATTTAAAATATTACAGAAAAGTTTAAAATGCCTAAATTTAAGATATACACAATTCCATGAATTCATGCCTCACCTGAGAAACAAGGCCCCTTTCTTCAGGAGAAGTTGAACAACTTTATCATGTCCATTCTTTGCTGCCAAGTGGAGAGGGGTCATCCCATGGAGATCCCCTTCATTCAAAAGCCTTGTGTCACTTATGTCTTGCAGAAGCCTCTGACATGTATTGATGCGCCCATAACTTGAAAAGGTCAGGTTCATATGTGTGAGATGAATATACAACAGAAACAAACATGCTCAAATATTGTGAGTCTGATCCTCACCTGGCTGCAAAATGCAGGGGCGACTTCTTATCTTTACTTTTGGTATGAATGGACACATTGAACCCAAGGAGGTTATTTACAGAGACAGGGACACCCTGCCTACATGCATAATGGAGAGGTGTACATCCATCATTGTCTTCATCCATCACCAGCTCTTTGATATGCTGCATCTGTGAGAAAAGGAGTCTTTCAATACAAGTGCACCAGTGTTGTAGGGTAGATTTCATACTATTCTGTAGCGTAGCATTTTCCAATCTATTGCAGAAAAATCTGCAAATAATCTAAAAACAGATAATGGAAAATCCATAGAGATGAGGTCTCATGTTTTGTCTGCATATCAAGTGAGAGACCCTGCAAAGGAGGGGGGGTAGCAGCATTTGACATGTCCTCCCTCCCTTCTGCTCCTCTCTTCATTGTTTCCACAAACAACACTTCAGCCCGTAAACTTAAGGTTAAGCCAAACAAAACAGATGGGTGTCTTGAAAGTGGATTTACTTAATTTTTAAAATGGATTAAATGAGAATATGAAAGGCAAATGAGGAGGTCAATCCATGTTGTAAAACATTTACTTTTGTTTAAAAAAAACTTAAGCCCATGTGCATTTTGGTTCTGTATTAAGCACAATAACAGGATGGAAATCTACTTATTATAAGGAATACCTCACGTTTCAGGTGCACTTAATAGCTAGGTAGTAATGTTATTTGGCTCATTACACATGATGCTGCCATCAGTCAGTCAAATGTGGTGAGCAGTTTTCCTAACAAATGGTGAAACACTAGTAATTCACCTTTATTCTTGTCTTCTCCATTCACAAGGAAAGTGCCGAAGGAAACAGTGAAGGAAACTGACTGATTATCAATGGGCCCTAGTTATAGGTGAGAGTACAAAACCTCTGTAACTTTAAAAAGTCAGTCTGGATTATCATCAACTAATTATCATCATCCCCACCTCTGTGATGGAAATAAAGCGTCTCTATTTTAAAGCAGTATTGAAATTCTAAAATGAGGTCTCATAATATAAATGGCAACATGATAAACATATTCTTCATTGAATATGACTTAGTTTGCAATTCATGAACATACAATATACAATACCTGCATAAACTCAGGCCGCAAATTTCTTAGTCCATAAGGCTGCTGCACAGTCAAATGTAGAAAGTTACGACCAAGATGATCTTTTATGTCTACCTTGGCACCTGAAAAAAAGCACAATAGAAAAATAAAATCTACACATGGGTTTATAACATGGTCATTGGTGACCCTTCCCAAACCTTTAACGTACAGTAAACTATAGTTGGGTGGAAAAACTGAACATTTTTTAAATGGGTTTACTTTACTCTGTGTGTGTTTGTGTGTGTGTGTGTGTGTGTGTGTGTGTGTGTGTGTGTGTGTGAGAAAAGGGGTGGAAAATCTGTAATACTTTACATTTCTAGATGAATCCTTGAGTTTTAAGTATAAAAGATGAACAAAGAGAGATGAGCAGCCCCTTTTATCCCCATGGCACCAGGCTAGCCTGCAACAGAGACAGTGACAGGACAGAAAGATCATAACATCTTCAGCCAACTCCTGGTGTTTACTAGCTGCCTTATACATGTTATACATTATTGCTATGAATTACCTTTTAGTATTTTTTACTGGACTGAATATAATTATAGGCTTGGAAAGTCTTTTATTAACCTTTGTATGCACAGAATATGTCCCGGTGACTGACATGGGACAGCTGGTTAACAAATGTTTATTTGAGCAGATGGGTCTGCTTCTGATTGGTACCTTTAGAGAGGAGCAAATTCACAATATTCCAGGATGCAGAAGCAGTTGCTAAAATAAGTGGAGAGCGTCCTTCAGAATCAGTACTGTTGATGTCTGCTCCCTAAAACAAAGCAAGTCACTCAGCAAGGAGATTATGACTAGGGAAAGTAGCAGCTGACGTTGCAATGCCTAACTAAAATACAATGTCCAATACTCCAGCACTCAATCTTAACTAATCATAGAATTACATGACATTTCTATAAAATGCAAATATCATTACATATCAAGATATTCTCCCACAAATTCAACAATGAAATTATTTCCCCATGTTAACTTATGTTTTTAATTAACATCTGCCAATAGATCAATTACTAACCAAATCCTTAGAATAAAACTTTTTTACCTAAAACATTATTTAGTTCTCACCATAAGAAATTATATAAATGCCTCTAATTTTGATTTTTTCCTCATTTATTGCTGTGTAATTTTTAAAGCATTAATGAGAAATAATATACTTTAAATGCTTACAGTATTTGAAAAATAAAAAATGGGACAACTGAATTGAAATTATGGAGGTTAGGGTTTAACCAAAGATCATGTGAAAATTCACATTAAAAATGCTTTTTGTTTGTGTGTGTGTGTGTGTGTGTGTGTGTGTGTGTTAAGGGACTATATTTCACAAGATAAGAAGCAAAGGACCTTTAGAATTTCCATGGATTAAATACTCTACTTTGGGTAGATTAGTAAAAATCTCATAAACTTTGAATCAGGCATCTCCCTTTGTTCTTGCAGGGCATAGCTGTGAGTAGCAACACCAGCTGCATGGGAAGATGATGGCAGTGGGTGAGGGATAGCTATGACTCCCCCACAGCCCACTGACAAGAAAGCACATACGGCACAAACACATGGCATCTAGTGAAGCTCTTTTGTATACTTTTGTGTAAATATCACAATTTCAGTGGCTACTACTAACAACACAGGAATTGCTAAGCACTCTGTCTGATTGGAGCTTTGCTGATTGTCCATTTTGTGGGAGCTAATAAACCCACCAGCACCCAACCATTCATGTACAGGCTTGGGAAAATGCCAGTCTGCTTCTCTAATGAAGATCTCAGGCTTTTATGGGCAGCAAAACTTCAGCATATCTTTTGACTTCACTGATTTTCATGGTATGGAAGATGATACAATGCTGTGGTAGTGAGGATAAAACTTATTTTGGAAGATGAAAGAGATATAGGTGGCCTGTATTATATCTGCCAAAGTAGATTTATCAGTGCTGATAAAGCAACATTTGATTTGTCTATAACCCATAGTCCTAAGAAGAACCCGTCGTAGGCCCCCACAGGAGCTTTCTTTGCAATAGACCCATAAACTCTAAGCACAAAGCTCATTGCTAAGGACATAAAAATATATACTCCAGTTCTTCTAATGTCATAGGCTGGCTACTGTGCATCCACAGTTAATACACTCTCTGGCAAGTGTGTTAATCAGCTTTCTGGAATTTTTGGCTACCAAACAACTATCTGGAATTTCTTTGTACTACCTAGTTAGCAAACCCTTAACATCAAATTCTTTATTATATAAATTACAATTAATAAGCAAAATGTTATGGACATGATTTAGATTAACATTTCAAAATTGAATCATATTTGTTTGAGTCTGAGATTAAGATTAAAATAATTTCAATTTCCACAAATATTTCTATTAAATTTTAAATAGACATATATGTTAACCAAGAACTTGTGGTTTACTTAAAATACCCATACTATAATTATATAATGTTTCCAAGTGTACTGTAAGTACTAGTTTAAGAAATCTAGACCCATGAGTTGAATAATTACCACTGAAATTAGGTAGTCTGCCAGTTCATGGTGATCAAATAACGAGGCTCTGAGAGAGAAAGAGAGAGAGAGAGAGAGAGAGAGAGAGAGAGAGAGAGAGAGAGAGAGAGAGAGAGAGAATGAATATGAATTAAGATTTTATTGAAATAAGTATGAAAACCAAAGATGCTGTATTCAGAAACCAGACACAGAATAGCGCAATATTATATTAAAGAATTCAAGTTCTGAGTAGAATATTTCCAAATATATTCAAAAATCAGGAAAAATAAAATACAACACAAAATCACTTCGTCATGTTTCAATGAGCACACTCTTTCCCATAAAACCATCATTCTGAAGTGAGTAGACTTTAATCGAGTTTAAAGAACTTCTGGGTATCATTGTGACTGCAGAGATCAGGCAAGATGGGCCTAAATACATCTGTAGCTTTTGGAATGTCTCTGCAAAGGTGTTTGGGTGGGGCTGTTCTTCAGCAAAACATGGAGGAAGCATCAGTTTTCCTGAGCTCTTATGAAGCCTGAGCTTTTTGTGGTGAAAATTAAAATCATTTGGGTGCTATTCTTGGCCAGTCACAAGAAATACTAATGAATAAAATATCAGAAAGCTGCAGATATTCATTTAAACACCACTGTACATATGCTAATGATTTAAGACTTGATGTTTCCTATTGAATCCAGCACTGTTCCTGTTTAAGGCCCTCAACTACTCTTGACCTTTTGTATATACATTAACTTCAGAACATGCTTTTGAGTGTCACAGAAAGTTCAGTAGAAACAACACGGAGGCCCTATTTTCCTAACATAATTGCTTCTTAGCCATATTAATATTCTAAAACTATGTTTTGAGAAGCCACTAGATGTAAAAATTAATTGAATAAAAGAGTTCTAAAGAATATCCTAACTCACCCAGTGATTCTATGGACTGTTAACCCACCTGGGGGGTCCCAAGCTCTTGAGTGATTGGATCAATGGATCATTGACCTACTCAGAATATGCCACAGCACTTTTGTTCTGTAAAGTTCCATTTGATATCTTACTTTGATTCCTCGGGTCATTACATATTCTAGCTGAAACCTAACATCATGATTGATTCTCTTCTGATCTTTGTCCCTTTTGTGTTTGACTTCAAGCCTGACTTATCTGAAAGTCATATCGCTATGGCAGTTTGCTTTGATTTTAATTACATGATACATTCATTTTTCCAACCTTGCCACTTTTGTTTCTATGTATCTTCACTAGTGAAGTGAGCTACACTAGTGTCGCTGAATCTTGTTTTATGATTCATCCTGTTGATTTCATTTGGCTGGTGGCTTTGATCTATAAATCAAGATTTTTACTGTTAGGTATGGTTTTCCACCTAGCATTTTGGTAACTATTCATGAATTTGTATGCTTTTAGAAATTTTTCAGCTTTCATTTATTAACTTTTGGAGTCTTATGGCTTTCAGTTACGTGTGATTATCTTTCATGTACAGGTTTTGTATATAAATGTTTTCATGATAATAGCTATCTTTTAAGCATTGCAAAAATATTGCCTATGGGTTTTTTGAAGAATTCTTTCACTTTCTGGTCATTTGAGAAGAATGATTCAACCATAGAGCCTTTGCTACCAGAATGGCTGAATTTTTTTTTCTGGCAATGTTTACTTAACATGTGAGCTACTTACCTGTGAAGCAGTGTCTCCTGATTGCCATCGACTGCATTCACAATATCACTGCTTCCAGTATAGGATGAGATCATGAGCTTAACGATGTCAGTGGCTCCCTGGGTTGCAGCAAAATGGAGGGCCATGCATTTGGCATTCTACAAAGAGTGTTGATGATATCAACATTAATACTTAAATCCCAACTTAAGGATTTAACACATATGAATCAAGCAGTGAGTTTATTCTTCCCAGATTTAGGGATGTCAAAGATGATGATGAACTGTATTGTTTGATCTACTAAAAACATGAATATGAAGACCTATCTAGCAAGAGTACTCCCTAGCAACCCGAGTACCCTTGGCATAACACTTCTATCATTATCATTGAAATTCCATTCTTTGCTCAAGGAGTATGAATCTCTTTCAGAAGCAGCGGAGTGAAATGACTTCATACGAGCAAGTTCATTTCTATTTCAAGGAATTTGGAAGCAATAGAAGGAAGCTTCACGTGATTAATAGCCAATAAGCAATTTCTGCTTTCTTCTGAAAGGAAACAGCTTTATGGTGGCTGACCTAGACCACTATAGGGAAAAGTTCCAGAAGTCTTTGCTTCTCATCATGTCGGACACAGGCTCAGTCAAAACTCTTATATGCATATCACTAGACGTAATTTAGGTGAGTCTTAGCTAAAACATACATGTCTTAGACTAAAACTACCACCCAAAACATTCATGATTGGGCTTTAGTGTGCTGACTGGGAATATGAACGCTCTTATCTTTGTGGTTAGGCCTTACTATAGCTCATGGCAGCTGAGTGGGATATACTCACTATGCATCTACTTTGTCACTTGCTCTGGAATATTGAAATTTATACACTAAGAGAATATTTTCTGTGTGGACAGGGGAACAACATTCCTTTGTGCTATGTGCATTTCCAGTCTGACTACATGACATTTGAGAAATATTGTATGGAAGTTCTCACATCAGAGACCACACAGACAGAACACTTGCCTCCATCATGTCGATGTGTGCACCATTGTCCAGGCACATCTTAATCATGTCCAAGTCACCACTCTGAACTGCGAGGTGGAGAGGGCTGGCTTTCTTGTGATTCACAAAGTTAATGTGAGACTCCCTGCTGTAGCCAGCCTTTTCACCTTTAGAAGAATGCACCATTAAGGTTAAAATCAATGAATTTGTAAAGGGAAAGGATATGGAAAATTGCATGAAGGCCCACGTATAAATTCTATTGTGTTTCACATGAAGATTATTTAAAGGTTCCTTAACCATGTACAATGTAGACAGCACCAACTTACCATATGCTAAGATCAATTCCATGCATTTCTTGGCACCTGAAAATGCTGCCTGGTGCACAGGGTAGTCTCCCCATTTATTTGATTTACACAGCTTAGCTCCTTTTTCTAACTGGAGAAAAAGTAGAGAAAAATCAGTAACATAAATTAAGTGAGCAATGGTGACCAGAATATTTTGTCTCTAGCAGGTCATCCAACCTCCAAAGCATATGGGAAAACATGCAGAAGGCTCTGTAGGACATGTAGTCTAGGCAAGAAGTAACTTCAGAATTGGGCTAAGACAATGGGGTCATTACATCTCATAAAGATGAAGATATTCTATGATAAAAAAAGATATCTACCTCAATCCCCAACAAAATCAACAACAAAATCTTTTTCAATTTCATATGAAATATTTAATTTTAAAACTAGGCTATTTGAGTCATATAAATAGTTTCAATTTTACAATAGCTGCTTACAGCTAGCACAAGTACCAAGTGTAATAAATAAGGACAATTTAGATACCATCACTTACAGGAAAGTCTTAAGGGCTATGACCTACCCTATTAAAATTTCAGAGACTGGAATACTCTGACAGTCCTTCACTTCCTGCAGTGTTTTATTGTTCTAAGTTGTTAATGCTGAATATTCACATAAAAGCAAAATATTAATACATATTGACATACATAACCATCAGCAAATTTTTGCATATGCCTTTATTTTTGAAGAACAGTCAAGCAATGCAGAAACATTTGAAAAAGATCTATCTGATGAAATTACAAAAGTGCCCACACTACCAAGAACAGAAGCCATACCTGGGACAGGTACCTCCTTGGTGTGTCACACCTGGGTGTCTTTCCAGAGAGATGGCTGCTTTCTGACTTCAGACCTGTGACTTAGGACAACTAGGCAATTCAGGACTCTCCCTTGGAGAAACCATAAGAATACCAATCTTGGGAATGGAAATGAAGTGTTTCTGTCCATGATTAATTTTTATCTTTGGCCACTTGAAAGCTCAGAATCAAGTGGGTTAATTGTATTCTTTAAATTTTGTGTGTATGGGTGCTTTATCTGAATGCATGTCTGTGAACCATGTGTGTGCCTGGTGCACACAGAGACCAGAAGAGGGTGTTAGATCTCCTGGGGTTACAGATGAGTGTAATCTACCGTATGAGCGGGAGCCAAACCTGAGTCCTCTGGAAGAACAGCGAGTGAGTGCTCTTAGCCACTGAGCTCCAGTTCCAGGATTCAATGATTTTGATGTCATACAGGTTGTTATATTTTGATTTTATACTCTAGCCTGAATGCCAGAATATTCTTAATCCCTGCCTATGGTTTTTCTTGTGTCTTCTCTGATGCTCATTTTTAGTTTTCTGTATAAAATCTAGAGTCCACATTGAATCGTAGAAGTATACCCTTGTAAGTTCTTTTGACCTATTTTCAGTATTTCCCATTTTGCTATGGAGATACTATGAAGCGCTTAAATAACAATTTGTGTCCAATTCACAGAAAGAAAGCAACAGAGTGTGAGGGTTTACAAACCAAAATTTGCAAAGCTTCACTGTTGTCTTTGGCACACGTGGACATCAAAGCCGTGTTCCCATTCTCTCCTTCTAAATTGATGTTAGTGGCCTTGTGCTCAGTCAAGACCTGCACAAATGAAGAAATTGTTTTTAAAAAGCTATCCTACTGATTTTCAAATAGCGACATGTCTCCCAGGAGACTTGGTTGCCAAACACCATTTCTGACTCATCTTTCCCAATTCCTTTTCCATAAAAGATATCATAAAACTTTATACACAGTAGCTATCAAAAATGAATGATTTTCATGCTAACAATTAGTATAACTTTGAATTGTATATTTGGAGATAGAATCACAATGGAAAATAATAATTTCCCTGAAAGGGCAGTCAATACTCTCAAGGATTTATGTTAGCCAAAGTCTTCAGAAATAAATGTGTGGAGACATTCGTGATATGTAAATTGAGGGAAGGGATTGAGATAGGAAAAATATGGGAAAAGGACAAGAGAAAGAAGAAAGGAAGGGGAAATGACTTCTTTATTTCTAGTTAGGCAGAATGCCAGTAAGAACCCTATTCTCTTTAGCAGAGGAGCTGACTTTGTGTAGTAGACCTGCCTTCAGTATAAATTAACTCAAACTTGGTTTAGAATTGAAGCAATTAGTATTCTGATTAAATGTCAATTAATTATTCTCATGAAATTTAAGTAAAAGTCTGGTACCAGTTACTACCAGCTCATTATTGGCCAAGTCTACTGTCTGTCAATTAGGGATAAGTCTCACATAAACGCTAACAATATGTACCTTTTGTGAATGTTGAGATCAGACCACCCTCCCTCATGCCCCAAGCTACGCCACATTGAGTGAAATAGTGATCTTTCACACCATTCCTTGTTTGAGTGTCTCAACTTTACAAGTAATATTTTTCTCTCTTTTGAGAAAAAAGGATGACCATAGCCCTTGTTCGGGCCCATCAACTACTCTATCTGTTTAGAACCACCCATCCATCACAGACTGATAGATTACCTATTCAGGAATAGAAAGGAAGCTGATCTTATCAAGGTGAATTGAGACTACAGTGGTACCCAGGGTTATTACATTGTATAAGGGAAGGACTTACCAGATACCCCAGACCAAGTAGGGACCAAACTCCCTTCCTTGGACATCACACAATAATGGGCACTTAACACTAGACTGACATGACCACATAGCAATGCAGCACCTGTACCTGGTGTGTGCATCAAGGATTGAGAAGCAGAGGATTCCTAACCATCCCTCAAGCTTCAGCATGACTTGGCCCTAGCTGATGCAGCCTGCCTCACTTTGTAGCTGTCCACCTTTTCACCCATCTGGATCTAATTAGAACTTGCCATTTGCTGGCCTAAGATTCAGCCTTTCATCTGGCAGCTTCACAAACTCTAGCTCAGTGACAGCTTCCTCCTAACACTGGCCTGGTTTATTGTCTTATTAATACAGATTCTCTCTGTGTGTCTGTCTCTGTCTCTGTCTCTGTCTTTGTCTCTGTCTCTCTCTCTTTCTACACACACATACACACATTTTAGAAATCCTTTGAAGTTTGCCGCAGCCACTTTAACTTGTATTCATTGTATACTATATAATAATAATAACATGAACATATAAACATAGTTACTGCATACTGTATAATAGAGTTTATAGTCCTAATTAAGATTGGAATAAAAGAGTTGACTTTCTTCTCAGCTAGTAAGTGAAGTCATCTGCTAAACTGCTTTCTTCTTGTGGTAATACTATGATAAAAGTCAACATGAGTCTTTTTCAGTACTGGTAACTGAACCTGGTGGCTCATGTTTGTTGGGCATGTACAACCCCCGAGCCATTTCTTCTTCATTATTTGTTGATTTATTGTCAATGTTTATACCGGGTCTCACTGCCCAGAGTTGCCCTTAGTTTGTAACAGTGCAGGAAATACTTGAATTTACAATCCTTCTTCTTTAGTATCTGTGCAGCTGGATTACAAACCTGCATCACTGCCCTAGCAACTGATTGGGTTTGTTAATATTGTTTGTTTGTTTATTTATCCAGCTGGCTATTTCCTGAAATTCTCCGCTTACTCAAAATAATCAACAGCTTCCTAGAACTCTTTACCAACAGTGTTCCAACTTGACACCCTGTAGATGAATTAGGCTTACGAGTGAGTTCTGTTCATAGGAGAAACTTGAGCTGGACTTTAGTGCATAAGGACAAACAGGGAAACTCTTTAGAGGTGAAGGGAAATTAGAAGAAAATCCCTCCACACACTTACAGTACCTTCAGGCTCTATTCTTCAAATCTGGATTTGCATGCAAAGGAACCCACTAAGCCTATTAAAACCATTCTCCCCAAGCTCATAGAACTGCCTGCAGACCACAGATCTGCATCTGCAGAGTGTATTTGTACTGTCATGAGCATAATCTTTCAAAGGGCTGAGTTAAATTCTAGATGGCAGTGGTCACAGAGAAAGCAACCAAACTGTGCAACAACTTCCAATTAGTCATGACCGGACATGTTCAGCAGCCCCACAGGACTCTTCCAGGATCTTTTGATAAGAATCCAGGATATCTAAGGAAAGGTTCAGTCAACTGAGCCAGATGAAGTCCTAAGGACAAAGATCATCAAGAAATAAGGTTGTGCCCTAGCCCCTAGGGGAATGGTCCCAGAGAATATTGTGTATATAAGATCTTGAGGTGATTCAGAGATGACTGGGTTCTTTTTTTTTTTTAACTTTATAACCATAGACAATTGTGGGCATTCTAGAGGAAAACTGGTAAATCAAACAGTGATAATGCCTTTTGAACTGGGAAAGGTTGAGTAGGTAGAGGCTAGACTATGAGCATGTGTAGAGAAGTATGCTGGGACAGAATTGCTGTCCATAGGTGCCACACCAACACCAGTAGAATCTGTGTGACAAGTTCCACAGACTGAGGCAAAAACTTCAAAAGGAGGAGGCTTCCTGGTACCGACTGTGGAACTCTTGCCCAGAACAACATATTTATTCCTTTACTTATTTACGACATGTTCCTGGTAGCTTAGGCCAAGATCTTAAGTGAGAATAATAGGTAAGAAACTATCCCTTGAGATGGGGTCACTAAAATGACCTTATCTCTGGGGAAACCAATGCTTTACTTTCAAAATCATTTACAAAATTATATAATAGTATTATGATAGATAAAATCTTTCCCAACAATAAAATTTCATATGGCTATACATGTTTCATCAGAGGTGGGCTTTGGTATACGGCAAAGAAAGTCTTAAATAAAAAGAATTAAAATAGTTTAAATTTATGCATTGAAGATTTATAAAAAAAATCAGGCATTAGATGTTAAACAATAATTGACCATAAAAATTTATTAACCTGCTCATGGAAATATGTCACTAGCCTTGTACAACCGCACCCATTGAATACATCCTTTCAGTGTTATAATACTTGGATGATTTCTATTGTGCCAAATAATAGCAATATTACCTGTTCTGTTTGTGAATCACTGAATACCTCTTTTCAGAGTTGTAATGCTTGGATGATTTTTATGCTTTACTGTGCCAAATGATAATGGCGGTATCCATGCTTACTTCACTGAAAACATCTTCTAAGAGTTGTATTATATGTTTGGTATATTTTTATGTATAAAAACCCCTGCTTGAGAGCTGCAAAATACACTCAGATTCAAACTGCCTCTGTGTTTGTTTCTGTTTGTCACTGCTGCATCCTTACCCACCTAGCCTTCGAGGACCCTCATCCCAGGGACCCCTGTACCTGACTGGGGTGGTCTGTGGCACATAAGCAAACCTTCTCTTCCTCCTGTTGTCATGAGCCATGGTGCTTAAGAACACTGATAACATGGTTATTGTTGGTAAAACAAAGAACATAAGGTGCACATAGTTCAACTTGCTCATGGCCTAGCTTTATTTTTAGTTTTGTATTGATCAGGACAACTAGTTTTTGTTGTCATTTTTGCTTCTATTATACACTGATTTCCCAAATTAGCTTTGGGCTTTATTTCTGAACTTCTATGGTTGATCTGAAGAGTTTTCCAATTAACTGTAGTTCTTTCAACTACTACCTGCCTGCAAATTCCCAAATCATGCTTTTAGAGCCAAAATAAATTAAGTTAATGAGCATTTATGGATGAAAAGAGCCTTCAGAGAAAGCGCCAGGGCTCCTTGGGGAAATGCAAGACACCAGTGAGACGTGCCTGTGAGCACCAATGACCCAGCAGCCTAGATGGAAGAAGCCCTGGTCTGGTGCATGATAATGATGGTCAAACAGCTTGTTTCCATGGACACTTTCCAAGACCTTCTCATTCATTGTTCCATTTCATTCAAATAACTACCATTTATCAGGACAGCATCAAAACTACAATTTTGTTCAGATAAAACTATTTTACACTGTCTTATCTGGGAAGAAGAGCACATCAACACTTAACAATAGTGTTATGTCATAAAAATTAAGGTGGATTTCAAACCCAAAGCACAGAGGGCAAGATGAAAGGGGCTCCGTGTATCTTCATTTGCTAGAATCCACACCTTTGCAGCAGCTGAGAATAAATTTTAGTGACAAAGGGAACTTAGAACTCTCTTTTGTGATTTTTGACAATTGGCTTGGGGTGGGTTAGCACATTAGCTAAAACTCATCATTTCCAGTAGTGTTTCCACAGGAAAACCTATTGTTAAGTTCCAAATAACTTAACTTGAAAATACAGTGGTTCTCAACCTCGCCAATGCTGTGACCCTTTAATATAGTTCCCCAAGTTGTGGTGACCCTGAACCATACAATTATTTTGTTGCTATTTCATAATCGTAATTTTGCTATTGTTGTGATGTATAATGTGAATATCTGAAATGCATGATATCTGATATGCGACCTATGGAAAAAAACATTCAACCCCAAGGGGGTTGGAACCCACAGGTTGAGAGCCACTATTCTAGAACATAATTCTTCTGTAATTGGCATTCCTCTTTGAGGAAGTAGATAGAATTTCCAGTATGCCTGTCAATCTGTGAGGTGTACTCTAAAAGCTCTGGGATAAGACCTACCTTTTAAATATTTACCAGGGAATCCTCTAGTTGAGGAAGTTCAAGCCTTGAAAGACAAACAAAAAGTAAAATAAAATTCCCCTATATGACCTGTATCCGATGTTGATCCACCTTTCGAGAGGCTGTCCATCTAACAACACTGTCCCATCATAACTATGGGTTCTGCCTTCACTAAGATTCTAATCATTCTTTGCATTTCAGTCACAGAATCTAGGAGATCTAAATGGCAAAGTCTAGAGCTGTAAGGAGATGTTCATTGTTAGGCAAGTTATTTAATCCTCTCTATGCTTCTTACTCAGCTATGAGGTGGAGATGCTAATAGTCTTAACTCACACTTTTTAAATGCGAACTTAGTAAAGTCACACAGCTCTTTTTTAAAATACCTAATAAAGTAGAATTCAAGTAATGCTGAACTGTGGTTGCTATGATAGTTGTTATCACCATCTTCCTCATCAGTACCACTCATCATTATCTTTTCCATTGTTGTCACTTCGCCACCACCTCCAGCACCATCACCACCATCATTTGGCGTGAAATAAACATAACTGTTATGTTTCATTTGCCATGACACGGCACTTGAAGTCAGCCACTCTGAAACAGGAAGTGAGTCAGATGTGGATTCTGGGCCCTGTTCCATGATCCGCCTGACTGTGATGGCCAGCAGACTCACCTTGATTACTTCGTTGTACATGCCCTGCACAGCTATGTGAAGGGGTGCCATCATGTTTCTATTTCGGAGGTTTGGATTTGCTCCTTGGCTGAGAAGAAACTTCACACTTTCAACTTGATTTTTTTCTGCAGCCCAGTGCAATGGGGTATTTCCATAATCATCCATTATATTTAGCACTAAAAAAAAAAAATAACAAAATATGCATTAAATGTTGTTTGGGATGTACTTAATACCTCCTGAATAGCTACCCACTCCAAAACTCAATGTCAAGTGCTTATAAAACCAAGTACACTGTCTTGGACTATAGAAATAGGATTTCTAGTTTCAGAATTATCGAACGGACACCATTTGAGAAGAGTTGAAAGTACCTATAGATCCAAAAATTGGGTTAATTTTTCATATAGTTACTATAAAAACAGATCCTCTTGTTACTATACTTTTAATCTGTATATTAATTTCATAATTGTGATATAATGCTGAGATTACATTATAGAAGATCATAATTAGGTTCCATGTGACATATTTACTTAAGCTTACAATTGCCCAAAAGATACCCCCCATGACATGTGGTGTTATTTGCCTTGTGATTGCTGCATAAAAATAAAATGTCCTTCATCCTGCATTGCCATGTAGCCATGATAAGGTAGAATTGGTGATATATTACTAAGTCCAAGGAAAAAGAAAAGTACCCATACGTGAATCACACTTGGGAGCCATCAACAGTAGTGGGAACCATAAGGCAGCCAAGATTCCTGTTCTCTCTCTTTCAAAAATTCCTTTCACTAATCTTTTCATTCATCCAAGTTCTTAATCTCAGCCTAACACACACACACACACACACACACACACACACACACACACACACACGGGCATGTCTTAGCCCTCCACCATTCTGTTTAAGCAAGACAGTAATTCTATTCAGCATCAAACAATTAGGCAGCTTCATTCAGCAGCACACAACTTGCGAACAACTTCTATCTTGAGCACTTTTCATAACTGATCTTCCTGTTAACACAAGACTTTCCTAATGCAGGACTTTCCTGTGACCTCCTTTCTCCTTGATAACTTTGAACTTTGTAGCAACAGATCACTTTACTAATCACCCCAGTGACTGCTCTCCTGGCTGTGTCCCACCGCTCTCTTGCCCTCTCCACTCTACTTCTGCCATCTGTCTCTTGCGGTCAGTCCCCTTAGCTACTTCTTACTAGAAATCTCTGTTCTCCTAAACTATATCCATTCATTTCCTCAGTCTCATCCACCTCTTAGGCAAGACCCTAGAGGGTGGGTCCTTCCTCCCGGGTTTGATTGTGCATGTGCCCAAGATATGCAAACTCAGAGTAACCAAATCCCACACCCTCACTCACACTGCCATTGTTCCTCTTTGGCGTGGCTGGTCAGGCTGTTCACCTAATCTCCTAAAATAGAACTCACAAATTTAGCTCAGCTACCCAGACACACTCTTCATACTCAGCACCATTTGATGCCACTGGTACAAATTTCCTCGTGGTTCACAAATCTAAGAGAATCCATTATGAATCCCTTATGAATCCTCATGGCAACACTTGGTTACCTTCACATGAGGAATCATTGATGATCAATTCCATCAGCTCAACTTGACCTTCTGCTGCTGCGTGATGCAGAGGACAGAGATTTTCATCCTCGTATTTGCTTAGTTTTCTTCGGTTCTTGATGAAGGCTTCTAATCTACACATATCTCCTTCAATGTCCACCTAGAGGAATATGGAAAGTGCATTACCTAAAACAAGCATGTGTAAAACTTAAAAATATAAAAATAGTCATCTAACAGTCTTACATTTTACTACTGTTCACAATGGTTGTATTTACAGCAAATACCTCCCTTAAAGAGCACGATGCATATAGACATAAAGTAGGCAAATGGCTATGCATCGATAAATACATTAAATAGGTGGTTTGTTTTCCTGACCACTATCTTACATCTATCTTGGAAATAAAGGCTTCAAGAAAACTTTTGAAGGACTTTTACAAAATGTGCTCTAAGAAATAATATATTAAAAAAAAATAGGGACCTCTGCTTTTCTGGGTGAAATGCATTTACTTCAAGTACAGCAAGAAGAGTCAAGTAAGAGAAGGCAGAAAATGATCAAAGCATGCGTGTGTAGAAATGTTATCTGAAAGCCCTTGTTTTGTACAGTTAATAAAGGAAGGTGCTTTGAATGTGAGGGTTACTAAGCCTAGGAATCTAAAATATTTTTTTGACCCCTCTGCCTGCAGTCAATCTCTACCATACCTCCCCGTACACAGTGAAGCTAGGGTCCTCCTGAAGCAGTGTCCCCTAAGGGACTTGTTCAAGTATCTAAAACAGTTGTCCTACTCTTGAAAATGAGCAATTTTTTTTAAAAATTAATTAAATAATTTTCAATTAATATCCATAATGGCAATAAGCAATTTCCATGTTCAGCTATTTGAACATTGCAAACAATTGCTTAACACACAGGAAATGAAGAAGTCTCAAAATCAATAATTACACAAGTATTTAATTACTCTCTAATTGTTTGATGGGATTTCTGATCACAGTTGCATCTAGAATTACTAAAGGATTTGGAAGTAAGTGGCTAGGTATTATCAGCCAGCCTTCTGTAGCCCTCCAAATGCTGCTTCCTGGAAGCTAGGCTCCAACAGGACCAAATCCTTCTCTACTGCAGCCTCTCACTCTAGCATCCATGTGCAGAGCCCTGGGATGTGCGTTAGCTGACACTGTGACTGCAGATGTATGCTGTGAGAATTTTTAGGCTCTTGTTTACTTGGTCAATTTTGTGTTTTTAAGACAGAAGCTGTACCTCACACAAGCATGTCCTTTTCAGGACAGTATTCAAGCTCAAATGGACTCTAAGACAAAATGCTGAGAAATGCTCTGGGCCTTTCCTCCTCTTTCATTCTATGCAGGATGACATTAGCTATGTTCAATTTCATGCTTCACTTTCCAGGATATAGTCCTATATGAAATATTTTTCTAGAGAGAAATGGAACAAAGAAGCTTTCACACAGAACATAGAGAGACATTAAGATTTTTATTTGCCTTTAAGACAGAGTCTCAGGTGTCTGCATGGCTGGCCTCATACTTGCTATATTTTGAAGGTTGACCTTGAACTTCTGATTGTCCCATTTCTGCTTCTTCAGTGCTAGAATTGCAGGTGTGCACAATCACTCAAGTTTATTCCATGCTGGGATTCAAACCCAGGTCTACATCCATACTAGGCAAGTACTCTGTCAGCTGAGTCACCCTTCTGCGCGCTACAAACTTTTATACATAGGAGGATACTTGGCCTTTTAGTTTCCTGGAAGTATAAATATACCAAACAGGAAGAATTCACAGAAATCCATTGCAGTTCTAGGGTAGCTTCAAGATTCAAATTATTTAGCAATGATTTACAAACACACAGCCAACAAAAATATTTTCAATCCTACTTAGAAGGGGGAACAAAATAATTGCGGGAGGTAGAGGGAGGGAGAAAGGAAAGGGAGGGAAAAGGGGGGCAGGATCAGGTGTAGGATGGGGTCACCCACCCATCTCAAAAATATTAACCCAGAATTGCTTCTGTCTAACAGAAATGCAGGGATGAAGAATGGAGCAGAGACTGAAGGAAAGGCCATTCAGAGATAGCCCCACCTAGGGATCCATCCCATTTGCAGACACCAAACCTAGACAATATTGTTGATACCAAGAAGTACTTGCTGACAGGAGCCTGGTCTAGCTGTCTCTAGAGAGGCTCTGACAGAGCCTGACAAATCCAGATGCAGATGCTTGCAGCCAATCATCAGACTGAGCACAGGGACCCCAATGGAGGAGTTAGGGGAAAGACTGTAGGAGCTGAAGGTGTTTGCAACCCCATAGGTAAAACAACAAAAATCAACCAACCAGAACTAAACCACCAACCAAAGAGTACATACAGAAAGACCCATGGCTCTAGCTGCATATGTAACAGAGGATCAACTTATCTAGCATAGATGGAAGGGGAGACCCTTGGCCCTGTGAAGGCTTGATGCCCTAGTATAGGAGGCAGATGAAATAGGAGGTTTGTAGAGGGGAAACAGGGAATGGGGATATAACATTTGAAATGTAAATAAAATAACCAATAAAAAAGCTTTTTCTCAACAACTAGTTCATTGCAAAGACCCAAACAAAAATGCTTTACAAGGCAGTAGTTTTGCATAGAACCAAGGTAGCATGATATACTTTTTTCCCTCAAACCACAGAAATAGCCCCCAAAAGATCAAGAAAGTTGTTTGAATTCTCCTATGCCTATGGCTGGTTCCCTTTGTCATGGAAAATAGCTTTCAAGATCTGGTTTGTGATTTTAAAGGAAACTACAACCCTTCTTACTACTGTGAAGAAAGCTATCAAATAAAGCAGAGATGAATTTAGAATATTAGGATTAATTCACTAAACAAGAGGACAGAATAAATTAAAAATCTCTAAGCTTCCAACTTCAATTTTTTACTTCTCTTGTCACAGAATAGAACTTAAAATAAAACCTCCTTTATGTTGGCAGTGACAAAAATGTGCCACTTTCTAAGGAAAAAATAATTCCAAGTCCTTTTGTGGCAATGGGACAGGACAGAGGTATCCAGTCACTCTCAAAGTTACACACATTCAATAATTAAACTGAAATTCTTGAAAAATTAGGGCTTCTCCCTTAACACCCTGCCTTAGCAAAGAAAGTGCTCACCTAAGTGCATTTTAACACTTGCACTTGAAATTCTCTAGATAGCAACTGCCCATCACCAGTGACTAAAAGAGCAATTTACAAGTCTGTTCAGAGATAGGTAGCTGGCCTAAACCCTCCACACTCTTTAGAGGAAGGACTAGGTTCAGAAGGGCAGAAGACACTCTAGACCTCACGGTGATAAAACAGGCTGCAAACATGTCACATGAGCTCATAAAGGGCACTACACTGTCTCTGTTCAGAACCTGATATGTCACCAGGTATTAAGAAAATGTCTTAAGACAGGCCTGGTATGCCCATAGATACATTATTATATAAAATAGAACTGCCTTGTAGTACACTTTTATTTTGGGTTTTGTGATTTATTTATTTATTTAATCTTTGAAACACTTTAGGCAAATGTTTTACTTAGCTGCAGATTTTCAAATCTGGAAAGCACACTAAAAACTCATCTTAATATCAGTGCTATTCCACAACTGCAATGTGGTTTCATTATTTCTTTGTATTTTAGATATTTAGCCCTCTGGTGGGTTAACACATAAATTTAATCTGTTTAGTGGCTTTCTGTTTTGAGTAATCCCTAAACTCTTGAATTCTGAGTTCTATGATTATATACAAGACAACAGATTCTAGATCAATTTTAGAGAAGTTAGTTCTAAATTAAGCCCTTCAAATTAGAGACTTCAAACCCATCTGTTTTAGTTTGCTTGAATAAAATTTGTTTAATCAGAATGAAATCCAAAAGGAAAGAAAACCAAGATAAAAGACTGCATATCGTCAAAGAATAGTTAAATCCCAAAGTACTTTTAAAAAGTATTAACTTGAGTTAATTTCTTGACTTAATCAATGAAACTAAAGATACTAAAATTTCTTCCACAAATCTCTAGAAAAGAACTTATGTGAAAGATTTTTTCAAATCTTAAAATTTCAACTTGTCCCACATTAATTATAATTATAGTATCCTAGTATTGAAATTCACTCATGACGTGGTTCCTCCTACTAAAGCAAAGGTCATGATTAATATGCTAAGTTTAAGTGGGATAGGCATTGATGTTGAGTCTGGAGGTATATGGGTTTGTGTGAGTAGGATGCATCTGACTCACATTCGCAGTGGTATCGCACTTGGAAAGCAGTTGGATAATGTCTGCCAAAACTAAGCTATGCATACATACCTCTTGCCTCTCTTAGGACCAAACTACCAATAGACACACAGACTGAGAGCACATTGACAGTCATAAATTAAAAACATCGAAGCTAAATAAAATAGAAAACCCAACAGACAAAAATGACCTAAGTGTGTATCAATAGGTAAGTAGTTAAATAAATCATGATGTGTTCCACATAATTGAATGCTGTAAAGCGGTTATTTAAAAAAAGAAGTAAATTTCCAAGTACCGAACTGAAAAGTATTCTAATAATTTACTTCATGTGTGAATCAAAGCAAGAGCTCTGTAAGCTCATACTTTTATAAGTTAAAGAAAGCTCTATGAAAGTTTGTGTTTGCACAACCACTTTGTTTTCCACCTTAAAAAAAATGTATAAGGATCTGTTAACATGATTCTGTGGTGGAGAAGAATTCGCAGAGGGGATTGAAAAGCCACAGTTAGTAATACCTTGACATTTCAAGAAAGCCCTTCCCTTCTTACTATCTGAAGGCTAATGATTTTTCTAGGTGTCCAATAGCCTGCCTCTACTCTTCAGAGCGACTGCATCAGCATCAAACTGATAGTGTGTGCGACTTTCTTATAGGTCAGAACATCCAGAGAACTGAGAATTAGAAGCCCCCATCACAGCGGACCTCCGGTCCTTACTAGATCTCCCCTTGCAGAGTCCTCAGTTAGGCTCGCTGCAGGTCTTGCCTCCTTGTCTCCAATAGGCATCGTTCTTTAAGTGCTGAGTTCTCTTTTTCACTTTTAGATAGAAATGCTTCTTCATCCCAGAACACTTGTTGGGTCACTACCTGACTACCAGATCCTCAGCTGCGACAATTCCACTTCAGTTCAAACGAAAAATCTGCTTAAACGTTGAAGAGGAACTTCGCGTACTCCAAGTTTATCCTGGCTTTATGCACTCCCTCAATTCCAATTCTGTAAAACTTCAAAAGTACTTCAAGGGAACATCATCCCCGGCACCAATCCATCTCCTGGTAAGACGGAGTTATTCAAACAAGAAAGCAAAACAGAGGACCACAGGTAGCAGTTACAGGCGCTGGGTACCCTGATGCAGTCTCCTGCCATTTTCATGCTCGGTGCTTCCGAAACTTGAGTGCGAAAGTAGCAGAATACTGTATTCAAGGAAATTTCCAGCCTCCCACATTTCACAGTGTCCCAGCATGCTCCAGACCACCGATTCCCCAGTACCTTAAAGGATTCCTTGGAGCAGTCCATGTCTTCTCCCACGCCGCGATAGACAACGCCCTGGACCTCCTTCCTTTCCTCGGGACGCAGAATCCTCCTCAAGCTGCGCTTCATCGACTCCACCTGGACGCCCGCTGGCGCAGCAGCTCTCCACAAGGCGGCACCTAGGGACAGGGCACCGGAAGCTGGAGCCGGGTTCCCGCAGCTAAAGCCCCATTCTGCCTGCAGGGTAGGAGGGAACTTCTGCTAAGAGATTTCCAGCCTGAGCTACTTGTAGAGGAAGTGGCAGGCGGGGCTCTGGAGACAAAAAAATGAACCGTGTGGTCATCTGCCCCGAACTCCCCCCCTTTGGGGGATCACAGAGTAATTGCAAATTGGAGCAGATTTAGCAAATTTGTTCAAATAAAAACAACCCCTCATAGTGGCCAATGAGGCAGGAGTGGACAAAAGAGAAAGGTCGGGGGAGGGAGAGAGAATATAATCCGGAACTTTTAGAAAAATCTTCCTCCAGTTGGAAGTCCGAAGTTCGACTGGGAATATAGCTCAGTCTGTGAAGTGCTTACCTAACCTTCAGGAAGTCCTGCGCGTCATCTCCACCACATAAAAACAGGCATAATAGTGTGATCCCACTAGCAATTCAACAAGCTGTAATCCGGTACTGGGGAGGTGGAGGTAGGGAGATCTGAAATCCAAAGTCAGCCTGGACTGCATGGCAAGTTTGAGGTCAGCCTAGGCTACATGAAATTGGCTCAATAAGACAAAATTCCTAGGGCTGTCCTGCCCATGCCCACCTTCTGGGAGGTTAGGGTAGGGGTGCTCTTGAATTATCAGAAAGTAAGATTTCCAGCAAATTTTCTCTTTTCAGTTGTCAGGATGAAGTGAATACATTTTAGAATTGGACTGAGTCCCTTTGTATCTCAGACCGCATTTCCTGTAGATAAAAGTACTCATCTGCCTTATGTTTTGATGTTTAAGATGGTTAATAAAATGGGTATTTTTTTTTATGGTTAATAAAATGGCAGGTTAACTAAAAGCCACTGTTGATCCGCGGAGGGTGTTTACTAGCAGCATTGTTCGAGGGCTTTATCTTGCCGAGTCTGTCCTGAATTCACATCTCAGCAGCATAGGTGTATACCATGGACAAAGAAGGGTATTCTATTCCATCCGAGCGGTTAGTTTTGCAGATAGCCAAGAGGCTAGACACAGCACAGGAGTCTGCGCAACCGCTGCTGCTGCTGTTTGCCCACTTGCCTAGATCGCAAGTGAGTTGAGTTTGCAAAGAACAGAATTTTGCTTTGCCAAACTGAGCCATTTTAAGGTTCTAGAGTATTCAATTAACCCAGATCACCACCACCTAACCCTAAAACCCACAAGAAACAGGGACACAACACTGGGATACATCCAGGAAAGGTTGGAGATTTGACCTAAGGAATTACATCGGGTCGCATTTAGGAACAAGTCTAATGTGTTTAATGACGTGGAGGAATCATGAAAAGGCCTGCTGTACAAATCTCACTGATGCAGTCAGCAGTGATCAGTGGAACCCATGCGGTGGGGATGATGTTGAGTGTATTACCAGTACCTAAGAGGAGATGACTGGAAAATTTGAGTGGAGAATGCAGATATTGAACTTTTCCACTTTCAACTTTCTTCACACCAGTGCCTTCACACTAACAGGAAGCGTGGAAGAGGTGAGATCCATCTAAAGTAGGTGACTGAAGTAATTCATATGAGAAATCTAACTAAAGAAAGGAAAGAATATGCATACCAGGCTCACTCTCTGGAAGACCAAGGATGTATGGGTTGTGAAAGACTGTGATTAGTTGCTTTGTCCCAAAAAGTGTGAGAGAAGCCCAAAGAGAACAAAGGAATGTATCATAGTGGTTTTGTTTGTTTGTTTTTAAGTTACGGGGAGGGGGCGCAGTAGAGGGCTTTTAATTCAGAGAAGAATGTGGAGCCAAAGAACAACTACAGAGTGGGGCCAGGAAAATGGTTCCCAGCAATAGGGTACTCCAACATATGGGGCCTTACAGCTTGTCCTTTCCTGGTTTAGTACTGAAAAACAGATGGCTAACTTTGTAGACTATCCTAACTGCTATGAAAGCACAGAAATCAAACTGTACATTAATTTTCCCTTCTAGCTTCTGCTGTACTTGCCCATTTTGTGCCTTTTTCAATTGGGAATTTCTGTGGCTATTTCTTCCTAATTGTTATATTATTTCCTGCCTAGCCAACAAAAGAAGTCTTTTTCATAAATGGGTTTGTTTTTTTCCTGCAAAATACTGAACTTTTTAAGATCTATAATGCAGTCAGAACAAGACATTAGCTGACCACTTACAATTAGGATCTTATTTCCTTTGAAATTTAATTATTGATGAGTATAAATAAGTGAAATAATTTCACCAGTAATAATTTCAAAATAATTCTAGTTATTAGAGGGAAAAATCTTTGTAGATGTTTCCAGAAGGTGTATTTTATTATCAAATTATGTTTTGACATTAAGTAACCATGTACTTGAGAAAGAAAAACAAATGATTTTACTTAAATTCCCAGGGAAACTATGGATATTGCAGGTGAAAAAATTAAAACAAAAAAAATATTATACAAATTTCTTTATTTTTATCTAACAAAGATGCCAATTAATTATAAAAATATTTATATTTTTAACCATTATTTCAAATATAGTGTTGTTAGTACCCATAATTGAAGGTAAAACTGGCCATTTTAGCCTAAACAAAATAAACATTATTGCATATATATATATATATATACAATTTGATTAAATTTAATAAATATGTATGATTATATAACATTCTGTACTCCAGTTTTAGAATATTTCCATTAATTTAAAAAGTTCATATGTCCAAAAGCAGTCAGCACCCCTTCCCACTGGGAGCAAAAACAACTTAGACCTATCTGTATCCTATAGTTTCTGTTTTTCAAAGTTGTGCCTTTTCTAGAAATTTCATATATGTGGGATCACGCATTGCAGGAGGCTTTTCCCATGGCTTCTGCTTAGGTTTCACAAGCATAGCTAGATATCTGCAGTCTCTTCACTTTTATTTTCAGTTGTATCCTATTGTGTGGCTATATCTTACTCTTCTTCACCTATTGAGCAGTTAATGCTCATTTGATTATTTCCTGTTTTGATTTATTATAAATAGTGACTCTCCAAATATCATTGTGCAGATCCTTTTATAGATAACATTTTCATTTATTTGGTCAGATATATAGTAATGAAATTATGTTTATATGACATATCTTCAGTCTTGTATGAAGTTGCTGAGCCACTTTACATATCTCCTAGCACCGTAGAAACAATTCAATTACTCCCTGTTCTCAAAACTTAGCACGGGCAACTTTTATTATAGTTATTTTAGTAGCATGGACTATGGTGCATCTCATTGGCTTTAATTATCATTTTACAAGTGGATTTTAATACTGCCCATGCTATAACATATTTATTGGCCATTCATTTGCTTGATAAAATGCTTAGTAAATATGTCCCTTTTAAAATTGGATTGCCTTATTATCGTTGAGTAATAGAAGCTTTTATTCTAGATATGACATATACAAGATACATGTTTTAATCTGTTTTCAGAATATGTGGCTTTTCATTTTCTGTGATATTTTCTGAATATCAACATTTTAAATTGTGATAAAATTCTAATTAGTGAGGTTTTAATGCATCTTGCTTTGGATGTCATATATAAAAATGTTTACCTATGCTGAGATTCAAAGTTCTCTGCAATAATTGCTTCTGGAAGTAGATATAGTTTTAGTCCCGTCATATATCCATTTTGAGATAACTTTTAGTTTGGTGTATGACCGAGGCCTATGTTCTTTTTGAGAAAAATGCATAACTGTTACCATTTGCTAAAAAGCAAGCAAACAAACAAATAGAAAAACCAAAAACCAGACCAAACCAAAACTATACTTAGAATTTCCTGAAAAATATTGATGAAATTAATTGATCATATTTTTATGGTTTATTTCTATTCTATTGAATTGTGTCAATATCATAGGTCTGAATTTAAGCCTAGTATTTGTATTTGTATTTGTATTTGTATTTGTATTTGGCTTTGGCTTTTACTTTGTAATTTCATAATAATAAAATGTGAAACTAGATGATCTGAATCATCCAGATTTGTTCTTTATTTTCCATACAGTTTGTGATGTTCTAAGTCCTTCATATTTCCATACAAATTTTAAAATCAATTCCTAATTGCTATTAAAAAAGCATGCTAGATGTTTTATATTGATTATATTTGAACTCATGTGTTCATATTAAATATTCTGTACCATGAACAGGGAATTTCCCCATCTCAAGACTCACACCCACAGGTTCTCGTTTTGTATTGGGTTGGTCACAAACATTTCTGTTAACGTGTTTCTAAATTTTTATTAGTTTTGAATAATTAGGAATGGAATTGCTATTTCACTTTACATTGAGATGGTCTAAAGTCATTATAGAGAAATGAAATTGAATTTTCATATAGACTTCATTACACATCACAAATCTTGTAAATTGATCCTAGTGGTTTTTCTTTTGAAATCACATGAAAATTCTTGCATATAAGTGGCATCTAAGAGCCAGTGAGGGTAAGGATGGTCACTTTAGAATCTTGATGATCTGAATTGGCCATGCCCAGATCCCATAAAAGAAGCATCCACATGTGTACACATGCACATGATGATGATTTAGATGCATTTGCCTGAGCTATGAATTATGCCACACACCTGTGATGCTAATAGATTATCAGGAGGGTGAGGTAATAGGTTTGGTATGTTGAGACCAGGCTTGGATGCATAGGGAGTTCAAGGCCAGCCTGAAGTACAGAGTGAGATCCTGTTTATAAAAATAAAAAAACAAACAGAAACAAACCATTATGTCTTTTGAGGATATTATCCTTCTACACTCCCTGATTGATCTGCACACTTGAATGGAAGTATGGAGAATGAACATGATAGTTGTTTTTCCAATCTTAGAGGAAAAGTTTTACCTTTAAATATAATAGTAGAATATACATATATGTTTTTAGACAATAGAAAATTTCAGAAACAGTTCATAATTGTACACTATTCTACGTGGTGTAGTGAAATATTGCATCTCCCTGCTCCTTCCCACCCCATATGCAAAATGGCTTCTTAGTGTATCCAAAGTATAAAGTCACTGTGCTATTTAGTTCCTGCATTACAAGGTCACCTGCATAAGCTGGCTCTTTTTCCAAATAACCTGTATTTTATATAGTAATGCCCTCCCCAAAGCATAAGAATACCGATTCTAGCAATTCAGATATCCAAAATAACATATGTAACATGTTTCCTTTAAGTAAAAGGAAGGAACAAAGACAGGAATGAATGGAGAAAGGAAGGAAAAAGGGAGGGATGGAGGGAGGGTGGGATGGATGGAGGAAAAGGGGAAGAAGGAAAAAAGGGAAGAAGGGTGAGAGAGGGAGAGAAAAGTTTTTGACTTAGTGAAACAAACCAAAAAACAACCAAACAATTGTATGCCAAGAACTATGCTATGAATAAGTTTTCTATCTATGAAATTGTTAAGAGTAAAAAGAAAACTTATGGTAGTTTTTTTTGACGTAGCAACCTAAACTCCAAAGCTTGTTTTGGTCTTGTACAAGTGCTTAGTTGAGATGAAGGACTTTGATTCTCTTAGTCTGCTGTCCAGGCATCCACTGGGAGTTTTTGAATATCTACTACACAAGTAAGGGGGAACCACTCTACTGCTTTCTAAAGTGTAGAATTTCTAAAGTGGCAGAATTCAGCACGAGAACTCTGAGCTTTATTTTGGGGGAGATATTTCCTCATCACTATTGTGACTTGAACCGTCTCCAGTGGGGTCTAGTTTTAAACAGTTGGTTCTTGTCTGCGGTGCTGATTTCTAAGGTTGCTCCCCTTCAGTACTATATTGTGGGAGAGATCCTTGCTGGAGGAAGTGAGTCACTGCAGGTATGGGGCCTTGAGGTTTGATGAGATTCACAGTCTGTGCCTAGAGGAGACCCCCCCTTGAGGTTTTGTAACCCTGCTGCACTTCCTGTCCGGTCCTGCTTCCTGACTGCATATGCAATGTGACCAGCCCCAAAACAAGCTTCTATTACTGCACTTTCCCAATGATACTATGTCCACTCAAAATAAATATGTCCTCTTCTGCCTCTTGTCTGTTATTTAGCCACAACAGTAAGAGAAGTAATTTTTACAATCACAAATTCAATTTCCTTAACTTTTATAGAGTTAGTTTGATTTATGTTGGTGTGAATTTTGGTAACATATGTTGCTTGAGAATGTTGTCTATTTGTTCACATCAACCTCTACCCAGAAATCTCAAGAATCTAAGCTCTGTAATAATATCTCTAGTTACATTTCTTTTAAAACTAATTTGTATCCTCTCTTTTCTAGCCAACAATTGCTTTATTCATCTTTTCAAAGAGCAGACTACTGGGTTTCCTTTATACTATTTTCTTACTTTGAGTTTATTGTTTTATCCTCTCTGATTTTCTTCCCAAATAACAATATAATTATACAATATGGTCTGGGTTCAGCTCACCATTAGAGTACTTGTCTGACAGTCATGAAGTCCTGAAAGGAGAAAAACCACTTACCAAACAGTAGCTAAACTCTGCATAGATTTTGCAGCCACAAATCTTGTTTGGTCTACTTTCGTTTGTGGTCTCTTCACTGATTCATAAGTTATCGTCTGTAGTGTGTTGTTTAATTTCCAAGAATGTAAGGTTTCCCCAAATTTCTGTTGTTAATTTCCAATTTAATCTCATATTAGTCAAGGAATATACATAATATGATTTAAATTGACATAAACTTAAACATTGACTTTAAATTTTTTGTTTTATGGCTAGCTTGTGGTCTATCCTAGGGATTAGTCAATTTGTGTTTGAAAAGGACATGTGTTCTGCTGTTGTTTGGATAAGACTCCAAACACATTAGTCAGGTGCAGTTGACTGTGTTCAGATTTTCTGTGGTCTTTATCACTTTCTACTGTTGCGCAGTTACTGGAATCCTCACAATGGCAGTGAAAATGTCTTTCTTCTTGTACTTTTGTGTGGATCCTTGTCACTAATGGGTCTCTCTGTTCTCAGGGACATTCTCTCCAGATTCTTAATATATGTACTCTTTGTGCACTAGATTGGTTTTCATTCTTTCACTTTGTTTATAAGGAAGGGATTTTATTATTTATTTATGTGTTTCTGTGTGAGTGTGTGCATGGGTGTACAGGTGCCTGCAGAGTCCATAACTGAATCTAACTGGAATCTTCCATCCAGCTCTTATTCTTTACATATTATGGTTTTATAATTCTTTAAGACTTTAATACAATTGTGATCATACTCACCCCTCACACCTCCTTTTCACTCCTCCAAAATCCACCTTATTTCCTCCCAACTACTCAACTTTCCGTCTTTTTGTAGATCTTTGTATTTTCACTTAATGTCAATGAGTGTTTTCCTGCATGGATGTACTTCATGTGTGCCTGGTGCCCAGGGACATCAGAAGAAGGTTAGACACCCTGAAACTGCAGTTACTGGTGCTTGTGAGACATCACATTGGTGCTGAGAACTGACTTCAGGTTGGTGTGGGGCTGTATGAGGGAGCACAGTCTACCTACCATGACCATACCCTTGGGAAAACTGATTCTCTAGAAGCCATCACCAGTCAATCCCTCTTGGTTAGGTATGAGGGCTACTGAATTCCCATCCTCTCCATGTAAGAACGCTGAGGGGATTCCTCTCCCACTTGCGTAGATCTTAAGCAGGCAGTCACAGAGGCTGTGGGTTTGTGTGGGCAGCCATCAGCCATGCCTAGAAGACACTGTTTGGCTCCAGTCCTCCATGACCTCTGTTTCTTTCTGTCTTTTTACTTTCCCTGGAACTCTAGGAAAGGGGATGGAGTAGATGTCTATTTGTGGCTAGCCCTTCACTAACACTCATTTTTACACATTCTCTGCACTGTGACAAGTCAGGAGTTTCTGTGTTAACCACATCTTTTATAATTTTTCATGTGCCTCATATCCTTTTGGTCATTCTGTTCTCTATTGCCTTCTTTCATATTTGACCATTCTTTTCTCACAGCACATTAAATACAATTAAATATCATTTCCACAACATAGTGATTACAATAACAACCTTCATCATCAAGAGGGTAATTAATTCTAATAAATGATAGCAAACTTGTTTTTTCTATCTACATTTCTTTCCTTTTATGACAGTGTTGTCACATAGCATGTAACATACTTACCCATATACTACATATTAATGCTAAATACTCCAAAACACTGTGTCATCACTCCTGACCATGACACATTATTAAGAAAAGTAACAACACAGGGAGACAGATGCAGACTTACATGACTTTTTATATTTGCCTGCATATTGACCAAAGACTTTCCTGCAGAATTTCTTAAAAGCAGGTCAGCTTGAAAACAAACACTGAAGTGGGCTTTTCACATGATATCAAGATTTTCACTGACATGTTGGGTAGGTTTGTGCTCTGTGGTTTGTTTTCTTTTGTTTTTCTTTCTTTTCCCCTCTGTGTGCAGTTTCATCATGCTGTTTTATAGCCATTACTGTTTCTAAAGCAATGCTAAAATGCTCTTTTCTCCTCTACTATAAATATGATTTTTCCTTGTATTTAAAATGTGTCTTTCTTGTTCAATAGCTCAGAGAGACACATAGTAGTTTAAGTGTTGATCTCTGTGTTTTTCCTGCCACATGTTCGTTCATGAGGTCTTGAGTTTGAAGAATAGTGTTGCTAATTAAATTTGAATTTTTCAGCCACTGTTCCTTCCATTTGATTTTCTTTCCCCTTCTTTCCTTCCTTTTTAGCACCTCTGTGGTGTGCATTAGCAAACTTAATGTTGTCACAAGAGTCAATCAACTCTTGCCATCTCTCCTTTGCTTTAGAGAGTTTCACTGAGAGATCCTAGATTACAGATTCTCCTTCCATTTCACTGTCTATTGCATCTACTTCTGAAAACATTATTCAAAATATCATTCTTTCAAATCTAAGATGCCATTTTGAATTCTTTATTTTGCTCTCCTTTTCTCTATTAAATTCATGTTTCTTCACTGTTACTATATTTTCATTTACTGCTTAGATACATTTTTTTTAATCTTGTATTATTTTCATATTGCTTAACTGAAATATTTAACTGCCTAATCTAACATCTATGCCCTGATAGAATCTGTTTTTTTATTATTATTATTATTATTATTATTATTATTATTATTATTATTATCATTACTATTATTTAGTTTTTTCTCAGAGAATTTAATTTGAATCTTCTTGAATCTCTAACTGAAAACTTTTGATTTAAAATAGGCACTTCACTTCAGAAC
Organism: Tokudaia tokunoshimensis; assembly: GCA_036184795.1. Classification (NCBI taxonomy): domain Eukaryota; kingdom Metazoa; phylum Chordata; class Mammalia; order Rodentia; family Muridae; genus Tokudaia; species Tokudaia tokunoshimensis. The sequence continues at coordinate 104,997,465 of BTHU01000014.1, read as the reverse complement.
TATATAGTGCAGCATATTTATATTCCAGTGCACTTTATAGCTGTGTGTTTAACTTTTCTGGAATTAAGTTGCTTCCTAAAGCATTGGTCACTGTTGCTGCTGTTTATTCTCAGATTTTTTTTTTCAATTTTAAGTTTTATCCTGTATATCTGAAATTTCTTAGCCCCATTTTCCTTGCGTGGAAAGTTTCCTCTCATGTGTTTTTTAAATGTCTTTGTCCTTTGGTACTATTGATAGATACTTTAGTTTGGTCATCTAGCTAACTGTTTCATTTTCTAGTAATCGTCATCTGAAGAATATCTATATCTTTTAATTTCATGAATAAATTTTGTTCTATAGACTCTTGCCCAGTGTCTGAAAATGAAATAAGTTCTGATATTTAAAATTTTTTATTTGTTAGTGTATATGTGTGTTCCTGTGTGTTTGTTTGTATATGTATGTGTATCTGTGTGTGCATCTGTGTGTATTTGTCTCTCTGTCTATCTCTGTCTCTGTCTCTATGTCTTTCTGTCTGTGTGTGTGTCTCTCTTTCTCTCTCTCTCTCTTTCTCTGTCTGTGTGTGTATCTCTCTGTCTGTCTCTCTCTTTCTCTCTCTCTCTCTCTCTCTCTCTGTCTCTCTCTCTGTCTCTCTGTCTCTCTGTCTCTGTCTGTCTCTCTCTCTCTCTCTCTCTCTCTCTCTGTGTGTGTGTGTGTGTGTGTGTGTGTGTGTGTGTGTGTGTGTGTGACAACTGTCTTGACCTTACTTGGTCAGTCCCTCATATTGTTTCTAAGAGCACTGTGACAGGGAAACCTCTGCCTCCTTTCTCCCCACTATGGCTGCCCTGCATTAGGAGTGCTGGCATTTAGGATAAGTGTTACCACTCTCTCTGTGATCAAACTCACATGGAGAAGCTGGGTTTTGAGTACACTTACCCACAGATCACTTTCTCATCATGCTCTAGTTTCCTCCAGATGATAAACAATCCGTATGCTTATTTGGGTATCTTTTTACTTCTATTCTCATGCCCTGTCTATTACTATGGTGAGTTTCTGGCATGTGCAGGAATGAGAGCTATGTGATGCTGGGGGCCGCTTGGTTTGCAGAAGCATGCCATTGAGGTACAGTTATCATTCTGTTTTTATCAGTCCTGGAGCACCGATGTACTGCTGGTTCCAGTCCCCTGCACTGTCCCTCAACTTCTCCACCACAGCTTCCTGCACACTGTTGAGATGCTGATCCATTGGCTCTCAGAGCTTGCCTCCAAAGAAAAATTTTTAACAAACACTTTAAACCATGGACTTTGTGTCTGGGCTCTCCTGTCTTCTCACCACACTTATTTTTGATCTTTGTTTAAATTGGGTTTTTCTGCATTTACTAACTTTATGAATATGATCTTATCTGTCTTCTACAGTTCTATCATTCTTAAAAATTCCCTGATTGCTGATGGCTGAAAAAATCAACAGTCTTTTTTTCCTCCTCTGGTTTGGATTTACACATCCATAAAAAAGCGTTTTGTTTTACGAGATCAGTATGGGCTCTGAGATGAGAACAGTAATGGATCTGTGAGTTTAGACAACTATCTTTACCCAGATGTTTTCTCTTGCCTTCTATGTCATTAAGAATCTATCCTGTTTCTGATAAATGGTAGGACTGCAGAAATATTTCATATGGTTGCCCCTGTGATATTTGAGTGACGTTAAAGATGAAGCAGAGAGCGGTGTTCATTGAGAGTCTGTAGTTTCAAGCCACATCTTCAGTTTGGTAAAAACTGAGTGCCAAAAGGAAAATTCTGCTCACTGTGGGGAAAATTCTGCGCACACACACATACACACTCACACACACAGACACAGGCACAGACACAGACACACAAACACACAGACATTCACACACAGTCACACACACTGACACAAAGACATACACACACATCACTGTTACACCAATGGTTTTGTTTTTCTACGAAACTAGAGAAACTTTTGAGTACCTATTACAGAGAAAAACAGAAGAAAATCTTGACCTTTTTATTTCACAAAAGGCTAAGTGATACAAATTATCCAAGTCAGTGCCAACAGCAGGTTTATTGGCAACTATGGTCTGAGCAATTACTATAATGGTCAATAACAATGCAAATCTGATTAGCTTATTTAAAATGTGGGGCATAAAAAAGCTAATTAAATTGGCCTCCAGACAAGGAAAAGCTGATAACATATCAAGTTTTAGAATGAAGTAAGACATATAAATCTAGTTTATTAATATTAAATATTTATAAGTGTACACATTTCATTACTTAATCAGACTTTGACATTCATCTTTATGTTAGAAACATGTTGCCATAATATTATTCAGCAAATGTGACATGCTGATTTGTACTAAGTTCAATGGTACTTCATAGGGTTTGGAAGCACAGCTGGAGACACCCATTTGTTGTAAATGTCCTCTGTGGGGCAATGTTACTAGTTATGCACATAATTCAAGTCACAGGATTTCAGATGGAATGCTCTGATTGGCAAGACTGCTCTTACTTCTTTTCACTTACCCCAGTGCTGTTCCCCAACAGGAAGACTCAAAGCACAGAGCAGATGTGCAGCCCATGAACTATCTTATTGGGCTTGTCTTTAGTTGCTACTCTGGAGTTCAACGTTTGCCCTCAGGACAAAGAGACATTCTGGTTGAACTACTTCAAACTCTCTTTATCCAAGACATGGGTCTTCCCAGTTTATATTAAAGATTTTAAAATAACTTATAATAGTTCAAACAATTCAAACAGAACGGAATTTGTAGCAACATTTTTATCCTTTCTAAATTATAATGGAATGTAAATCACACTGAAACCAAATAACGTTAAAGATAAAATGGGAAACCATGTTTCTTAGAGTTGAAACTTAAAGTTGTATTTTGCTATATATGTCAGAACAACATGTCCTTCTGAAATATGATAGATGTCAGGTACTAAGTGGGAAACACACTTACCTTTATCCACAGATGGTAACATCCTGCTCCTGCTGTTACTGAGGTGCAACTATCCAGAAGAGATCTCTTCCCACTCAACAGGCTGTGGGACCTTTATAGTCCTGCTTCATTGTACAAGGCGTGGCTCATTCTAAGGATCAATATTACAACTTATTAAACTGCCTTATATAAATTACTTTATACACAAACATGATTTAGCCTTTGCATTTGGAATGATACCTACTTATAACCAACCATCTAATGTATTTAATTTTTATTACTTTATGTGTATGAGTCTTTTGTCTGCAAGAAATGCTGGTGGAGGCCAGGAGTGGGGGCCAGATCAGGGAGTAACAGATAGTTGTGACCTGCCATGTGGGTTCTGGGACTCAAACCCAGGCCCTATAGATGAGCAGCCAGTGATCTTAACCACTGAGTCCTGGTTCCAGCTCAATAATTTCATTAATTGACCCCACAAGTTTCACTGTGTAACAGCCCAATTCAAATGAGTCAACAGCAGTAGTTCCAAGAGCATTTTGGTTTTTCCCCAAACCGAATAGCCATTTTCCTCCTGAGTAAAAGAAGGACTGTCCCAGTTTCATTTCTGTTGCTGTGATGAAATATCTTCACAAAAAGAAACTTAGAGGAGAGGTGTTCATTTTCATGTCACAGTAGATTGTCGCAGTGAAGTAACGCTGGCAGGAGCGTTTCTGGTCATATCTCATTACAGTCAAGAACAGTGAGACAATGGACACATCCATCCTTATCTGGTTACTCAGTGTACTCAGCAAAGTTCTGTATTCTTGCACACCTCAGGATCCACTGCCTAGGGAATGGCGCTGCCCATAGTGGGTTAGATCTTTCCAAATCAATTAAATTAATTAAAACAATCACCTACAGACCTGTCCGCAGGCCAACCCAATGTAGATAACCTTTCCTGGAGACTCTCTTCCCACGAGTCTAGCTTGTGTCAAGTTGACAAATCTAAGCATCATACAGATTGTGAAGGAAAAAAATCTGAGTATGGCATGGCAAACTTGTAACTGCAGGATTAAAAGGCTGAGGTAGGAGGACTTTCAGAATCTGAAGCCAGTCCTGGCTACATAGCAAGATCCTGTCCTAAGAAAAGTTTTTAAATGGCTTTTGTGACTCATACCTGTAATTCCGCTAGCTAGGAAGATGGCTCTGGAAGATTGCTGTGTGTTACAGGCTAGCATTGGCTACAGAGTAAAACTCCGACTCAAAGAAGAGAGAGATAACAAGGAGTAACATTGCAATTATGAGTTACAATCTCAAAAGACAAACTCAATTAGTCAAGTGATACATACTAAAATATAACATATATCATATTCCATAAGTATTTCTGTCTATTAGAAACATGTTTCTGTAGATAAATTTCTAAGAGACTGATTGAGTTCAAGCCTCTCTCCACTTTCATTTCTATCAAATTTGTAGTATCTGGTTTTATCTTGAAATCTTTAATTCACCTGCAATTGACTTTTGTGCAGGTTGATAATTAAAATTATGGATCTATTTTCATTCTTCTAAATGCATCTATCCAGTTTGATCAACACTGTTTACTGAAGATGTTGTCTTTTCTCCAGGGTGCATTTTTTTTTTACTTTTTTGTAAAAAAAAGAAAAAAATCAGGAGTCCATAGATGTGTAGAATTATGTGTCTCAGTTCAATTCTACTGATCTACATGTCTGCTTTATGTCAATAGCATGCTGTCTTATTACAATAGCTCTGTCGTATACCTTGGAATCTGGAACAGTAGAACCACCAAACAGTTCTTTTATTATTAAGGAATATTTTAGCTATCCTGGCTTTTGTGTGTTTCCACATGAAGTTAAAGATTTTTATTTTCAGTTTCTGTGAAGTATTTCAATGGAGTTTTGGTTAGGATGGCATTCAATCTGTAGATTGCTTTTGGAAGGAAGGCCATGGATATGCTATCAATACTGCTGATTTATGAGCATGGTACATCTTCCCACCTTCTGGTGTCTTCTTTAATTTCTTTCTTTGATAGCTTAAAGTTATTATTATATAAATATGTTACCTAACAAAGACTGTAAATGTTTTGTTAAAGCAAGCTGCCATTGGTGTCAAAGGGAAATGAATTGAAAATGCTCTATCTTATCTCCATTTCTGTCCCTAAGGCGTTCTTATTTATTCATCCAATTATTCATTTAGAAATATTGATCTTGTCATATGAGTATATGAAGTAATATATGAGAAGCATTCAGCTTGATGAGAAGTTTTTTAAGTGTAAAAAGTATATTACAACAGGAGAAAGTACTGCTAACTCAATTTTGCAAACTGCAGAACAGATATTCTAAATGTGTATATTTTGAAACTTTTAACTGACATAATTGTGCACATTTATGTGGTACCTTCAAAATTTCAATTCATTTTGTCTGTAATTACAAAATTTATCTATCTATCTAAAATTTTATCTATCCCTCCCACATATGCTATTCCCCCAAACTATACCCTGGAAACATTCAATATCCTTTCTACTAGCTATGTTTCAACATCCAATTGTCAATCATAGTTATCATACCAAGTGATGTGGGTTGAATGTTAAATGTCCCCAATATGTTGTCTCCAGCATGAGGTGGTTGTCAGAAGCCATTGATGAAAGGCTACAGCAAGTGGGTTTCTGAAGATGGCACACTCTTTTGCATGACTTTAATGTATATGATCTGAGATACAAGGTCCTCAGAGACTTCATCCCAGGATTGCTTCTTACTGCTGAAATGACTTTCTTGCCACTACTACATAGTCAAATAATTCTTGGGCAACAGTCAAATAGTTCTTGAGCAAATTTCCTACAGATCAACATGAAAATGAAGTTTCATGAATTAATGCTGTTTAGATGAATTAATAACTTTATAGAAGTCATTTAATTTTATTCAAATGATTTTAGGAACAAAGTTTAAGGGGATTGTTTTAGTTGTTTTGCCAGAGAGATGTAGTAAAGTTAGAATCAAAAATAGAATGTGCCAACTCCTCATAGAATAGTAAGTGAAGACTGTAAAATAAGGAATATGTTGAGCTTTCATAAATTACACTAGGAAGAGAAGTAGTCTTGGGACAAATTTGTGATCAAGGAAAAACATTCACTCTAGGTCAGGTCCAAGGATAAAACGCACTATGATAAAGCAAGGCCATGTGAAGCTGTTGCTTTGAACTTATAGAATAAAACACTGCTTTGAACTCACTATTAACAACCTTCTGTAACTCCCCTTTTGTTTAACTTTTATCTATGACATTACCATATAAAGAGCTTTTGTCTAAGAAGGTATAAATTGCCAGAGAAAAGAAATAAATTGTGGCTTTTGGAGCTCTGCTCCATTCTCCAAATAATGCATCTCTCTCTCTCTCTCTCTCTCTCTCTCTCTCTCTCTCTCTCTCTCTCTCTCGCTCTCTCTCTCTCTGTGTGTGTGTGTATGTGTGTGTGTGTGTGTGTATGCAGGTGCATTTGTGAAATTGATAAAACAAGTGGTCTGGCCCAGCCTATGTGTGTGTGCACATGTGATCCCACCTTTCTTCCTTCCTTTTCTTTTTCTTTTTAAGATTTATTTATTATTATATATAAGTACACTGTAGCTGTCTTTAGACACACCAGAAGAGGGTGTCACATCTCATTAGGGATGGTTGTGAGCCACTATGTGGTTGCTGGGATTATCTAGCCAGTCCAACTTTCTTCCTTTTCTTTTCTCTCTGACTCACAAAAAGTTAAGGAACTTTGAGCCTCTTGCTCTTGAGCTAGAGAAAAAAAGAGCCCGGGTTAATATACTTTTTTTCTTAATCCCCTGCTGCTATCAGCAGGAGTTAAATTGCCAGAAGCCAGAGACTTTTGGCTACCAGAAAGCAAAGAGTTAAAGAAAGAGATAAACTACCAAAAGTAAGCAACTCTTGCCCCAGCTGTGGCAGGCATCACTCTCCTGCTGTTCTCAAAGAAAGGGACAAGGAGCTAGACATCAGCAGGTGGTGTTGGAGAAGGTTGTAGAATATTTTTCCCATTAAGTTATTCATTCACATTTACATTCTGATCTCGGCCCCCCAACCCCCTTTCACATAGCCCCTCCCCCCAGTTCCTCTTCCCTTCTCTTCTGATAAGAAGGGCAAGGAGACTGGCAGTAGAAAGAGAAGGGGGATGATGAGAGACTGTGGGGGGGGGGAGAGAGAGAGAGAGAGAGAGAGAGAGAGAGAGAGAGAGAGAGAGAGAGAGAGAGATCAAAGGGGTCTTATGGCATAGCCACAGGTAAAGGTGGGAGGTGAGCCAAATAGATTCTGGGAATATGGTGGCCGTTGCCTTGGCAACAGGTGTGTAGGTCGCACTGTCTTGGAGGTCCAGATACCAACATACCTCCCTTTTTATTATAAAGAGAAGAAAAAAGGGGAGGAGGAAGCCTATTATGAAAAGGGAATGAGGGTGGCTTGTCTCTTAAGCTGCTTCCTGCTGTCTAGGGCCATCATCAATTTTGGGGTGTAGCTGACTTTTATCATTGGGGTCCACCTGATAAATGTTTGCATCACATTCCTCTGTAAATAACAGCTCTTCTGTGGGCAGCGGCTGGTAATCCTGTAACAGGAACTGATTAATAGTTTAGTTAGACATTTTTTTGTATTTGTCATTGAAGAAAATGTAGAAAGAAAATTAATGAGGCAGGGAGTGAATAATAGCACCAGGAAGATGACTAGAAAAGGCATTATGAAAGGGAGTATCTACTTCCATATAGAGTTTTCAAAAATCCCAAAACTAGAGGTCTAAGGTTCCCTGAAATTCTTTATGTCTGACTGTAGCTCCCAGATTTTATTTTTCACTATTCCAGATTGGTTGACATAGAAACAGCATTTTTCTTGGAGGAATGGGCAAAGACCACCTTCTTTTGTTATCAGGACATCTAACCCCCATCAGTTCTGCCAAAGATTCGACCTGTTTCTGGATAGTAAACGCTATCATTTCTTGAAGATTGCTTTCAAACTGGGGAGTGAATATATTTTATTGGATCATGGAAGTCATTATCCCTGCAACTCCAGTACCAATACCTATGGCTATTCCCATAGTGACCAAGAATGGCATGACCTGAACTTCCCTCTTATGTTGGGCAGCTATCGTATCTACAACTGGGATTGGCAGGGGCTCATTTCCCTGGATTACCCCCAGTTCAGGGAAAAGGAGTACAAACATGTAAATTCCTGACCAGCCGGCAATGATATACCTGAGCACCACAAACAATTGATGTGTTCTGGATTGCAGGGCTTTGTGGCAGATATGATATATCAAGGGTTATGGTTCTATTGCAGTCTAGGGAGCTTATCATTCCTATAGAACATGTCCCAGAGGTCTTAAAACAGTTTGCCATGCTAAAGAGAGGGATAGAGATAAGGTATGGAGTCATGGCAACATCTGAGTCAGGAGAGCTGACAAAAGACTGTAAGTGAAAATTGTGAGCTAATTCGGGGGGGGGTGTTATGCATAACCAGCAGTCTTTAAAGTGACCAGGTCTGGTGACATTAAGGAGTTGGTACGCAGAGTTCAAGGTCTGAAGCAAAAGGCAAAATGATAAGTTAGTGCCATTTATGAGAGGTGATATAAAAAAGAGATAAGAACCTTGGAGGAGTGTTTGATTGCTTCTCCTACTTTTCTAATATTTAGAGGTTGGGCACTTGAGAAATATTTTCTCTAGGTATGGATAGTATTTACTGGGGACCCAGTCTGATTTTTATGGTAGAGCTTATCAACAGCTCCTGTCTCCCACCTGGTATCCCATAGGTCTTGTATATAGAAGAAGAGTGTCTTACAGTGTTGATAGAAGAAATAATTGGCCCATGATCCTAGCATATGTATCTGACAAGAACAATATGGGCAGCCCCCATATATGTTTGGCCATTTTCTACAATAATCTTTTGTCTGATCAAAGAGAAAGTAAATATAGAGATCATAATATTTAGATGGGATAACAGATGCAGGGATGATAGCGATTTGGATCGGTTTCTGGCATCCGGCTATGGAGCAGTTTCCTAACTCTAGTTGGAAAGACCATTAACTGTGGGGGGTTCCTGAACCTCGAATCTCCAGATGTAAGGGCTGGATGGAAACAAAAAGCAGGGGGAAGATGAGAAACCAACCAGTGAGGTTGAGCTCAGCTGCTAAAGTGGAGCCTCCTTTTCTGGGCCTGGGGACAAGTTAGGTGGTCTTGGGGTCCTCCAGAGCATGGTCCTGTTAGGGTTGACATATATGAAGAAGAGTCATTTTTACATAGAGGGATGAAAGGTTTGAAGGGAGACAGGTGGACCCAATGAGAGAGTCCCTCGAGTTTAGCAGCTATAGGGGTCAGGAGAATTACCTTAAAAGAGCCCTGCCATTTGGGAGAAAGGGGTGAGGGCTGATGATCTGGAGGGGATAAAAAGACTTGGTCTCCAATGTTGACAGGCAAAGGACAGGAGACAGACAGTGTGTGGCTGTGGTATATGGTGGTCAGTAAAGTTCCATAGGAGAGAATGGAAGTGGCAAAGTAATGGGAGTGAGTAGATGGTCTGGGAGGGGAGAGCCTTTAGGTGAAAGACCAGGAGTTAGGATTAGACATTCATACATGAGTTCAAATAATGAGAGGAGAGATTGCTTGGGGAGAGCTCACAGACTGAAAATAGCCAGAGGTAGGACTTTTACTCAGACAAGGTCAAGTTTCTGTGACAGCTTAGTGAGAATGGTTTTAAAAGAGCAGTTCGTTCTTTCTACCTTACCTGAAGATTGAAGGTGGTAGGGAATGGGAAAGTACCAGGGGATATCTAGGACCTTAGATAGAATTTGAGAAATCTGGGAAGTAAATTCAGGACCATTGTCTGACTAGAGAGAGGCTGGGATACCAAATTGGGGGATGATCTCTCAAAGGAGGAGATCAGAGACTGACTGAGCCTTCTTTAGTTGTGGGAAATGCCTCCACCCACCCCGAGAAGGTGTCCACCAAGACCAGGAGGTACTTGGCACATCTGACAGTGGGCACATGGGTAAAGTCAAGTTGCCAATCAGTTCCAAGAAGGGAACCTCTAGCCTGATGGGTAGGAAAAGGGGTGCTACGATACTTCGAGCTGGAGTCTGAAATCTGATAGATTTTGCAAGAATCAGTGATAGAATTTAAGAAACTTAAGTCCTCAGGAGTAGGTTGTAGGTGGGTCTTGACAAAAGAAAACAACACTCAGCTGTTAGGATGAAAGAGTTGGTGAAGATAGGACAGAGTTTGGCGAGTGTCAGGGGGTGAAGGTGGGAATGTAGGTTGCAGTGTAAAGACGTCCTGAGTGGGGTGAGATGAGTCTAGGCCCCTAAAGGCCGCAGCTCTAGCTGCCTCATTTGTTTGGTTGTTTCCCTTGGAGACAATAGAATCATCTGTCTGTCAGGATCTGCAGTGGACAATCCCAATAGTTGTAGGGAGATGGAAGGCCATAATGTGGTTTGCATTAGTTACTGATCCTCTTTTTGTGGTAAGTCACTTGCACTCCTTCCAGAGAGCAGTGTGAGATAGAAGGATATGGAAATGTATGTAGAAGTTGAGGGATTGTCCCTGTGCCAGTTGAAAGGCATGGGTAAGGGCTATTAGTTCAGGCTGTTGATTAGTGTTGTGAGCAGGAGGGACCTGTGCCTCTACCACCTTTGTGTCTGACACTATGGCATAGCCAGCTTTTCTATCCCCTTCAAATAGAAAGAAGCTTCCATCTGTGTACCAGGTATAAATGGCTTGAGGCAATGTGCCCTCCTGTATGTGTGAAGGATGAGGTATTTGTTCCTCTAAAGTTTCAGTGAAGGAGTGAGCTAGGGAGTAGCTAGTATTGAGGAAGAAAATTGGAAATATGAAGAGGCAGGCATGATTGGAAGGTGAGTGTGGAGTCTTCTATTAGTGCTAACTGAAGAGAAAGAACCCTGGAGGGCGGTAGAGTCTGTAAACCTTTGTAAGTTAGGAACTGTGACAAGTTATGAGAAGAGAGGACAGTTATAGGCAAATTCAAGTTTAGTTTTTTTGACTCTCATGTAAGGAGTTAAGCAGCTGCTAAGGTGCCCATCCCTGGATGGTTAGATCTAATTTTTTTTTTGACAAGTATGCTACAGGTGCAAAAGAAGGTTCAACTTGGTGACCTAAGTCTCCAAGGGAAAATCCCTCCTTTTCAGTAACATAGAGGGAAAAAAGATGAGTCAGGTCAGGGAGATGTAAGGCTGGGGCCTTAAGGGGAGCCTGTTAGAGCCTTTGAAAGGGCTTGGTAACAGGTTTGAGAGGAGGTTCGTGGGTGGGGCCTAATACTGGGGTGAGAAAGGAGGGAAAAGGAAGAAACCCAGGAATGTAAAATGCTAGCCATTCCTAAAAATGATAAAATCTCTTCATTTGTAGAAGGAACAATCAAAGAATGAATCGGATTGTTTCTATCTAAGGTAATAGACTTGTGGTTTGGTGTAATTGTTAGTCTCAAATAGGTGACATGAGAAGTGGATGGTTAGACTTTAGAAGGTGAGACCCTGTAGCCTTGACTGGAAAAGAAATTTAGAGGAGCAGAGGTGTCAACTTGGCAATCTCTAGAGAGGAGCTACAGAAAAGGACATCATCTACATAAAGTACAATATTAGATATAGGGAGAAATAAGGAGAGTAAGTCAGAAGCCAGGGCCTGGCCTAATAGGTGTGGGCTGTCTTGGAAACTCTGAGGTTCAACAGTTCAGGTAAGTTGGGTAGAAAAGTGAGTGTCAGGATCTGTCCAGGTAAAGGCAAATATGTTCTGTGTCTGGGCATCAAGCGGGATGGAGAAAAATGCATCCTTAAGATCTCTGACTGAGAAATAGGAAGTTCCTGAGGGGATAGTGGAAAGGAGTATATAAGGGTTATCCACAACAGGATGGAGGGGGACCACTGCAGAATTAATGTGTCTGAGGTCTTGAACCAGCCGATAGGTACCATTAGGTTTCATACCTGCTAGTATAGAGGTAATAAAGGGAGAATAGGTGGGGCAAAGGAGTTTTTTTCCTTAAGAGGTCAGGAATGATAGACTTAAGTCCCCTGAGGCTCTAGAGAGAGTGTGTGTGTATTGAACGTGGATAATGTACCTGGTAGAGCCAGTAACTGGATGACAACAGGAGAATGATGTTTAGCAACAGAGGGGTTCTGAATGTCCCAAACTTGGGTAACCACTTGAGAAGCTGGTAAAGGAAACAACAAGTTAGTGTTAGTAGGTTGACTGGCTAGAAGAAGGAGCAGAGGAACTGCTGGCGAGCTTGGGTTTAGGCGAAAGGGAGGAGCAATAGAGGCTCCCAACTTAGATAATGATCCCTTCCCAATAAGGGGACAGGACATGAAGGCACTACCAAAAAGAAATGGGTGAGGGGCACATCCCTAAAAATGCAACTAAGTAGTAGGTCTGATGAGGAAGGTAAGGTTGTCATCCTACCCCAACAATGGGAAGACATGAAGGTGAAGTGGGTCCCCAAAACTGTCAGGACCAAGTGGCCCCAGTGTCCAAGAGGAAGGAGATGGGCCACCCACATACCATGATAGTTTCCCAGGGTTCCTTGCTAGTGATTGGTGTGGTTAGGTCAAGGGAGCTCCGGCCTAGGAGGTCAGCTTTAGGGTTACCTGGAAGTGATGTTCCTCTGTTCTGCGCAACTTGAGGGCAATCGACAGTTCAATGTCCCTCCTGATGGCACCTGGACATGGTCCTCTTGGCTTGCTGGGGGTAGGTCAAGCCCTTGCCCAGTGACCTTGTTGACCACATCTATAGCAGGGTCCTGGTGGTCTCTGAGTCTTAGAAGACCAGGAGTCTGGAGTAGTAGCTAAGGTTGGTCGGACAGCCTTTGCCAGCATGTGGTATATTTGTTTTCAGGCTTTCTCATCTTTCTCGTGGTACACTTTGAAGACCAGCGCCAAGACATCTTGCCTGTGGAGTTAGGAACCCCTTCTCCAACTGCATAAGCTTAGCTTTTATATCAGGGTAGCTCTGGGAAAAATAGTAGGTCATCAGAAGTAACTTACCTTCTAGGTTTTCAGGGTCCAGATTAGTGTATTGCAAGAAAGCCTTTGTGAGGTATTCTAAAAATTGAGATGGGCTCTCCTGTGTGTCCTGGACAACCTCTTGGAGTTTTTCAAAATTTACTGGCTTTAAGGCTGCCTTTCTTAGGCCAGCCAGAATGCATGTTATAAACCTGTCTCTGGCTAACATACTACCTCTGGAATGATAATTCCACTGGGGATCCTGGTCAGGCACTGCCTCAGATCCAATTGGATATGTTCCATCTGTTTGGTGAATTTCATCTGTGTATGTTTTTGCCTCTTCCCAAACTTGCTTGTGTTCATTAGGAAGTAAATTATTACTAAGAATCATATGAATATCATGGAAAGTCAAGGGATAAGATTGAGTAATGAACTGCAATGCTTTAATAAAGCTGGAGGAGTTAGAAGTATAGGAACCCAGTCTGCTTTCTATTTGAGAAAATTCACTCAGTGAGAAAGGAGAATGTACTCTGACCAGACCATCAACCCCCGTCACTTTCCTTAGAGGAAGGACCAGTGCTGTGTCAGGTGTTCCTGGAGAAGAAGGACTTAGGGATCTGGCTGTGGTCTTAGAATGGGTGATAGGAGTGGTGAAGTTTGGCGCCAAGACATGGTGATTGGAGTGAACTGCAGGTGGCACAGAAGGAGGGGAGAGGTTGAGCTAGTGGGCTCTGGGGTAGCCTGGCAAGAGGGAGAAACTGAGGTGGCAGTTTGGGGAGGTTATTCATTGACTGGATGAAGCGTTGTAGCGTCATCTAGTGGAGGTTGTGTAAGTTTCATGGCTAAAAGAAGTTGGATTGGAGAACAGGAGGAACAGATGGAGGGGTGAGAGTGAAGATAGATGAAAGCTTGAATATATGAAACCTCATTACATTTACTAGACTGCTGGCAGTATGTATGGAGATCTCTTAAAACGATTGAGTCTAGCATACCATTAGCTGGCCATTTGGAATTATTATCTAAAGGGCATTGAATCCAGGCCTATTGCAGAGGTGTATCAGTTTTGAGGGCCTCAAATTGAGTGTTAATTTCAGAGATTTGAGATTTTTCCAAGAGACATCCCAGTGGGGTGCCTGGAAGTACATTCAAAGACAACTGAGCCATCGAATGATGGAGTTGTTACTGAACTATTCTTACTGCCATCCCAAGAACTGCTCAGCAACAGGTCAGTGTATGGCCAAGCTAGAAATTCAGGTCATCACGTAAATAACTAGAGGCTATGGCAGCAGTTTCACAGAAATTGCCACAAAGCAATTCAACTTGGTACCAGGAATTTTCGGCTGCCTGCAAGAGCTCGAGGGGTTTATGAACTGCTTTCGAGAAGGGGACTCATCTAAGGGTCTATGTCATAACTCATACCTCAGTCAGGAGGCTGGTCATAAGGACCAAGACGTTGAAACACCAACTCTTTAGCCCAAAAGAGACTGACCAGGAGCTATCTGGACATACAGGGTTCCTCCAGCCAACTGGAGAAACTCCCTACCAATTAATATGCTGGTGTGTGTTTGTGGGCTTCTGCAGTTGGGTAGCAGGAAGTATGGAAACGGGTGGTTGGTGTGGCCAGAGGCCAGCACCACATGGTGAGCCACAGTGACACAGTTCACATGGTAGCAGTCCGTGAGTCTTGCAGTGGCCATGATGGTCTTCAGCAGTGGTGGAAATCCACATAGTGAATGTAGGTAGGTGCCAGCGGATAGAGTCCACGTGGTATAGCAGTGGCTGCAGGTGGTGATGGTGGTGGCGGTCATCACGTGGCATCAGTTCTCTGGTGGCAGTGGAGGCTTCATGGTCATGCTGGCAATGGTAACCTGGGCTCTGCAGCTTCCCTGCATAGTGATATGTTGTGACTGTTTAGCGTGGCTCCAGAAAGACCACACCAGGCCAAACAGTTCTACATGAGGTTTATTGAGAGAGAGAGAGAAGGGCAAGGTGGTGGCAGAAAGAGAAGGGGGGTAGGGAGAGATCAAAGGGGCCTTCCTTTATGTATGGATGGTGATGTAGTCACAGGTAAAGGTGGGAGGTGAGCCAAATGGATTCTGGGAATATGGTGGCTGTTGCCTTGGCTGCGCTCTCTCCTATGTGATGTCACAGCTTTCAGAGGTCCTGATACCAATACAATGACACTCTTAATAGCTAAGCTGGGCCTTTTTTTGTTTTTGTTTGTTTGTTTTTGAGGACAGGAGAAAACAGTGGCAGCCCAATTGGTACCAGCTGAGGTCCCACTGTTGCTAAAGCTAGACTGGTGATAAAGGTAATGATTTAATTTCTTGTACCCATTGTTGCCCTCAGTTTCCTGATAAGATTTAATAATAATAAAAATGCTAATGAGTAGCTGTGCATCCGGAGGATTCAAGGTGGAAATGACCTTTCTTTGCTTCTTTGTTTCTTTCTTTGTTTCTTCCTTCCTCTCTCTCTCTCTCTCTCTCTCTCCCACCCCCCTTTCCTTTTTCTTTTTATGGCTATTTTTGTTTGTTTATTCTCTATTACTTTATTTACTTTACATCCTGATCATTGTCCCCCTCACACAGTCCCTCCACCATCCCCCATTTCCGTTCTCTTCTGAGTGGGTGGAGGCCCCTCCTGGGTATCTCCCAAGTCTGGTGCAGCAAGTCTCTGCAGCCTCATCCTTTCCATTGTGGTCAGACAAGGAAGCCTAGTTAGGGGAATGGAATCTGCAGACAGGTAATAGCTTTTGGTACAGCTTCTACTCCAGTTGTTTGTGACCCACATGAAGACCAAGCTGCACATCTGCTATATATATGCAGGGAGACCTAGTTCCAGCCTGTGCATGCTCTTTGGTTGGTAGTACAGTCTCTGAGAGTTCCAAGGGTCCAGTTTAGTTGATTCTGTTGGTCTTCCTGTGGAGTTCCTGTCCCTGTAGGGGCTGCAGTCCTTCCTCCTATTCTTCCATAAGAATTCCCAAGCTCCATACACTGTTTGGCTGAAGGTGTGTGCCTCTATCAGAGTCAGTTGGTGAGTAGGGCCTCTCAGAGGACAGCCATTCTAGACTTCTGTCTGTATGCTCTAGCTTGGTTGTAGAATCTTTAAAAGATGGAGATTTTCTGAAAGGAGTATGTTAACAGAAACAGGTCTTCGGGTTTTATTGCCTCGGTGCACACGCTATCCTCTCTAGCTTCCTCACTACTGATAGAATATGGTCAGCTAGGTTCATTCTCTTACCACCAGGCCTTTCACACACAGGACCTGCAAGACAAAACATACCTTCTTCCCTTAAATTGTTTATTATCATAGCAACATAGATACCATGCTGCAGAATTTAGAGGTTGCTGCTACTACCCAATAGCATCCCCATACCCGTCAACAATCCTTTCTCCATCCCCTTCCCTTGTTTTTCCTCCCTACTCCTCCCTGTAGTATCAACACTAGGATGGCAGAGTGGCAGAGGTTAGAAGGGACCTGTGGTAGCAGACATAGAGGGAAGCAGGGCTCACTAGATCTCCTAGCAGACATGGAGGGAGGCAAGGCTCACTGTATCTTCTAGCAGACATAGAGAGAAGCAGGGCTTACTAGATCTCCTAGCAGACATGGAGGGAGGCAGGGCTCATTAGATCTCCTAGACATCCACAGTATTAAAGCCCAAGGACAGTTTAAAGATCAGATGTATGACATAGAGTCTAGTATAACTTGGAGACCTCTGACTTTATAAGCGAACAGAAGAAACCTATAGGCATCTTTGAATCAGGTTGTAGGAAGGACTGCAATAGAAAAATAAGTATTATGGAAGGAATGTTAAATAATAGAAAACACAATTTAAAATTTTGAAGGGAAGATAAATAAAAGAAAAAACAAAAGGAAAAGTTCCAATGTTTTCAAAATGCTATAGTTGATTTTTTTGGAATAATAAAAATACCTCAAAAAAAAAAAAAAAACAGAAGTGATACACAACTGCTATTTGCTTATGTAACCATTTTTCTTTTTCAAAACAAAAGTATTTTGAGCCTTTTTCACTTTACAGTATATAAGAAACAAAAAACCTTAAATGGAGAATGATCAGCATTTATAAAATTACAATATAATGGGTTATTACCAAGACAAAGAAGTAATTTATTTTTGGTGGCTTTAGTTTCATTTTATTTCTATTGAGTCAATAAGAATAAAATAGGTACTTCTATGTTTGAAAGTAAGAATCTGGCAATACTTTGCCTCTTCTAGAAGAGGAAACTGACATTGGAGGGAACGGTATTACCCTAAACTCCAGGGGAACAATTTTATAGACTTCTGGGACTGAGAGACATTTTGAGGAGCAGGAGAGATTACCATCACCAACAGAGCCCAAGGTATTTGACCAGAGTTAACCGTTAAAGTCTGCTCACCAGGGGAAAAAAAAAGTAAGACAAACCGAAGAACAACATAGAAAACCTACCATTTTGGCTTATTTCCCCAGTGGGACATCAACAAACCCCTGCCTAGTTACTATTCATGGAAGATAACCATTGATTTTAGGTCAAGAGAACAAGAGTTTGTGCAATAACATGGAATTTGCAACAAGAACAATAGTTTATCACAACTCTGCTTCCTGGCAGATTTATAACCTCAAGCTGTTCATTGAATTTCCCTGAACTTCTGATCACTTATGCACAGCACATAAATAATAAAACCAACCTAAGTCAGGCTCTATTAAAAGCAAACTCGACATTGCATTAGATAATATCTATTATGTAACAAAATACCATAGAACATGGCTGCAAAGATTTTACAAGTCCTTTGACAACTCATTTCTCATGTTGATGATCATCTGTTAAGATTCTGAGACAATACCAGGATCACAGCACAAGACAGACCACTTAGGAACTTAAGTTAGAAAATACATTTCATTGTGCTCTTCCAAAGTCAGATGCACTTTTATTGTGGTTTGGAGGACTCTGGTGAACAATTGGGGGAGTGAGTGCAAAGTAAGTTTTAATTGAGTCATTGGGATAAAAGGGCAAATGATGCCTCATGTTTTCTCAGAATCGTCTTTCAGAGTCTCCAAGTGAAGAATCACCATAAGCCATGACTCATATTCATGTTTCATTTAAGTATTCTACATGTATTTTCAGTTGAATACTTATACCTTAGTTTATAGGTGAGAAGCTAAGGCATAGAGGAACGAGGTAACTTGTCTTCAGGGTTCTTAGAGATGTCTTGGCATCTTGGTTAAGAATTGGGTATCAACCTGCTACCTCATCAGCACCCTCCTTCCCACTGATTTACTCATGCGATGGAGTTATTCCATCTGTGAACACTAACCCTTGATAGTCTGATTCATACTGACTATGCTTAGTAAATATTTGCTGACAAATTGCCTTTCCAAGGTGAAATCCTTTCAGACATAAATTTCCTGTGTTGTGACCAAAGTAAATGAAACAGATTACTACTCAACAGCTCATCAAGGTCAAAGTTTGTCCAAACTGGAGCTAGAATTGAATGAATCATTTATTGTCCTCAATGGGAAATACCAAGAACAGAACCCAGGGATGATGGGTTGATCTGTAGAGAAGGGCAAATTGAGCCAGAATGAAATGTATCAGTTTCCATGTTTTGAACCATCATGTCACTGTTATCAAAAACCATCAGGGAGATATCACAATTCTAGTACATTTAAGATCTGAACTATATATAAGTGCATGACTTGAGACAAAACACTGGAATAAATACATAGCCCAACAAAAAACTTCTACATAAAATGATAAGTTCATCCAATTAATATCCACTAAAGACCACCTGCATTGGCTATGTTTACATAGTTGTGACGTCCAGAAAACAATTTAAGGAAGAAATTATTTCTTTGGGTTCATAGCTTCACAGGTTTCAGCTCATGGTTGGTTGATCACTGTACTTGGGCAGAGCATCATGTCCATGGGAGCATTATCAGAGTTTCTTCACCTTATTGGTGACAGGAAGCAGAGAAAAGGAAGAAAAGAAGGAGCAGACATAACTGCAAAGGGAGACCCACAGTCTACTTCTTGCAGTTGTGCTTCACCTTCCAAAGCTTCCATGAAATCTAAATCAGGACCACCATCTGGGATTCAACATTGATGCTCATTCAGAGCATCTCACATTCACACCACAACATCTCATTGTGCTATAGGCTGGAACATGTTTCTGGCCTAAGGACCTTCTAGAAGGAATTACTTATAGGTCTGTGCTTGTAAGAGTCACACAATGACGAAGGAGGCCCTCCAAAGGGAAAAATATAGCTCATAAAGTCTAAAGGTCTGAAAAAAAAATCTGATGGCGTTTAATCTTCTGGAGTAAGAACCAAGCCATGAGTAGCTGCATAGAATAGAAATAATAGTAGCTTCAGGGTTTCATTGTTCATTATGTAAGCTGTCTGTATCCCCTCAAAGGACACGTCTTACAGAAGTCATCAGATACCGCTCTGAGAAATGGGTTAAGATGACCCAACAACAGCTTATGCTGAGGAGCAGATTGGTAGCAGTTGAGGTGGTAGCAACATATCTATAGGAGACATCATATCAGAGGTAAAGGATTCACTATCGATAGGTAAGAGGGACTCTCCTTCCTGAGACTCTACTTCTGAGTTATTGGTGGTTCATTCCGTGTGAAATTCCAGTTTGAGCTCAAAGAGGAAGTAAATGCTGTTGATTGAGATGAATTAGTGGAGGAAATACTGATTGCCAGATGATTGTTGTAAGTACAGCCTAACAGAATAGGGCAGAAAAAAAAGGGGGGTAAGAAACTGTTGAGTTGCTGTTCTTCCTTCAGCCTTGCTGGCTCTACATGTGGTCCATAGATCACTCACTTTGACAGTATCTGAGAATTTGTTAGAAATGAAAGGGGATGGTACAGGCCTTTAATCCCAGCATTAGGGAGGTAGGGACAGGCGGATCTCTGAGTTCAAAGTCAGCCTGATCTCCAGAGAAAGTTCCAGAGAAACCCTGTCTCACTCCTCCCCCCAAAAGCAAGAAAACAAACAAACAAACTCAAGACTAACATTGAGCTGCTGAACTTGAATATGCACTTTAACTAGAGTCTCTACTAATCTCCACAAATGCCAACATTTGGGAAGTGCTGGTCTGGAGAATGCCATTTCTTTTATGTACTTGCAGAAACAATAGGGCTAGCCTTCTGGGTTTTTTATTTTTGTTTTTGTTTGTTTGTTTGTTTTTATTTCTTTCAAAAACAGTACTCTCTCAATTTTAGGACATAAACACTAAGAATCTCAGATGGTAACAGGTTATCCTTGGTGATTCCAATTCTGGAAGTTAAATGAAGGCTTTCTTGCAGAACTGGTTAGGATTAAGAAGAAAAGGGATGCTGAAGTGACCAGAGATGCTTAGCTATACAATGAGAACAAGTACAATAGGTTAGGACTTGAGAAAAGATGAAAGGTTACCTGAGCTTATTGAATATGGTGCATTGAGAGACTTCTTACAGCAGCTGCTCATTAACAACTTACAAGTGCAAAAGACCCAACCACTCTGAATTGCTATTAGCTAATCCCATTTAGTAGCTACAGGGAACAAGACAGAAACAAATTCCAAAAAGAAGAAACATGAATTTTTTGTGTTAGTACAGTTATAGAGGGGAGATTCCATGCTTGAAGAAACAGAGCATAGAATGATGGCTTCCAGGAGCTAGAACGAGGGGCAAATGGGGAAATTTTCCCACTTTACAAGATGAATCTATTCTAGAGTTCTAAGTACAACAATGTAATTATACTAATCATAATGCATTTTATATTTGGAATTTGCAGACATGGTCTTAGTCGCTTTTCTACTACTGTGATAAAATACATGACCAAAATCAACTTGAGGATGAAAGGGTTTGTTTCCTCTTACAGCTGTCAGGTCCGACTCATTCACTAAGGGACATCATGGCAAGAATTCAATGTACAACTAAAAGCTGGAACATATGCAGGAGACATGGAGGAATCCCACTCACTGGCTTGCTCTTCATGGCTTGCTCAGTCTGCTTTCTTATGCAGCTCAGGGTTACCTGCCCAAAGGTAACATTAAGTTCAACATCAACCATAAATCAAGAAAAATTCCTACAGATTTGACTATAGTCAAACGTCAAGTTGACAACAAAAATAAAGACAAAAATAAACTAATACAAAGTATACCTTAAATAGTCTCACTACACACACAAAAGTAATTACCATGTGATATATAAATATATATGTATACACACACACACATATATATATATATAATTGGCTTGATTTTAGCCAATATTTCATAATAAATGCACACATAATGAGTGCACATGAATGTGATCAAGTTGTATATCATAAATATACACTTGTTTAATTGTTGATTATATCTCAATATAGTTAAGGTGAGCCATGGATCATGTCTAAGATCCAGACAGCATAGTTTTGATGGGATTCCATTTTCAGTGGTGCTACTTATAAGAGTGTGGCACAAAGTGAACCTTGGGATAATAAGGGGATAAAAAAACAAAGCCGGAATCCAGTCCAGCAGCAATTGTCTTCCTTTCAATGCTGACCATCTTCATCTGCAGATGCCTTCCTCTCATTTTTTATACTGCACTTTGCAGTTCCAGATTCCTGTCATTTTTTGGATCTTCTCTCTCTGATAAGAACTATGTCCACTGTCATGACTTATAATGATCTAATTCATCCATCTGTTTAAACAGTCAGAGCAAGTTGTCTAGTGAGATGGCCACAGTTGGAAAGATGGAAAGTTCAATGTCAGGCCTGGTTGCATACAGAGACTCTACCAAAACAATATTACATCCCTACAGGCCATCTCACACCCACAAATGGCTGGCCAACTACAATTCCAAAGTTACCCAATGATGTAATCGTTCACCTAGGACTTATGTGCCCAGTGTTAGAACACTGACATACCCCTGGTACAAATGTTAAACTTCTAACCTTCCAGGACAACAACAGGTCAAATACTTGTACAGATAACCAAGTACTGTTAGATATTTCTATAAAGTTTTATCATTTTTTTACTATTTAGTCACTAGAATATCCAGATATCTTAGAAATTTTAAACATCAAGAAAGCCATCTTAGCAAATTAAATAAATATTTACAGAAAAGACAAACTCATTTGTGTTGGTTAGTCTTGAAATGTTGTTTACACTATTGTTTTAGTCTCACAAGAATAACTCGATGGCATTTGGTATATAAAGATGAAGTACTTCAGAAGCGCATGTGCTTTGATTTGGTTCTGCATGGTGAGAATAAACATATTTACTCACTGATGACACTTTCTACCAACTTTTCAGTGTACTTCTTGGAAGATTGAAATTACATGTTCAGCTTAATTATTTATTTAAAACATATTTATGTCATAATATATGATATGACTTATGAATCTTTTGGTAACAATCTAGATATTTAAGGTGATGGATGTGAGAAAGTATTCAGGAATTTATACCTTGCACTATAACCCTTAATTAAGTATAATTATTGTGTATATTTGCATTAGCTACATATTTATAAAAACAAATTTAAAAATTAATTCAAGATACGATCAGTGGAGTTGCTGGGAGAGGAGTCTTCCCTTCGGCTGCCATTTACACCAGGGAGCGAGGCTGCTCCATAGCCTTCTGAGCACAGCCTGCCAGGAGAGAGGGATCTCCCAGCAGTGCTTTCACCTCTGAGAGCTGAGGTAAGATTTCCACCTTCTCTCTGGAGGGGAACAGCTAGGAGCGCACAGGGTATATGATCAGTGATCAGTGGAGCTGCTGAGACAGGAGTCTTCCCTTCTGGATGCCATTTGTACCAGGGAGCCAGGCACCTCCACAGTCTTCCATGCATAGACCCTGCCAGAAGAGAGTTGGTATCCCAGGAGTACAGACACAGGCTTACAGGCCCATAGGAGGGACATGCTCCAGCCAGAGACAGCATGACCAAAGATAACCAGATGGCAAAAGGCAAGCTCAAGAACCCTACCAACAGAAACTAAGGCTACTTTGCAACATCAGAACCCAGTTCTCCCACCATAGCAAGTCCCAGATACCCCAACACACCAGAAAAGCAAGATTTTGATTTAAAATCTTATCTCATGATGCTGATAGAGGACTTCAAGAAGGATGTAAATAACTCTCTTAAAGAAATATAGGAGAACATGGGTCAACAGGTAAAAGTCCTTAAAGAGGAAACACAAAAATCCCTTAAAGAATTACATGAAAAAACAAACAAATAAGTGAAGGAACTGAACAAAAGCATCCAGGATCTAAAACTGGAAGTAGAAACAATAAAGAAATCACAAAGTGAGACTACTCTGGAGATAGAAAACCTTGGAAAGAATTTAGAAGATTTTCTTGATTATAGAGAACTCCATTTGATAAGCCTTAAGGGATAAGGGATAAATGGTTTGGACAAATCTTAGCAATTCTATTTTATTTCTCTAGGGATTGGTATGTGATGGCTAAGCTCAATTGTCAGATGGTAGTCAGTGAATGAGGCATGCCTTTGACTGTATCTGTGAAGAACTTTCCACAGATGTTTAACAGAGAACTGAAGACCTACCCTGAATATGGATCAGCAACATCCATGTATGAGATCCCAGGATGAATGAAAAAGGGAAAAAGCATAAAGTCAGCTGAGAGCCAGGATCCATCTTTCTCTACTTCCTAACTCTGGGCACAATGTGACAAATTACCTCAAGCTTCTGTCCCTGCCAACATGAACTGTATCCCCTCTACTCAGGAGCCAAAAAATATTTTTTTCTTCCAATTCTTTTGTCAGTTATCTTATTATATCAATGAGGAAAATGACTAACATAGAGAAATAGCAAGAAGTAGGAGGGTGGCTATGAGAAACCTGACCATATGGCTTTCAGGCCTTTGAACTAGTTTAAGGGATTTTATGAAAGAGTTTGTAGCTACAGTCTAGAGGGTCCTCGAAAGATGTAGGCACAGCAGAGTGGACCATTCTGGAAAGAGTTAGAAGTCTAGACATCCAAGAGAAAGGCAGAAGTGGAAGCTTGTCCCAAGGGGCCTCAGTGATGATCAGGGCTCTAGTGGCAATGGGATATAGGTCATTGGCATTGTATTCTATCGAGGAATCTGACTACAGTATCCCATGTCCTGAAAATATGAGTGAGGCAGAACTCAAGACAAGACAGCTTCTAGTCTGTGACATGGTTACTACCCATTGCTCTGTTGGTAAAAGAAAGCACAGAAAGATAAGTAAAGAAGAGAGCAATTTGGGCTTAAATATGAAGACAAGGTGAGTGCCTGGATTGAACTGTCAAAGAGATTATCATCACTATAGAGAGGCCTAGGGCAATAGGAATGACATCTGGAGAGCAAAGCCCCACCCACATAATAGCAAAGCCACACCCACATAATAGGAAAGCCCTACCCACATAAAGCTTCTTTTAGTAAAAATGAAAATTCATTTGAAAGATTAGAGACTTGACTGACACTAAAGTGACTTAAAAAAGAGAATCATTCCACGGGTGTTTTTTCCCCCTTGCTATCTCCTTCATTTTACTTTGTATATTGCCATATGATGGCTTAATGTTTGCATCTGTAGCACCTATTTTGCTACACACACACACACAAACACACACATGCACACACACACAAACACACACACACACACACACACACACACACACACACACACACACCAGGATAAAAAAATAATGAGACTTGACATATTAAAGTGGTACTATGGATGGATAAGTGCTGAATCTGCAGCATTATCACTGAGCTATTGAAACATTCCTGACAATGCTTTTCAATATGCTCCTTTTAACTATATAAAATTATTAGTAAACTATAATGTTTTCTTTTTATTTTTTTTATTTTCTATATTTGTTTTTTATTTACATTCCCAATGATTTTCCCCTTTCCCGGTTCCTCTCTTCCCGAAAGTCCCATAAACCCTCTTCCCTAATGTTTCATTTCCTTGCATTAAAAACCTTTCTTCTAATTCACAGTCTCTTTCAATTTTTCACTAAAATGTCAATGAGCACACACACAATTTCTAGCTTAAAGTAACCACAGCAAAATTTATCACCATATTTCCCTTTATTATCAAATTTATAAGTTGTCTCTGGAGAACTGGAGGAGCAAGGCAGGTAACGTTAATCTGGGCTTTTTTCTTTCCTTAAAGATACTGAAGCAGTTCCTTCTGTTTTCAAGAAGACAGTTTGCTATCTTGAATTTCCTTCATGTCCTGCTGGTCTGCTTGCTAAGAACAATTTTGATCGAGTCACTGCTGGAAACTTGGCCAGAGTTCTCTGTTTTTATCACTGCGAAGGTTTGTTGTCTGAAAGATGAAACGGGAAAGCTCCATCATATCATAAAGAATATGACAACTCCCTCACTGTAGCCTCATCTTCTAATGGCCACAGTGCCATGAGTAAATATGGGCCTTGCTAGTACAAACAGCTTCTGCAAATGTACCATTGGTTTAAACATCCTGTGATGAGCAGGCACCCTAATTATTTTCTAAAGATATCCAGTAATAAATCTGAGATGTGACTAGTACATGTCCCTAATCCACAAAGTGGTAATGCTAAATTCTCACTTTTCATGTCTCACAAAATCTCTGAGGCTCCTTACGAAGCGAAAATCCCAAGTCTGACCTTTCAAAAAGAAACACTATCAAATAAATTTCAGCTGTATGCGTAATTCCAAAGGTAAAGAATTGAACAAGACTAGAAAACCGTATTATAGAAATTCATAAGAAAAGAAAAGGAATTTAAGATAAAATCTAAATGTGTGCATGCATATGCATTGCTCCAGCAGCCGGCTATTTACCCATCAGAGAAACCATTACTAAACTTACTGTGTATAGAGTTTACGGAAGTGAACTAACAGATTACAAATTCCAAGGATGGCTGGGGAGACGGCTCAGCAGTTATGAGTAGTGACTGCTCTTCTAGAGGTCCTGAGTTCAGTTCTTTGCAATCACATGGTGGCTCACAAATTCCATGGAAGCCATCTCTCTTTCTGATCCCCAGAAATTACCCTTACATTTCCTATTCTCCTCAAGTGAGCAGAGTGAACAAATCTGCATTTATACATTAGACTTTCTCCAGAAATCATGCCAGCAATAGTTTTGGCAGGGTGGAGGGTATTTGATTGATTCCAGTTTGAGACCCCAATTTTTTTTATGAACATAAATATCCTTTCCTTTCTCCTCTTTGAAAGAGGTGCAGGGCTGAAACCTGTAGACACTGATAAATGTTCACTAACTGATATAACCTAACAGGTTTCTGGGCAGTGATGAACTAACAGCCTCCCAAACTGGGGCATTTCAGGAACATTTGTAAAGGAGGAGTAAGGAGGGTTAGCAATGGAAGGCTGGATTGAATGTATTTTTCTAGATTTACCAATTTGTTTTCATGTTCTACTTAGAAATTTGAGAAGAAGGAATTGCTTCCATTATTAGTAAAATACTGTTATTGTAGCTATTTAATTCCCCGCAAGACAGACCTGCAAGCCAAAATGCTTATAGATGAAATCATTTACTTTGAAACAATATGGAAAGTATGAAGTTTAGTTGGTGGATCATAAGCTGATCATTTTAGCAATGTATCATTGGGTGATTACAGGGTAGCTATCCATGTTGTTATGGATACACTTTGAACAACTTCTTATTCATTTATGAAAATACAGTTGGCAATGATGGCTTGAATTGGCAACCTTAGCACTTAGGAGGCTAAAGTAGGAGGATTTCCATTGGTTAAAGGCCAGTCTGGGTTATATAGCAGCAAGATTTTGCCTCAAAGAAAGAAATTATTACAAGGGAAATCTAGCCTAGTTTTCACAAATTGAACACCCACAGATAAGAAAATAAAATATTCATAAAATTTTACAATTTCAATTGTATTTTAGTTGATTATTTTTGTTCTTTAAAAGTCTTTACAGATTTGTAATAGTTTTTACATAGTTATTGTACATGTGTGTATGAGTGTGTGTGCATGTTCCTGTGTGTGTGTATGTGTGTGTATATGTGTTGGACACCTGCCACTGTGAATGTCAGAAGATCAGATCACCATTACTATTCTTGTCTTTTCAAGACAAATTCTTACTATGTCATCCAGGTTGCCCTGTTATTAACTTTATAGCCAAGCCTGCACTCAAATTTGCAATCTTTCCTAGGCTTCCCTGTACTGGGACTACTGTACTGTGCCATCATGCCTGGCATCACATTTATTTCTAAAAGCTTTCATAATCTCCCTGCCACACACAGCTCTATAATCTGCATATAACTCATATTTGGTTCTCATATGAATGTTTACTTAACTGAGAACAAGCTTTGGCATTGTGCCCTTGTCTAGTGTACAAGTAGGCCAAATCATCATAAATCAAATGTCTAAATGCCCATAGGTTTTCTGCAGAATTCTGTGTCCAATCTTTTTGATCAAATTACATATTTTTATGCCACTACAGCACTATATGAATCTTATGAATAGAATGTTAGTATGTCTCTTCTTGCTACCTTTACTATCTACATCATTTATAAGTTGCCTTTATTTCAGTTCCCTTACTAGATACCACAGGCTAACAAAAGTCCAGTGCCAGAAATGAGTTACCTCTTTTGGATTTGTTTACTACTCAATTCTGATAGACCAGCAAACACTTCAGAATTTGACATTTAAGACCTTATTGATAAAGACACCCCGCATTTGAGTCACAAGCATAGAGAAATCAAGCTAACACTGACCTAGAGGCTGAGTCCTTACTGGTTAACTTTAATAGTTGTGTAAGGTTCCATGCATGCTGCCAGAGAAGAAAGACACCAGTGGTAAGTACAAGTCACCTCTGTAAGATACAGTAATGAGTGGACTTGCAAGACACTCATACAACAGTGGTACAAACATCAATGGGGTACAATTACTTTCTGATTGAATTTAAGTCCCACTCCATGAGATGAAACCCACATTGGAACCACTATTGGACCAGAAACTTGCAATTCCATTGGTTCTAGCCCTAAAGAGAAAATAAACTTCTTTTATTCTGCTAAATGGACATAGTATTTAACCAACTTCTATCGACTAGGATTAATGCATCTCGTTAACCATCATCAGAGAAACTTTTATCTTCCATCGGTGGTGAATAACACAGAGACTCACAAATGGCCAAGGTTCAGAGAACAAGAGACTGTGGAATGCTAAGCCATGAGTGGGGAATTCATATTACACTCCTCCTCCTCGACTCAAGGATCATGTGGAAGATGCAGAAAAAGAATGTGAGAGCCAGAGGCAGTGATGACTTCTGAAGCAGATGTAAATATTTACTCAGAGCAGCTCCAAGAGCATCCAAAATGTGCATGCAAACGCAAGCCAGACTAAATCCCAGCACAGAGAGCCAGATGGGCAGCAAGACCTGCTGCTGCAAGCCCATGCTCAGTGACGGAAGAATCTAGAATTTAATGTGCAAGGAATTTGGCAGCAGGGGGAAAAAAACAAACAAAAAACAAAAGCAAAACAACGCAAAAAGCCTATCGTGCTTGTCAAGAAGAGCGGAATTCAAAGGCCAACAACACAGAGTTGAGACACTGGTCCAGTCTGGAAGACCTTCAGCACAGTCATAGCCTGCATCGGAACGTATTGGAGCTGGATGGAAAGATATCAAGCTCAATAAAATCCTATACAAATATTTGTTTGCTTCTTCTTAATCAGCCCTCAGACAAACCATCACTAACAAGTTCACAGTGGACAGTGAGTAAGCACAGGCTGTGTGGTCAAGGTAAGCCCTTAAATAAAAGTAGCCTCCCCCCCACCCCCCCACTCCCCACCCCCCTTTTTTTTTTACCTTGGTCTTTGGGAAAGCAGAGGAGGCTCATTGCTGGGAAGCCCGGGCTATCAGTGAGGAGAAAAAAGAAGAAAGAGAAATGCAGAGCACCTGTGGGTTTTAGAGAACACCAGAGAATAGAGGTGCTGCCAAGAGGGAGTCGATTTGAAAACCACAGAGACCCAGGAGACTACTGGACAGCTGTACTCTCAAAAGAGTCCGATTTTCCTTGGTCTTCTAGCTCCTACCTCACTTCTAACCTAGGTATTTTCTCAAACAAACTTAAGTTCTCTGTATTTATCTAAATGTTTTATAGTATTTTCCATGTAAGGATGACTCTCATATTAATTTTCTAGGTCTCCTTTGAATGTTTGTTATGTAGTAAAGTGTTTTATCCTTGTATCTGTTTTTAGGATTCACAAAAAATGTAATTAAAGAAAGCATAAGAATATGTAATTATTAATGCATTCATTTACTTAACCAACATCATTGGACCAATTCTATGCTAGTGATTTTGCTAGATGCTAGGCATATACAGGTATGTAATTAAAACATTGTACTGAACAGGATCAAATACTTTAAGTGGAGAAAAAAGAGACAAAGATCATTTGACATTATTAGTCTGTATCCTTTATAATTTCTGGAAGCAAATAAAACAAAAAACATAGCATACCCAAGTCTATAAGAAATAGCCAAATATAAGGTAAATAATTGTATAAATATTCACATCAAAATAAGAGAACACTTTCAAATAACCTAATGATATAAATCAATAAACTAGATAAGGAAGAACAAACTAAACCCAAAATTGCCAGAGGGAAAGGTAATAAAGAACAGTCAGTAATAAACAGAAAAAAAATATAAAAGACCAATGACATAAAATGGTTTTCCAAGATCTAGTTAGCTTTTTGGGGCCATGAAAATTGTCAGAGGAAAGAATTTAGGAGTATGATATAGGACACACACTCACAGTTTTAGATGTTTGAATCCAATGTCTTCTGGGTCCCTTGGTGCCTGAGGTGAGGCAGAATATCATGGAGCAAGGAAGGACCAGTGATAAGATAACATCCATAAGCACCCTCTACCTTCTGTTATCTCCTAAATAACATCACCGTCGTGTCCTTAAACTATAACAATAAGCAAAACCAAAGAATTTCTCTAGACCAGAAAGGAAAGACAATAGATACAAATAAATAAAATTAGAAACAAGAAAGAAAGCATTACAACTGATGCAGAACACATACGAGGATTCCTTGGAGCAGCTATGAATAGCTATCTGTCAGTAACTTGGGGAATAAAGAAAAAATCACTAATTTTTGGGTAAATGTAAGCAACCAAATCTGAACCACAAGAACAAATAATATGAACCGACTAATAGCATACAAGTATTCTCAGTGAAGTTGTCCAACAAGGAAAAACCTGCGGTCAGGATGCCTCACTACTGAACTGTACTAAACTCTGAAAGAACTGAATCCTATTCTCCCAAATGATCCAAAGGAAAAATTCTTCCAACACCACATTATAAGGTTAGCATTACCCTTATAGGAAGACAGACGAGAACACACACACACACACACACACACACACACACACACACACACACACAAACACGAGGAGAGAGAGAGAGAGAGAGAGAGAGAGAGAGAGAGAGAGAGAGAGAGAGAGAGAGAGAGAGAGAGAGACTGACTCCAGACTAATATCCCTGCTAAACTTAGAGGTAAAATGTCTCTACAACATACTACTGAATGGAACACAACACAGTAGTGTATCATGAGAATATTGGTTTTATTCAACGGATAAAGACTTTCAAAAATATAAAAAAAACCTACAAATATCTGGCAGCAAATCAAAGTTATGCTCATCTCAGCATAATGCATAAGAATTATTTGATAAAATTCAATCCTATAATAAAAAAACATACAAAATTATAGAAAATGTGCCTCCAGCCAATAATTGTTACATATATCTATCCTGCTTATATCATAGCCAAAAGACAGTGAGGCAGGCATAAGACAGCCATGCAGATCAATGGCATAAGACAGAGAACCCGAGGTAAATATCCACATACTCACTTTAAACTAATTTTTGAGAAAGGTATTGTGAATATACAGTGAAAAAAAATTTCAACACATTTAGTCATGAAAAAAAAACTTGATTTACAGATTGATTCAAAAGAAACTAAACTAAACTAAAAAAACAAACCTGAAACATCCTCATATATACTGAAGGCAGTATAAACAAAAGAAACAAGACATCTTACTATTCAATGAAATGCTTATAACATTGGACATGGCAGGTTGTTTTAGATATGACCCTATTATAGCTAAATGAACATGAAGTGAGATGGGATTCCACTAAAGAGAAAGGCTTATTTATGTCCAGCAATGTAAACAATCAATGGTGTGAAGAGCTAATATACAGAGAGACTGACCAACTTAGACAGTGTAGGGAACCCAAACAAATGAACACCAAAAATCAAGTATTTAATATTGGCAAACGATCTGAATTACTTCAAATGGTCGAAAAGATATGAATGAATGTTAACTTCATTAATAAGTCCGAAAATGCACAGCAAAACCACAGTGACATATCACCTCACAATTAGAATAGCCAGACCAGAAATAAAAATAATAAATAATGATGATGATAAGAATAAATAGGAGATATTGACAAATATGCAAAAAATGGAATTTATGCACTGTTAGCTGAAATATAAACAGGAAAGACACTGCACAAACAGTATAGATACTCCATAAAAGAAGCCGAAATGGAACCACCTTATGGGCCAGCAGTCACTCTACTTGGTGATACTCAAAGGAACTGAGGATGGTGTTTTGAAGAGACTTTTGCACTCACATGTTCATTGCAGTGCTCCTCACAACAGCAAGGCCTGAGGCTGACCTAAAGATCCAGACTTAGAGGAATGCATGAAGAACAGGTAATATAGTACACAATGAAATACAGTTCAGGTGGAATGGTGTTCTATCATTTGTAGCAACATAAAGGCAACTGATGACCACCATATTAAATGAGAGAAGTCAGGAATAGAGAAGGACCAGAGGGACTTATTCTCAGAAGAGGAAGCTGGGGGGGGCGTGGTTATTAGTAAGCACAGCGATGAAGTAGTTAGGAGGAACAATATTACAAATTCTATAGTCCAGAGGATAACTAGGATGACAAACTAATTGATATCTCAAAGTAGCAAGTAGACAGAATTTTGAGTGTTCAAAACACAAGGAAAATAATGTGTGTGAGGTACTGGATAAGGAACTCACCAGAATCTGGTCATTCCACATTGTCTACTTATATTGAAATGCTATACTGTATCCCATAATATGCATACTTACCATGTCAATTAAAATATATTTTTAAAAACAGTTCTTATAAATAATACTATTCTGCAATTAAAAACAATGAATTCACGAAATTCCTAGGCAAATGGTCAGAACTTGAAAATATCATCCTTAGTGAGGTAACCCAATCACAAAAGAACACACATGGTATGCAGTCACTGATAAGGGGATATTAACCCAGAATCTCAGAACACCCTAGACACAATTCGCATATCAATAGATTTCTAAGAAGATGGAAGGAGAGACCCCTGGTCCTGGAAAGACTGGATGTAGGGGAACACCAGGACAGAGAAACGAGAGGGGGTTGAATGGAGAAAAGAGGGAGGGAAGGGGGCTTATGGGACTTTCGGGGAGGGAGGAAACGGGAAAGGGGAAATGATTTGGAATGTAAATAAAAAAAAACTTAGAAAAAAAAACAACCCCCCCCAAAAAAAACAGTTCTTATATGACGGTTGGAGAAATGGCTTAGCATTTCAGAGTACCGTGGTCTTCCAAAGGACCCAGGTTGAATTCCTAGCACCAACAGAGCAGCTAACAATCATCTGTGATTGTTCCATGTGCTTTAATGCCCTCTTCTGGTCTCTGTGGGCACTGCATGCACATGATGCACAGATGTACATGCAGGTAAAACACCTCTATACTCAAAATTTTAAAATTTATAAATTAAAAAAATAGAAACATCTAATTCTCTTTAATATATATTTCTCAGGATTCCACTTTTGGGGAAAGATAAATAACCTTAGTAAGCTTTCACAGAGTTGCTGATATATCTGTTGATAATAGGGAATGGGACCTGAGGGCCTGAGGTGTCAACTCTGACCTCTTGGGAAGAGAAACTATTTAGACTCTGACACAGAAATTGGTAGGAAACTGAGAATCTTACAGGTTGCAACCAGAGGAGTTTGGCTCCTTTTATTAAGTCTTGTTTGTGTTCTAAAATGTGAACACAAATATTGTCTTTAGAAAATGACAAAATACTGAGGCATACCAAAAACTACTAAGTGCAAACAGATGATCCCAAATTAAAGAACAACTGGGGAGTCCTGAATTCAAGTGACTATTCTGACTGCTTTGACCTTGCATAGAAGTAGCTCACACAATGATAAAATCTTCTACATTGTATTTCAGACTCTTTAAAGTATGATTGCTTTCAATATCACTAAACTACTTAAACTAAGCAGTGGGAAAAATACCAAAAAGAGATTACCACCTTTGATATAAAAGAGTAAGGATAATAGGTATAGAAGAGAGTAATGACTCCGAAGTTAAAGGGCCAGAAAGTATCTTCAACAAAATTACAGAAGAAAATTTCCCTAACCTAAAGAAAGAGATGCGCATAAACATACAAGAAGCCTATAGAACTCCAAATAGATTGGACCAAAAAGGAAATTCCTCCTGTCACATAATAGTCAAAACACCAAATGCACAAAACAAAGAAAGAATTTTAAAGCAGTAAGGGAAAAAGATTCAATAACATATAAAGGTAGACCTATCAGAATTACACCAGACTTCTCACCAGAGACTATGGAAGCTAGAAGATCCTGGGTAGATGTCATACAGATCCTAAGAGAACACAAAGGCCAGCCCAGACTACGATACCCAGCAAAACTCTCAATTACCATAGATGGAGAAAAGAATATATTCCATGACAAAACCAAATTTGCACAATATCTTTCCACAAATCCAGCCCTGTAAAGGATAATAGATGGAAAATGCCAACACAAGGAGGGAAACTATATCCTAGAAAAAGCACGAAAGTAATGTTCTTTTTAACAAATCCAAAAAGCAGATAGCCACACAAACATAAAAATAGCATAAAAAATAACAGGAAGCAACAATCACTATTCCTTAATATCTCCTAATATCAATGGATTCAATTCCACAATTAAAAGACCTAGACTAATGCACTGGATAAATAAACAGGACCCAGAATTTGGCTGCATAGAGGAAACGCACATCAGTGTCAAAGACGAACACTATCTTAGAGTAAAGGGCTGGAAAACAATTTCCAATCAAATGGTCCCTGGAAGCAAGCCAGAGTAGCCATTCTAATAACAGATAAAATCTACTTTCAACCAAAAGTTATCAAAAAAGGATAAGGAAAGACACTTCATACTCATCAAAGGAAAAATCTACCAAGATGAACACTCAATTATTAGCATGTATGCTCCAAATGCAAGGGCACCTACATTCATAAAAGAAACTTTACTATAAGTCAAAACACACACTGCACCTCACATGATAACAATGTGAGACTTCAATACCCCACTCTCATCAAAGGACAGAACATGGAAACACAAACTAAACAGAGACACAGTGAAAAACACAGAAGTTATGAATAAATGGATTTAACATTAACCTGTAGAACATTTCATATTAAATCAAAAGCATATACCTTCTTCTCAGACCTCATGGTATCTTTTCCAAAACTGACCATATAATTGGTCACAAAACAGACTTCAACAGATATAAGAAATTGAAATAATTCCATGCCTCCTATCAGATCACCATGGACTAAGGCTGGTCTTCAGTAGTAACAAAAAACAACAGAAAGTCCACATACACCTGGAAGCAGAATAAAGCTTTACTCAGTGATAACTTGATCAAGGAAGAAATATCAAAGATTTTTTAGAATTTAATGAACATGAAAGTAAAATATGCCTAAACTTATGGGACATAATGAAAGCAGTGGTAAGAGGAAAACTCAAAGCTCTGAATGCCTCCAAAAAGAAACTGGAGAGAGCATACACTACCAGCTTAACAGTGCATCTGAAAGATCTAGAATAAAAAGAAGCAAATACACCCAAGAGGAGTAGACAGCAGGAAATCATCAAACTCAGGGCTGAAAACAACCAAATACTAACAAAAAGAACTATACAAAGAATCAACAAGATTAGGAGCTGGTTATTTGACAAAATTACCAAGATAGATAAACCCTTAGGCAGACTAACCAGAGTGCACAGAGATAGTATCCAAATTTAAAAAATCAGAAATGAAAAGGGAGATATAACAAGAGAAACTGAGGAAATTAAAAAAAATCTTCAGATCCTACTACAAAAGCCTATACTCAACAAAACTTGAAAATCTGGATGAAATGGAAAATTTTCTAGACAGATACAAGGTATCAATGATAAATTAGGATCAGACAAACCATCTAAATAACCCCTATAGAGAAGCAGTCATTAAAAGTTTCCCAAACAAAAAAATCCTAGGATCAGATGGGTTTAGTGGAGAATTCTATCAAACCTTCAAAGAAGACCTAATACCAATACTTTTTAAACTATTCCACAAAATAGAAACAGAAGGAACACTACCCAATTCATTCTCTGAATCCACAGTTACCTTGATACCAAAACCTCACAAAGACCCTACAAAGAAAGAGAACTTCAGACCAATTTCCTTTATGAATACTGATGCAAAAATACTCAATAAAATTCTCTCAAACTGAATCCAAGAACACATCAACATGATCATTCACCACAATCAAGAAGACTTCATCCCAGGGATGTAGGGATGGTTCAATATATGGAAATACATCAATGTAATCCACTATGTAAACAAACTCAAAGAGAAAAACCACATGGTCATGGTCATGCTGAAAAAGCATTTGACAATATTCATCATCCCTTCATGTTAAAAGTCTTGGAAAGATCATGAATTCAAGGCCCATACCTAAATATGGTGAAAGCAATATACAGGAAACCATAGCCAGCACCAAACTAAATAGAGAGAAACTTGAACCAATCCCACTAAAATCAGGGACTAGGTAAGGCTGACATCTCTCTCCCTATCTATCCAATATAGTATTTGAATTTCTAGCTAGAGCAATTAGACAACAAAAGGAGCTCAAAGGGATATAAATTACAGAGAAAGAAGTCAAAATATCACTATCTGCAGATAATATGATATTATACTTAAGTGACCCCAAGAACTCCACCAGAGAACTCCTAAAGCTGATTAACAACTTCAGCAAAGTGTCTTGATATAAAATCAACTCAAACAAATCAGTAGCCTTCCTACACTCAAAAGATGAATAGGCTGAGAAGGAAATTAGGGTAGGACACCATACACAATAGTCACAAATAATATAAAATACCTTGGTGTGAATCTGTCCAAGTGATAGATCTGTATGACAAGAACTTCAAATTCTTAAGAAAGAAATAGAAGAAAACCTCAGAAAATGGAAAGATCTCCTACGCTCATGGATTGGCAGGATTAATATAGTAAAAATGACCATCTTGCCAAAAGCAATTCAATACAATCCCCATCAAAATTCCAACTCAATTCTTCATAGAGTTAGTAAGAGCAATTTGCAAATTCATTTGTAATAACAAAAAACCCAGGATAGAGAAAACTGTTCTCAACAATAAAAGAACTTCTGGGTAATCACCATCCCTGACCTCAAGCCATACTAGAGAGCAATATTGATTTAAAAACAAAACAAAGCTGCATGGTATTGGTACAGTGACAGGCAAGTAGATCAATGAAATAGAATTGAAGACCCAGAAGTGAACCCACACACCTACGGTCATTTGATCTTTGACAAAGAAGCTAAAACCAACCATCCAGTGGAAAAAAGGCAGCATTTTTAACAAATGGTGATGTGATGGTTCAACTGGAGGTCAACATGTAGAAGAATGTAAATCGACTCATTCTTATCTCCCTCTATAGAAAGCTCAAGTCCAAGTAGGTCAATGACCTCCACATAAAACCAGATACACTGAATCTAATAGATGGGAAAGTGGGGAAGAGCCTTGAGCACATGGACACAGGTGAAATTTTCCTGAACAGAATATCAATGGCTTATACGCTAAGATCAAGAATCGACAAATGAGACCTCATAAAACTGTAAAACTTCTGTAAGGCAAAGAATACTGTCAATAGGACCAAATGGCAACCAACAGATTGGGAAAAAGATCTTTACCAATCTCACATCTGATAGATGGTTAATATCCAATATATACAAAGAACTCAAGAAGTTAGACTACAGAGAAACAAATACCCCTATTAAAAATGGGGCACAGAGCTAAACAGAATTCTCAACTGAGGAATATTGAATGGCTGAGAAACACCTAAAGAAATGTTCAACATCTTTAGTCATCAGGAAAATGCAAGTCAAAACAACCCTGAGATTCTACCTCACACCAATCAGCATGGCTAAGATCAAAACTCAGGTGACAGCAGATATTGGCAAAGATGTTGAGAAAGCAGAATACTCCTCCATTGCTGGTGGGATTGCAAGCTGGTACAACCACTCTTGAAATCAGTTTGGCGATTCCTCAGGAAATTGGACATAGTACTACCTGAGGGCCCAGCTATACCACTCTTAGGCATATACCCAGAAGATGCTCCAACATGTAATAAGAATGCATGTTCCACTATGTTCACAGCAGTAATATTTATAATAGCCTGAAGCTGGAAGGAACCCACATGTCCTTCAATGGAAAAATGGAGACAGAAAATGTGCTACATTTGCGCAATGGATTACTACTTAGCTATTTAAAAAATGACTTCATGAAATTCTTAGGCAAATGGATGGAACTTGAAAATCTCATCCTGAGTGAAGTAACTCAGTCACAAAAGAACACACAGGGTATACACATGGAGATAGAGGGACTCATGGCCCTGGCCGAAAAAGAGGCAGAGGATGGCCTTGTTGGATATCAGTAGGAGGAGAGGCCTTTGGGCCTCGAGGTGCTCAATACCCCAATGCTGGGAAATGCCAGGGCAGGAAGACTAGAGTGGGTGGGTGGTTATGGGAGCACCCTCATAGAGGGAGTGGAGGGGAGATGGAAAAAGGGGTTTCTGAAGGAGAGGCCTGGAATGCAGAAAACATTTGAAATGTAAATAAAGAAAATATCAAAAAAAATTCTCTGAGACTTGGGACATAATTTAACATTTATAAAGACCTTTTGTTCCTGGTTTCTTGGAATACCCCCACTGGTTTCAGAATAGGAGACACCAACAGTTCACAAGGCGACTAACTCTTGAGAGCCCCATCTTTTACTCAACCTCATTGTTACTTAGAAAGTCTTTTCCTCCTTCATCGTTAATGCTACTACACTCAGTGATGAAAACAATATCTAGTGCACTGGTATGTTGTTTTTTCTGCTGCTGGTACCTTCCAGGCTTCTACATCATGGAAACTGGAATCTTCCCCCAGTTCTCTGAATCACAAACCTCAGGTCACTTAGAGAAGCTCAGAGAGAACTCTCATGTTCTTGAGGCTTGATGCTGACCTTCAGGGTCCTCACAGAGGGCTATGATTAGGCTTTTACAATCCATTAGCTGGTCTTCAGCATTGACTCCTCTTCGGGGATGATTTTCACCCTGTTTTCTTCTGGGAGTGCCGCTGATAGCAGGGTGGGGTAGTCTCTTAACTGCAGTCCTGAAAGCCCATTAGAACAGTTCTTTTTGAAACTGAACTTGATCCTGTTCTCTATAATATTGCTTGAAGCGTTTCTGAGAAACAACTTCCATCAAAATATAAAAAAGAGAAACACCTTAATCACATAAATTAGATTATATTAGAATATTTGGGTTTTTTTTTTGTTTTTTTATTTTATTTTATTTTTTTAATTTACATTCCAAATCACTTCCCCTTTCCCGTTTCCTCCCTCCCCGAAAGTCCCATAAGCCCCCTTCCCTCCCTCTTTTCTCCATTCAAACCCCTCTCATTACTCTGTCCTGGCGTTCCCCTACATCCAGTCTTTCCAGGACCAGGGGTCTCTCCTTCCATCTTTTTAGAAATCTATTGATATGCGGATTGTGTCTAGGGTATTCCGAGATTCTGGGTCAATATCCCCTTATCAGTGACTGCATACCATGTGTGTTCTTTTGTGATTGGGTTACCTCACTAAGGATGATATTTTCAAGATCTGACCATTTGCCTAGGAATTTCATGAATTCATTGTTTTTAATTGCAGAGTAGTATTCATTGTGTAGATATACCACATCTTCTGAATCCATTCCTCCGTTGAGGGACATCTGGATTCTTTCCAGCTTCTGGCTATTATAAATAAGGCTGCTATGAACATAGTGGAGCATGTGTCCTTATTGCATGCAGGTAAAGTTTCTGGGTATATGCCCAGGAGTGGTATAGCCGGATCCTCCGGGAGTGTCATGCCCAGTTTTCTGAGGAACCGCCAGACTGCTTTCCAGAGTGGTTGTACCAGCTTGCAATTCCACCAGCAGTGGAGGAGTGTTCCTCTTTCTCCACATCCTCGCCAACAACTGCTGTCTCCTGTGTTTTTGATCTTAGCCATCCTGACTGGTGTGAGATGGAATCTCAGGGTTGTTTTGATTTGCATTTCCCTAATGACTAAGGATGATGAACATCTCTTTAGGTGCTTCTCAGCCATTAGATATTCTTCAGGTGAGAACTCTTTGTGTAGCTCTGTACCCCATTTTTTAATAGGGTTATTTGCCTCTCTGGAGTTTAACTTCTTGAGTTCTTTGTATATATTGGATATTAGCCCTCTGTCGGATGTAAGGTTGGTAAAGATCATTTCCCAGTTAGTTGGTTGCCGCTTTGTCTTTTTGACAGTGTCTTTTGCCTTGCAAAAACTTTGTAATTTAATGAGGTCCCATTTGTCTATTCTTGATCTTAGAGCATAAGCTATTGGAGTTCTGTTCAGGAAATTCTCCCCTGTGCCCATATGTTCAAGGTTCTTCCCTAGTTTCCCTTCTATTAGTTTCAGTGTGTCTGGTTTTATGTGGAGATCTTTGATCCACTTAGAATTGAGCTTAGTGCAAGGAGATAAGGATGGGTCAATTTGCATTCTTCTGCATGTTGACCTCCAGCTGAGCCAGCACCATTTGTTGAAAAGGCTATCTTTTTTCCACTGGATGGTTTTAGCTCCTTTGTCAAAGATCAAGTGACCATAGGAGTGTGGATTTATTTCTGGGTCTTCAATTCTGTTCCATTGATCTACATGTCTGTTACTGTACCAATATCATGCAGTTTTTAACACTATTGCTCTGTAGTACAGCTTGAGGTCCGGGGTACTGATTCCCCCAGAGGTTCTTTTACTCTTGAGAATAGTTTTAGCTATTCTGGGTTTTCTGTTATTCCAGATGAATTTTTGAATTGCTCTTTCTAACTCTATGAAGAATTGAGTTGGGATTTTGATGGGGATTGCATTGAATCTGTGTATTACTTTTGGTAAGATGCTCATTTTTACTATATTAATCCTGCCAATCCATGAGCATGGCAGATTTTTCTATCTTCTGAGGTCTTCTTCAATTTCTTTCTTCAGAGACTTGAAGTTCTTGTCATACAGATCTTTCACTTGTTTGGTTAGAGTCATGCCAAGATACTTAATATGGTTTGTGGCTATCGTGAAGGGTATTATTTCTCTTACTTCTTTCTCAGCCTGCTTATCCTTTGAGTATAGGAAGGCTTCTGACTTGCTTGAGTTGATTTTATATCCGGCCACTTTGCTGAAGTCGTTTATCAGCTGTAGGAGTTCTCTGGTGGAGTTCTTTGGGTCGCTTAAGTATACTATCATATCGTCTGCAAATAGTGATAGTTTGACTTCTTCCTTTCCAATTTGTATCCCTTTGACCTCTTTTTGTTGTCTAATTGCTCTAGCTAGAACTTCAAGTACTATATTGAAAAGATATGGAGAGAGAGGGCAGCCTTGTCTAGTCCCTGATTTTAGTGGGATTGCTTCAAGTTTCTCTCCATTTAGATTGATGCTGGCTACCCGTTTGCTGTAAATTGCTTTTACTATGTTTAGGTATGGGCCTTGAATTCCTGATCTTTCCAAGACCTTTAGCATGAAAGGATGCTGAATTTTGTCAAATGCTTTCTCAGCATCTAATGAGATGACCATGTGTTTTTTTTCTTTGAGATTGTTTATGTAGTGGATTACATTGATGGATTTCCTTATATTGAACCATCCCTGCATCCCTGGGATGAAGCCTACATTTGAAGAATAAAACATCCTTTGGGGGGCAAAATTTAAGACTATATTCTGCAATATTAATGTGAGCAATCTTCCCAGCTTAAATTATTCTGTTTTATTGTTCTTAAATGTATTTATTGTGTTGGAATCCACCATGGAAGCCAGAGGACAATCTGTGAGAGTCCATTCTCTCTCTTTACCATGTATATCCTGAGGATCCAATTCTGCTCATCATGTTTACAGGAAATTGCTATGACCTGCTGACCCATCTTTCTGGCTGCGCCAATGTAGGTGGTTTTAGACATTTTTGAAAAATGAGTTACATGCAATCAAAGAATAAAATGTAACAACCTCTGAGATGGCTCCCTTCCCACCTCCCATGATTTTGATTCCCTCCTGTTGGGGTTTCCCAGCCTTTTGGTGAGCTCTCCTGACCATTTTAGGGGTATTAGACCAGTGACCTGTGAATCAGGCCTCTTGATTCCTGAAGGACCATCTGTGGATGGTATTTTTGTTGTCATCGAAATATTGACAGATTATGCATTGTGGTTAAGGGTGAATCTCACCCATTAGGAGAACAGGGATGATCACATCCACCTTGTGGTTTTGTTATGCAGATATCCTACTGGGATACTTACTGTGTGGATTCCCTTGTATCTGCCTTTGCCACACTCAGTGGCTACAACAGTGTAGTTTCTTAAGAACATTTATGGATTTCAGTCCTGTGGGTGGCACTCAACCTTATGCCTAAGGTTTGTTGTCATGATATAACTTAAAATTATTTCTAAAACAGATATTTTGTCTAAGTTTCTATTATACTCAGGTGACATCTCTATTGTACAAATTCATTCAGAATATGTTCTATAATCAACAAAGCATAGCGTGTTATTGTAATCACTGAATGAGGACTAAACCAGGATGTGTGCTGCGTGAGTGGAAAGTACAAGTTTCAGGAGCCAGAACACTGTGAGGCACTTGTACAAGCATACATAGGTGGTAGAACACCCACAACTTAAACACAAGTGAAGAGATTCATATACCTA
Organism: Tokudaia tokunoshimensis; assembly: GCA_036184795.1. Taxonomy (NCBI): domain Eukaryota; kingdom Metazoa; phylum Chordata; class Mammalia; order Rodentia; family Muridae; genus Tokudaia; species Tokudaia tokunoshimensis. The sequence goes on along the minus strand of BTHU01000014.1, from coordinate 104,955,494 downwards.
AAAGGAAAGTTTAGTAATAAATGAAAATAATGAAGAAAACTCAAACAATAAATGAACAAGCAAACAGTTGTTAATTCCAGCAAAAATAAAAAAAAAGTATGGAAAGGAGAATCTCAAAAAGCTAGTTGGGGGATAAGCACCAGACTAAATCAATGGTACATACCCTGATTCTATTGGTATAAAATGTGATAAGTAGCAAACTAATCTGTCATAATAGAAATCAAATCAACAATTACCACAGAACAGATGGTGACCACCGGAAAATGGAGAGAGTGATTTCAAAGGGACATTAACATATTATAAAGAATCCCAGAGATATACTTATATAAAGACTAATTAAATCACAAAAATTATAATGGCATTCAGCAGTGAAGTTTAGTTTATGTTATCAGAACTCCAAACAACTTAAAAAAGGATGCAGTACCCAGTAACTCTAGTTATACTTTAGGCTTTCTAGTTCATACAAGATTATACAACTAGAGAATCATTCTTTGTTCCTAAATATGGCATGAATAACATTACTGTAAACATTTCCACTCAGGTCACATTTGATCTGCTTTCATGTCATCCCCAGCTTTTATCTGTCAGTGTCTCGGATTTCAGGACCCAGCCAACAATCCTTGTCCTCAAACTCTTCTTGTCACATCTGATGCTCTGGACTCTGTTGTGTTCTTCATAGGTACTGACTCTCTTCCTAGTATGGCCTCCACCAAGTCACCATTCAGGAGAAGGCAGATTACTTTCTGAAAGCATTCCTTCTGTCAACACCAAGTCCTACCACTCTCCCCAACTCCCTGCCTCCTAAGCCCTGGTTCAACATAAGAATTTTTCTTTTTTCTTCTTGGTGTATAGAAACCTATTACATCCACTATCATTCTGTGGTGTTGCAGAAAAGCAAAGAGAGGATGTATGCTCGAGACAAAGAAAAATGTTTTTGTCAGAAACCCAACCCTGACAAAAAAGTTTACACTCCCTCTTCCCCATTACAGCAGAGATCAAGTTTTTTTTTAATTATGAATATAATCCTCATTCATATTTCAAATGCTAAAAGCTTTCCAGGTTTCCCCCTCCCCGAAAACCCTCAACCCCTCCTCCCACCTCTGCCTCCAAGTATATGCCCGTTCCCTTGACCCACTCCAACCCCCCACCCCCACCTCGGTTTCCCTTTGTTGGGGCATCTATTGAGCCTTCACCGGATCAAGGACCACTCCTCCCACTGATGCCCGACAAGGCATTCTTCTGTCACATTTTTGGCTGGAACCATGTGTACCCCTTGTTTAATGGTTTAGAGCCTGGGAGACCTAGGGTGTCTGGTTCGCCGACATCTTTGTTCTTCCCACGGGGCTATAAACCCCTTCAGCTCCTCCGGACCGCCCTCCAACTCCTCCATTGGGGACCCCACACCCAATCCAATGGTTGGCTGCTAGCCTCTGCCTCTGTGTGTGTAAGGCTCTGGCAGGGCCCCTCCAGAGACAACCATGACATGCTCCGTTTGGTATGCTCTTCTTGTCCATAATAGTGCCGGGGTTTGGTGACTGTTTATAGTATGAACCCCCAGGTAGGACAGTCTCTGCGTGGCCTTTCCTTCAGTTTCTGCTCCACACTTTGTCTCCTTTATTGCTCCAGTGAGTATTTTGTTCCCTTTCTCAGAGGAACCAAAGCACCCACACTTCAGTCCTCCTCCTTCTTGAGCTTCCAATCCTACACCCGATAGAGGGCTAATATCCAATGTATACAAAGAACTCAAGAAGTTAGACTCCAGAGAGCCAAATAAACCTATTAAAAATAGGGTACAGAGCTAAACAGGGAATTATTAATTGAGGAAACTCAAATGGCTCTGAAGTACCTAAAGAAATGTTCAGCATCTTTAGTTATCAGGGAAATGCAAATCAAAACAACACTGAGATTCCACCTCACACCAGTCAGAATGGCTAAGATGAAAAATTCAGGGGTCAGCAGATGCTGGAGAGGATGTGGGGAAAGAGGAACACTTCTCCATTGTTGATGTGATTGCAAGCTGATAAAACAACTCTGGAAATCAGTTTGGCGGTTCCTCAGAAAATTGGACATAGTACTACCTGAGGACCCAGCTATACCACTCCTGGGTATATACCCAGAAGATGCTCCAACATGCAATAAGGACACATGCTCCATTCTGTTCATAGCAGCCTTATTTATAATAGCCAGAAGCTGGAAAGAATCCAGATGTCCTTCAACAGAGGAATGGATACAGAAATTGTGGTATATATACACAATGAAGTATTATTCAGCTATTAAAAACAATGAATTCATGACATTCTTTGGCAAATGGATGGAAATAGAAAATCCTGAGCGAGGTAACTCAATCACAAAAGAACATACATGGTATGCACTCACTGATAAGTGGATGTTAGCCCAAAAGTTCAAAATAAACAAGTTACAATTCACAGAGATCAAGTTTTTATCAGAGGAATTTTGAAAGATGCATTTAAGGCATAGTAGCCCCAACACCTATTGTTAGAAGCTGTTTCTGTAGCACATTTGCCATTTTTCTGTGAGTAACCTAGCCTAACTGCATAGAGCACTTTTTTAATGAGCAATGCCTGCTTTGAAGATAGATGAGAGATGGCATAGACACCCAATAGATATGAGAGAATTGTTTCTGAGAGAAAGGAAGGTGATTTCTTATGAATTTTTAAATTATAATTTTATATCCCAAGACAAATGCACTCATTTTCATAACATAAACTGATTTCCAATTGTTCTTTCCATTGTGCTAAAACTGCACTAGTTACTGTGGTCACACAAGTAAATCTGAGTCCATTTCAAATTTTCCAGATTGATCCTGACAAAGGCAGGCTGCACCTCAACCTCAGGTAAACAGGATGTGTTTTCAGAGTTCATCTAAAGCCAATTATACAAATTATACAATTATACAAATATGCATATTTTCAATCTATAACATTCCATTAATTTGAAAGCATACCAATATAACCCATTTATAATAACAAAATGGTGCATTCTAATAACAGGGGTCAGATTTATTAAGCATTTTCCATCAAAATCTGAACAGTATGTGCTGCCAGTTTCCATGATTACTGCTTGGAAGCTTTTTTCAGACCATCAACACTGAAAATTATTTCCTAAACTTGCTTAATTGGAATATAAAGCAGGAAGATTCTTCTAATTGATTCTAAATGATGAAGAAGCCACAATATTCAGAGGGCTGTCCTGGACCAGAGAGATGAGTTCCTTTGATCCTGACAGGTCAGTGCAGTCCATGTGGGAAGTTGTCATTAGCACTGGACAGGAGAGTGTTCAAGGCACTTGAGGTGTCTCATCAAACTCTTTCCAGAAAGAAGAAAGAATGAAGTAGGAAAACAGTCATTCACTATCCCAAACTTAAATATTCTTCCTCAACATATATAAAAGAAGTAAATGCTGAGTTTTTATAGACAATGAGAACAGAATACACACACACACACACACACACACACACACACACACACACACCAACTGCATAGCACATTATTTTCATCCTCCTGACTAATGTATTGTAAATAACAGGACTTCTGCTATACAAATGCCTAGGAGAATGATTCATCTTTAAGAGTGTGCTAGTCATAGGGCTTTGTCAGAGTTCTGAAAGTTAAAACCGATCAGAAATTCAAAACAGTCTTGCAATTTAGCTTTTACTATTTTGACTATCTTATTAGTACTAAAAAGTACTGCCTACCATATGTACAGTAAACAATAGACACACATATTCCTATGACTAGGGGCTTTTTTTCAGAGGATTAGTACTGAAGAGCTGCAAGAGTTATGTATGCATTCCTGTTCGTGTCTAACTCCATGGTTAATTATTAAACTGTATATTGTTTACAAATGCCTGGCTGGAGTCCTGTCCATAGTAATTTCTCAAGCGATAGCTCTTTAATTTCCTGGACCTCACAGGAAGCACACCCATCTGGAGTGTGACCAGAGCGGCACTCGGTTAAAGGCACCGTTCAATTGGCCTGACCGATGATGCACAGAATCATGATGTACACATCCTCAGGAGTCCTTAGAGTCCACTCTACTCATACAAGCTGCAGCTGAGGATGCAAGGGCCCAATGTATGGAGTGACTTCTCTATGTAGTTATCTTGATTTCAAGAGAGTGAGCAGATAGACACATTGATATAAACAGAAATGAAGCAACTACTTTAGAGATTTGTTATTATCACTTCTTTCTCTCCATCCATCAATCCATCACTCATGTAAAATCAGTGCTTGCAATTGCTTTATAGTGGCTAGGCTGACTTAATTACTCCTAAGGAACTAAAACATCTTACGTTCATTTGCTAGAGTAGCCATGACAAAATGTCACTAAGGAAGGACTGAAACAACAGAAACTTGCCCAATAGTTTCAGATGCTACAACTTTGAAGCCTGGATGTGGCTGGGTTAGGTCCTTCAAGGGTGGCAGGCACTGCTGTCATAGCCTGCCTCCCTTCTTGCCTAAGGCAGCTTGGCCACACAACCGCAGAAGTGTCACCTTGACTCCTTCACTTCTGTTCCTCCCTATGTGAATGTTTCTGAGGTCAAATTTCTCCTCCTGCTCAGAGACAGAAGGTGATGAGCACTGTGGGACCTAAATGAGACGTGTGGCCACGCCCCAGGTTCTAGCCTAACTCCGCCTCTGCAGTCACCTGCCTGCAGCCACACTCTCCCCGCCTCTTGGGTTACCTGACCACCCAATTCACTATAAATAGCACCCCTGAGCGCGTGCTCTCTCTCTCTCCCGCTTATTCTCCCCCGGCCCTCTTCTTTGTCTATCTCTCTGTCTCTCCATTTTCTCCCCTTTCCACGTGGTCATGGCTTTTCTTATCTATTTTCTCCTCTTTCTTTGTCTTTCTATCTCTTTTCTCTATTTTCTTAATAATAAAACATTAAAGCTATGGGCCGCCTCTTATTAAATTCACCACACAGAGCTAGCTGGTACGCGCAGGGTCTGAGACCCTGGGATTCAGCCATGCAGACAGTCTGTGAGCACAGGTAACAGGCAGAGAAATCCACACCAGAATGGCTCCGCCTTCTGCATGACATTTCTCTGCACGCCCGCTCGTGCCCATGCGCGAGACCGGCCTGCGGTGTGACCGCCCGCTCCATATTAGGCTGAGGCACGCGTGCATCTTGCCTGCTACCCCAAAACCCCCATTCGGAACCTCCGTGTCCGCCTGTGTCCTTGGCTTATGCATGCTACCTTGGCCCGAGAGCGAGGCCCGCGCATCGCCTGCCTGGCCTGGTTTTGTTTTTTTTTAATAGGTATTTATAACATTGTTTATTTTTAACATATCATTGGCTCAACATCACTTTTACTTTGTGGAAACATTTGACTTATTTCCTTTTTTTATTTTCTATATTTTTTTATTTACATTCCCAATGATTTCCCCTTTCCCGGTTCCTCCATCCCCAAAAATCCCATAAGCCCTCTTCCCTCCCCCTGTTCCACATTCAACCACCACTCGCTTCTCTGTCCTGGTATTCCCCTACATACAGTCTTTTTTTATTTTTTAATTTACATTCCAGATCACTTCCCCTTTCCCGTTTCCTCCCTCCCCGAAAGTCCCATACGCCCCCTTCCCTCCCTCTTTTCTCCATTCAACCCCCTCTCGTTACTCTGTCCTGGCGTTCCCCTACATCCAGTCTTTCCAGGACCAGGGGTCTCTCCTTCCTTCTTTTTAGAAATCTATTGATATGCGGATTGTGTCTAGGGTATTCCGAGATTCTGGGTCAATATCCCCTTATCAGTGACTGCATACCATGCGTGTTCTTTTGTGATTGGGTTACCTCACTAAGGATGATATTTTCAAGATCTGACCATTTGCCTAGGAATTTCGTGAGTTCATTGTTTTTAATTGCAGAGTAGTATTCCATTGTGTAGATATACCACATCTTCTGAATCCATTCCTCCATTGAGGGACATCTGGGTTCTTTACAGCTTCTGGCTATTATAAATAAGGCTGCTATGAACATAGTGGAGCATGTGTCCTTATTGCATGCAGGTAAAGTCTCTGGGTATATGCCCAGGAGTGGTATAGCCGGATCCTCCGGGAGTGTCATGCCCAGTTTTCTGAGGAACCGCCAGACTGCTTTCCAGAGTGGTTGTACCAGCCTGCAATTCCACCAGCAGTGGAGGAGTGTTCCTCTTTCTCCACATCCTCGCCAACAACTGCTGTCTCCTGTGTTTTTGATCTTAGCCATCCTGACTGGTGTGAGATGGAATCTCAGGGTTGTTTTGATTTGCATTTCCCTAATGACTAAGGATGATGAACATCTCTTTAGGTGCTTCTCAGCCATTAGATATTCTTCAGGTGAGAACTCTTTGTGTAGCTCTGTACCCCATTTTTTAATAGGGTTACTTGCCTCTCTGGAGTTTAACTTCTTGAGTTCTTTGTATATATTGGATATTAGCCCTCTGTCGGATGTAAGGTTGGTAAAGATCATTTCCCAGTTAGTTGGTTGCCGCTTTGTCTTTTTGACAGTGTCTTTTGCCTTGCAAAAACTTTGTAATTTAATGAGGTCCCATTTGTCTATTCTTGATCTTAGAGCATAAGCTATTGGAGTTCTGTTCAGGAAATTCTCCCCTGTGCCCATATGTTCAAGGTTCTTCCCTAGTTTCCCTTCTATTAGTTTCAGTGTGTCTGGTTTTATGTGGAGATCTTTGATCCACTTAGAATTGAGCTTAGTGCAAGGAGATAAGGATGGGTCAATTTGCATTCTTCTGCATGTTGACCTCCAGCTGAGCCAGCACCATTTGTTGAAAAGGCTATCTTTTTTCCACTGGATGGTTTTAGCTCCTTTGTCAAAGATCAAGTGACCATAGGAGTGTGGATTTATTTCTGGGTCTTCAATTCTGTTCCATTGTTCTACATGTCTGTTACTGTACCAATACCATGCAGTTTTTAACACTATTGCTCTGTAGTACAGCTTGAGGTCCGGGAGTCCGCGCGAACCAGGCCCTGTGCTTTCCTTTTTTTTTCTTCCCACAGAGCACCTTGTGTGGCCATCATCACCTGAGCATCTCATGAGTGGCCATCATCAGCTGAGCAACTCATGCGTGGCCATCATCAGCTGCCCTGGACTTTGTCATGTAACCACGTTATACTTCAAGCATCACATGAGTGCAGTCACTTGACTCATCCTGTGTTTGATAGAAACATTGTATTTTCCAGGCTGTCCATAACCTTGTAAGGAGAGAGGCACGTTCAGAAATTTTACAAAGCTAAGGTATTATATGCTGCTGGACTTTCTTTTATTGGTGTGACGTAAGACTGTCAGGATTTAAAATAAAATGTTTGCTGGACACAACATTTGGTGCCTGCAATCCTAGTACTTGGAAGGTAGAAGCAGGAGGATCAGGAGTTTGGGGAGCCTGGGCGACACATGATTTTGATTCAATACTCTCCTCACATAAATAATTGAATTAGATATTCTCATGTCACATTCTTCTCCAAAAGTTAAACTGGATGAATATAATGCAAATGTCATTCTTACTATATGTTCAGGTAATAATTGATAGTGTTTATTAAGCTCACACTAAGTTGGTTAATAATAGCAGAATGTTAGTTATCTAGGATCCTTGGGGATATATCAATCTGGAAAGCTAAATCTATAAATGAATGATCTTTTGCTTTTAACATGAAAACTTGAGAGTACTAACCATATAAACAATCTTTGGCTATAAAACCTTTCCTTATTAAGTTGTGTGTTTTGCTACTTGTGTTAGAAGTCACTGACCTTTTACACCTGTTAAAAATTACTTCATCATGATGACAAGCTTTAAAATTTCATTATAGTCTCTGTCTAGGCAACAGTGGAAGTATACGACTATTTTTCCTAATACTAGATCACTCACTTCCTGCACATGTCTTTGTATTTGTCTGTGTATTAGGAAGTTATATCTTATTATAATGGAATTGCTCAGGATAGTTAGCTTTATAAAGGAAAAAGGTTTATTTGGCTCACAGTTTTGGATGCTCAGGACATATAACATAGTCATGAATTATTTCTAGAATGTGTATGTCTACTAGGGCTTCTTTCATTTGGTATTTGTAATTTTCATTTTAATGTGCCATATTTTATAATTTCATACATTTTTTCACTTAAAAATTTAAATTGAAATACATACCACTTTCCAAACTCCCTTTCCTTCCTCCAGCCCCACCCAGCTATCTTCTCTTAAACTCTTCTCAGGGCCCTCACTGCAAGTTGATGGCCTCTTTTTGATTATTATTATTTCATAATATGTGTATTTATGGTGTGAGTGTGTTTGTGTATGGTATGTATGTGTTTATATGTGTGTGTATGTATGTGTTTTTAAGTAGTGTGTGTGTGTGTGTGTGTGTGTGCATAAATATACATGTATATCCTGCTAAGTCCTGTTTTGTCATTTGTGTGTATATGGTCCTGAGGCTGACACTCTGTATTGGACAGCCATAGAGAAGATGTTCCCTGGGAGAGGCTAATTATCCTTCTCACAGCAGTAATTCAGGTTCAATCTTGAGGACGAATGGCCTTCCATAAAATGAATCAGTTTTAAAAGAGTTTTCTATTGCTGTGAGAAAATATTCAGGGTGAGGGTGGTAAGCAGATTAAGGAAGGAAAGGCGTATTCTGGCTCATGCTTTGAACATACAATACATCATGACAAAGAAGGCCTGAGGACAAGAGTATGTCACATCTGGTCACATTGCATCCATGGTCAGTGTGGTGGTTTGAATAGGAATGGCAACCATAGGCTCATAGATTGAATGCTTGATAGGGATTAGGAGGTTTGGCCTTGTTAGAGTAGGTGTGTCCTTGTTAGAGTTGGTGTGTCCTTGTTGGAGTAGGTGTGTCCTTGTTAGAGTAGGTGTGTCCTTGTTGGAGTAGGTGTGTCCCTGTTGGAGTAGTTGTGTCCTTGTTGGAGCAGTTGTAGCCTTGTTGAGGAAGTGTGTCATGGGGGTGAGTTTTGGGGTTTCAAAAGCCCGAGCCAGACCCAGTAAGTAGTTTTTTGGCTTCCTTTTGCCTATGAATCTGGATGTAGAACTCTCAGTTCCTCTCCAGCACCATGTCTGCCTGCATGCCACCATGCTTCCCATTATGAGAATAATGGACTAGACTGCTGAACTGTCAGTCATCTCCACTTAAATATTTTCATTTAATGAGTTTCCATAGCTCTGGTGTTTTTCCTCAGCAATAGAACACTAACCAAGACAGTCATACAGCAGAAAGGGAGGAATGCTGAGGCACAGCTGACTTCCTCCTTTTCTCCATTCTATTCAGTGTATGACTCCAGTTCATGGGATGGTGATGTCCACAGCAATGTGTTTCTTCTTTCTCTACATCAGTGGTTCTCAGCCTGAAGAGAAATTCCATTGAGCTGACTCTCTGGGGTGCAAGAAACCACCCTACAGAATTCTGTAAATGGAAAAGGTTCTTGGAAATGATGGATGAGGACGGTGTGCACAGAGATGCATTTGGCAGTGGGTGACCAGAGAGCCACAACATGGCTGTGAAGTAAGGAAAGGCGCCACTGTCAATCAACCCCAAGCTCTGCCTGCTGTGCTTTGTTCCCTGTCTTCCTGAGCTGAGAATTCAAATATGTCATCTCTCAAATGACAGAGCTGATATTATCTCTTGTCCTTTCCCCAACATGCCTGGGGCCATGCTTCAACTAATTTTAGAGCAAGAGGATGTTAACAGAACAATGCTAGAGTCATCCTTACCCTGCCTCACTGTCACTCCCTTACCTTCCTTCTGCCTCCAGACTTATGTGTGATCTGTAGACCCTTTCCAAATGCAGGGCTCCTCATCAGTTCAAGCCTAGCTTAACACTTCCCATGTCTTTCTGCTGGATATAAAATTAGTAAGGATAAGGCTAATTTGCTTCAAATTGTTTAAATTATACTCACCAATTTATTTCACGTGTGTTTGTGCATGTCAGTGCATGTGTGCCATGGTGTATACTCAAAGGTCAGAAGACAATCTGGATAAAAGAGTTCTCTCCACCTACCACGTAGGTCCCAGCACCCCAACCTGCTGAGCTATCTTACTGGACAGATAATGCTTCTAATGCATCCTCAACACCCTTATACCATGATTAGGTAGAGTTCGTCTTTGACACTCATATGTCAAAGATCTATTCAGCTAATAAACCATATAAAATGGCAAATATTCAACCAGATTTTATCTATAATGACATTCATTATGTTTGTTTCATATCTGTAAGTGCATCTCCTTGGGAAGGAAAGCATATCTATTTTTCTCTAGGTCTTAGTCTGGAGTAACACAGACATATCTTCCATGAGAAAGCTCATGGGCTGAGCATTTATGCAACCTGACACAAGAAAAAAACATTATTTCACAATTCACTGCTTTTCCAACTTTACTCATCATACAGGGTTTAATTTTCTGTGAAACTCTTTTTTCATTCTGATGCCAACTGCCCACTATTGCAGCAAGTTCATACAGGGAGAAAATGGATAATCACAGTCTTCAACTGTATACTCATGAAAACCTCCAAAAATTTCCTTTGAAGACGCAAAATCTCAGTATATGTTACTTTTCATGGTGAAAAAGTTCTTGATTCCTTTGAGGTCAACAAGTAGTGACTGTTACTAAACAAAGACATATAAATAGGATTAATAAAATCCATCCTGTATATATAACTACATCTGTTTCTTTCAAAGCAGAGATTGCATCTTCTAAATGTGGACATGCCAAAATAAAGTAATCTTAGATAAGGAAGGCCCAAAGAGCAAATTCTCAGATGCTATTTAAAATCATAGACTTCTTCAACTGAAATGGTTATAATATAATATATATTTAATTCTGATCTGTACGTTTTTAAAAATAGGAACCTAACTTAGGTAAATAAAGGCATTTAGTACATCTCTGGTGACGCTAATCAAAACATCTTTTCATAACCAAGCTTACTCTCATGGCTACTGAGCAAAAGACCGGGTCATGCCAAAGCAACAATGACCACCTCACAAAGTGCTCATAGATACAGCATGGAAACATTAGGTGCCTACTACCAAGAAGAGAAATCCCACCTTCCTTTGTATGGATATTTTTGTGTGTGGTTTGCTTTGATTTGTTTTGTTTACCTTTTTGCAAGATTTCATAGGAATTGTTTGGGGATTGAGTCACTTCCTTCTAATCTAATTTGATACACAATTAGTTTGCACAAATGTAAGTAACCAGAGGGGTGTGGGATGCAGGGATGGCTAGTGGAGACAAGATGACAAAATTGGGCAGCTCAGCTAAGATCCCAATAGGAATGAGGAGATGGCATTTGTTCACAAATTAAAAGATGTCCCTGATGAGGATCAATGCCATCAGACCCAGGCGAAAGGTAGCCATGTGCTCATGGGTGTATCATTAGACAGTGTTTGGGAAAGGTGTTCCTTTTTGCCTCTTTGGAAGCTCTGAGATCCCTGGAATTTCATGAATTTGAGATACATAACCTGGTTAGTCTCAGCAAACTTTCTACATGCAACTTGGAACATCCATCCAAACTGCAGTATAGCTCATATGACATCTGGAAGTGCGGGGTACTTGGGACATATATAACAGACTTGCAGGATCAGTTAACACTCATGGATGGGTGCTTAAGACTGGTGTTGTGGATATAGTAGGACTTTATTTAAGATCTTGGCCCAAATGCTCTGCCATGGGACATTTTCCCTGCAGAGTGACTGGCACCTGGAGGGAGCACCACAGCCTCTGCCGTCTTTGCTCCAGTGACAGACCAGACAGAGACACCAGGTAAACAGAGATATCTCGAGCATAACATCACTTGGGGCAAGGCACATCAGGGCTCCAACGGCACCCAGGAGCAGGGCAACCCCTCAGCAATCAGTGCCAGGGGAATTCTGGTCATCCAGGGGTACAGAAATAACCTTCAGGCTCACAGAAGGTTCAAGCACCAGCCAATGACAGCAGGACCAACTAACACCATAGATAGCCAGATGGCAAAAGGCAAACGCAGGAACGTTACTAACAGAAATCAAAGCAATATGGCAACATCCGAACCCAACTCTCCAATAGCAGCAAGTCCTACATACCCCAACACACCAGAAAGGCAAGATTTAGATTTAAAATCACATCTCATGATGCTATTAGGGGATTTCTAGAAGGACATAAATAAATCTCTTAAAGAAGTACAGGAGAGTATGAATCAACAGGTAGAAGCCCTTACAAAGGAAACACAAAAATCACTTAAAGAAATTCAGGAGAATATGGGTCAACAGATAGAAGATCGTAAAGAGGAAACACAAAAATCACTTAAAGAAATACAGGAGAACTTGGGTCAACAGGCAGAAGTCCTGAAAGAGGAAACACAAAAATATCTTAAAGGATTACAGGAAAACACAAACAAGTGAAGGAACTGAGCAAAACCATCCAGGATCTAAAAAAGGAAATAGAAACAACTAAGAAATCACAAAGGGAGACAGCTTTAGAGATAGAAAACCTTGGGAAGAAGTTAGGGGTCATAGATGCAAACATCAGCAATAGAATACAAGAAATAGAAGAAACAATCTCAGATGCCGAAAATACCATAGAAAGCATTGATTCAAAAGTCAAAGAAAATGCAAAATGCAAAAAGCTTATAACCCAAAATATCCAAGAAATCCAGGACACAATGAGAAGACCAAACCTAAGAATTATAGGTATAGATGAGCATGAACATTTACACCTTAAAGGGCCAGTAAATGTCTTCAACAAAATTATGGAAGAAAACTTCCCTAACCTAAAGAGAGTGATGCCCATGAACATACAGGAAGCCTACAAAACTCCAAACAGACTGGACCAGAACAGAAATACCTCCCGTCACATAATAATCAAAACACCAAATGCACTAAACAAAGAAAGAATATTAAAAGCAATAAGAGAAAAAGGCCAAGTAACATATAAAGGAAGACCTATCAGAGTTACATCAGATTTCTCACCAGAGATTATGAAAGCTAGAAGATCCTGGGCAGATCTCATACAGACTCTAAGAGAACACAAATGCCAGTCCAGATTACTATTACACCAAGATTACTATACCCAGCAAAACTCTCAATCACTGTAGATGGAGAAACCAAGATATTCCATGATAAAACCAAATTTACACAATATCTTTCCACGAACCCAGCCCTGCAAAGGACAATAGGTGGAAATTGCCAATATAAGGAGGCAAACTACACCAAGGAAAAAGCATCTTTCATCAAACAAAAAAGAAGATAACCACTCAAACATAAAAATAAAATCAAAAATAACAGGAAGCAATAATCACTATTCCTTAATATCTCTTAACATCAATGGTCCAAATTCCCTAATAAAAAGACATAGACTAACAGACTGGATACGTAAACAGGACCCAGCATTTTGCTGCATACAGGAAACACTCCTCAGTGTCAAAGACAAACACTACCTCAGAGTAGAAACAATTTTAGAAGCAAATGGTCCCAGGAAACAAGTTGGATAGCCATTCTAATATCAGATAAAATTGACTTTCAACCTAAAGTCATCAAAAAAGACAGGGAAGGACACTACATACTGGTCAAAGGAAAAATCCACCAAGAAGAACTCTCAGTTCTGAACATCTATGCCCCTAATGCAAGGGCACACTCATTCATAAAAGAAACTTTACTAACACTCAAAGCACACATTGCACCTCACACAATAATTGTGGGTGACTTCAACACTTCACATTCCTCAATGGATCGTTCAGGAAAGCAGAAACTAAACAGGGACACCGTGAAACTAATTGAAGCTTTGGACCAAATGAATTTATCAGATACATATAGAACATTTCATCCTAAAGCAAAACAATATACCTTCTTCTCAGCACCTTATGGTACCTTCTCCAAAATCGACCATATAATAGGTCACAAAACAGATCTCAACAGATATAAGAAAATCGAAATAATCCTATGCCACCTATCAGATCACTATGGAGTAAGGGTGGTCTTCAATAGCAACAAAAAAACAACAGAAAGTCCATATACACGTGGAAGCTGAACAATGCTCTACTCAATGATACATTTGTCAAGGAAGAAATTAAAAAAGAAATAAAAGACTTTTTAGAATTTAATGAAAATGAAGGCACAACATACCCTAACTTATGGGACACAATGGAAGCAGTGCTAAGTGGAAAATTCATAGTCCAGAGTGCCTCCAAAAAGAAACGGGAGAGAGCATACACTAGCAGCCTAATGGCACATCTGAAAGCGCTGGAACAAAAAGAAGCAAATACATCCAAGAGGAGTAGAAGGCAGGAAATCATCAAACTCAGGACTGAAGTCAATCAAGCAGAAACAAATAGAACCATTCAAAGAATCAACAAAACTAGGAATTTGTTCTTTGAGAAAATCAACAAGGTAGATAAACCCTTAGCCAGACTAACCAGAGGGCACAGAGATAGTACCCAAATTAGCAAAATCAGAAATGAAAGGGAAATATAACAACAGAAACTGAGGAAATTCAAAAAATCATCAGATCCTACTACAAAAACCTATACAACTGGAAAATCTGGAGGAAATGGACAATTTCCTAGACAGATACCAAATACCAAAATTAAATCAGGATCAAATAGACCATCTAAACAGTCCCATAACCCCTAAAGAAATAGAAGTGGTCATTGAAAGTTTTCCAACCAAAAAAAAGCACAGGACCAGATGGCTTTAGTCGAGAATTCTATCAGACCTTCAAAGCAGACCTAACACCAATATTCTTCAAATTACTCCACAAAATGGAAACAGAAGGAACACTACCCATTTCCTTCTATGAAGCCACAATTATGCTGATACCAAAACCACACAAAGATCCAGCAAAGAAGAGAATTTCAGATCAATTTCTCTTATGAATAGTGATGTAAAAATATTCAATAAAATTCTTGCCAAACTAATTCAAGAATACATCAAAACGGTCATTCACCACAATCAAGTATGCTTCATCCCAGGGATGCAGGGATGGTTTAATATGAGGAAATCCATCAATATAATCCACTACATAAACAATCTCAAAGAAAAAAAACACATAGTTATTTCATTAGATGCTGAAGAAGCCTTTGACAAAATTCAGCATCCTTTCATACTAAGGGTCTTGGAAAGATCAGGAATTCAAGGCCCATATCTGAACATAGTAAAATCAATTTACAGTAAATTGGTATCCAACATCAGACTAAATGGAGAGAAACTTGAAGCAATCCCACTAAAATCAGGGACTAGACAAGGCTGCCCTCTCTATATATATATCTTTTCAATATAGTACTTGAAGTTCTAGCTAGAGCAATTAGACAACAAAAGGAGGTCAAAGGGAAACAAATTGGAAAGGAAGAAGTCAAACAATCACTATTTGCAAATGATATGATAGTATACTTAAGTGACCCAAAAAACTCCACCAGAGAACTCCTACAGCTGATAAACAACTTCAGCAAAGTGACCAGATATAAAATTCAAATCAAGCAAATAAGTAGCCTTCCTATACTCAAAGGATAAAGAGACTGAGAAAGAAATTAGGGAAATGACACCCTTCACAATAGCCACAAACAATATAAAGTATCTTGGTATAACTCTAACCAAACAAGTGAAAGATCTGTATCATAGGAACTTCAAGTTTCTGAAGAAATAAATCGAAGAAGACCTCAGAAAATGGTAAAATATTCCATGCTCATGGATTGGCAAGATTAATATAGTAAAAATGGTCATCTTGCCAAAAGAAATCTACAGATTCAATGCAGTCCCCATCAAAATCCCAACTCAATTCTTCATAGAGTTAGAAAGAGCAATTCTCAAATTCTTCTGGAATAAGAGAAAACCCAGGATAGCTAAAACTATTCTCAACAGTAAAAGAACTTATGGGGGAATCAGTATCCTGGACTTCAAGCAGTACTACAGAGCAATAGTGCTAAAAACTGCATGGTATTGGTACAGTGACAGGCATGTAGATCAATGGAATAGATTTGAAGACCCAGAAATGAACCCACACTCCTATGGTCACTTGATCTTTGACAAAGAAGCTAAAACCATCCAATGGAAAAAAGCAACTTTTCAACAAATGGTGCTGGTTCAACTGGATGTCAGCATGCAGAAGAATGCAAATTGATCCATTCTTATCTCCTTGTGCTAAGTTCAAGTCCAAGTGGATCAAGGACCTCAACATAAAACCAGACACACTGAAACTAATAGAAAAGAAACTAGGGAAGAGCCTTGAGCACTTGGGCACAGGGGAACATTTCCTGAACAGAACACCAATGGCTTATGCTCTAAGATCAAGAATTGACAAATGGAACCTCATAAAATTACAAAGTTTCTGTAAGGCAAAGGACACTGTCTATTGGACAAAATGGCCGCCAACAAATTGGGAAAAGATCTTTACCAACCCTACATCCGACAGAGGGCTACTATTCAAGATAAACAAAGAACTCAAGATGTTAGTCTCCAGAGAGCCAAATAACCGTATTAAAAATGGGGTACAGAGCTAAACAAAGAGTTTTCACTTGAAGAATATCTGATGGCTGAGAAGCACCTAAACAAATGTTCAACATCCTTAGTCATCAGGGAAATGCAAATCAAAACAACCCTGAGATTTCACCTCACACCAATCAGAATGGCTTAGATCAAAAACACAGGAGACAGCAGGTGTTGGGGAGGATGTGGAGAAAGAGGAACACACCTCCACCATTGGTGTGATTGCAAGCTGGTACAACCACTCTGGAAATCATTCTTGTGGTTCCTCAGAAAACTGGGCATGACACTCCCAGAGGATCCTGTTATACCACTCCTGGGCATATACCCAGAGGACTCCCTGGCATTCAATAAAGACACATGCTCCACTATGTTCGTAGCAGCCTTATATACAATATCCAGAAGCTGGAAAGGACACAGATGTCCCTCATGGAGGAATGGATACAGAAAATGTGGTATATTTTCACAATGGAATACTATTCAGCATTTAAAAACAATGAATTCATGAAATTCTTAGGCAAATGGCCAGAAATGGAAAATATCATCCTAAGTGAGGTAATCCAATCACAAACAAATGCTCATTGTATGCAGTCACTGATAAGTGGATTTTTACCCAGAAGCTCAGAATACCCAAGACACACTTCACATATTAATTGATTCCCAAGAAGAAGGAAGGAGAGCCTCCTCATTCTGGAAAGACTGGATGCAGCAGTGTAGGGGAATACCAGGACAGAGCAGTGGGAGGGGGTTGACTGGGGAACAGGGGGAGGGAAGGGGGTTTATAGAACTTTTGGGGAGGGGTGATCCGGGAAAGGGTAAATCATTTGGAATGTAAATAAAGAATATAGAAAACAAAAAATAAGTTCTTGGCTCAAGTTCAAGAGTTCATTCTTGACCTGCCTTATTGCGTTAGAATATATGGTGGTCCTTAAAAAGAAACTTATTTATAAAAGAAGCCTAGATGTCTATGATGATAACCTATTGATTTTTTTATCACCAAAATAGAAGGTAAACTTTCCATTTTTCTTCACCATGGCTAGGAATTAAGAATTGATACAAGTTTTAATGGTACCTGATAGTACCACACAAGCTACCCAATTCTAACACCTATTAGCCACAACAAAGACAAGCATGACACAGTAACCCTAGAGGTACTTATGACTTGGTAACTAACAGCTTTCTTGTTGGACTTAAGGCCTACTCACAAGGAAATGATATCTGATATTGGAAAACTTGCCAACTACCCAGGCCTAGTGAGCTCATGGATCTTAGAGGAGAAACTTCACAAAACCAGAACAATACCAAAGTGCATTTGAAACGTTCATTCTTGTATCCATGGATAGATGTAACTCTCACTCTTCATCGAAGACATGTCTCTGCATCAGATTAAGACCATTACAACAACCAATCAGAATGCAGAGAGCAAGTGACCCTGTGACATCCAGCCTCACCTGATACATCTACAAAAGCCCCTGTGTACATAAGGTTCAAGGAGCGCCTCAGAAGATGGGTGTAAACACCATAAGAGCCAGAGAACAGGAAGGCTGCTGTAAGGACTGGGCCTTCTTGAAATGACACTAATAAATTTCAACAACATGACTGACTAAACAAGACTTGAACAAGGATGACATCAACAGAGGTGCTAACGTGGAAGGGGAAATTTCCTGTTGCCTCAGCTCCAGTACTAGTAGGCAGTTAAGGACTACTGGGAGCTGGAGAAACAGCCTTTCTTGGAGAAAGAGGCTCTTGTTTCTGATTATTCAATCAGTCATGAAATTGTAAACTCAAGAGGGAATGAACTCACAGATAAGCACTAGAGAAAACAGCTCTTTCTGGGGGTGGGGGTGGGGGAGAGGGGAGGGCAGGGGGAGGAGAAATGACATTTGCAGTTGAGTCCTGGGAGGGGGTAGCAGGACCTGGCACACACCGGCTGCAGATTTCTTAGGCTAAGTTGCTCTCCACTCCCCCCTAGTGGCCACTTTACCTCCTTCTATTCAAGCAGAATCAGCCTTTGCTGGAGGGGGAGCAAAAAAGACCCAGTATGTTCTTGAAATTTATTACTACACAAGTTCAATTTCGTTAAATTATTTAAATATTTACTTTAAAAAGCAAAAGTTTAGCCTGGAGTGGGAACACGTCTGTAACCCAGCATTCCGGAGGCTGATCCTGGAGTTCAAGGCCGCTCAGTGCCACAGTGAGATCCTGACTCAGAAAAATAAAAGAGCAAACTAAAGTGCACTTCTATGGAATGCTTTGGTGTCTTTAAATTTGGCACTTAGCTATTCATTCATTTATAGTTATATTCTTCATTCTGAATTGATATTTTTAAATAATATTTATTTTATTGTGATTTCCAAACTTATTAGCATACCACTGGTATCAAATTTTATAAGATTATTAAACTTCTTTAAATATTTGCTTTTCCAATTTCTATCTTTAGTGTTAATTCACTTCATGTTTCAATTTCTCTAAATAATCATTAACTCCTAAAAATTAATTTTATTCTTTCTGGGATTAATGGTACTTAATGAAATAACTGTAAATGTCTATATATGTTAGATTGAGAAGGACAGTTAAATATAACATCAAATAGTATCAAACATATTACTATTCTATCACTTCTGAGGGGTTAGGGTCCAGGATGCATCGAACTTCCATACCTCTTTATTCTCAAGAGCAATTTTCTGTCTGAAAGGCACACACGGAAACAGACAACTATTCCAGGCACCCAAAAAGATTAGGATGTTAGCTACAAAGTATATCTCAGCCTTCCCCATGGGTCATTACAGAAACACATCAGGGTTCAGTTATCTAACTGGGTGAACTTTCTGTGAAGAATGGAAAGGACATTGTGATGGTTTGCATATGCTTGGCCCAAGGAGTAGCAGTATTAGGAGGTGTGGCCTTGTTGGAGTAAATGTGTCATGGGGGTCTGGTCTTTAATACCCTTGTCCTAGCTGCCTGGAAGCCAGTCTTCTCATAGCAGCCTTCAGATGAAGATGTAGAACTCATTGCTTTTTGTGTACCATATCTGCCTGAACACTACCATGCTCCCACCTTGACGATAATGATGATAATAGATGCAACCTGTATGCCAGCCACAAGTAAATGCTGTCCTTATAAGAGTTACCTTGACCATGGTGTCTGTTCACAGCGGTAAAATACGAAAACAGAAGTTGGTACCAGAAATGGAGTATTGCTGTGATGGGCCTGACCATGCTTTGTTTGGAAGAATATGGATTTGGGGACTTTGGATTTGGAAAGCAATGGAATGCTTTAAGTGGGGCTTAATGGGCCACCCTAGTAGGAATATAGAAGAATTTGTTGATGAGAGTGATTTGAACTGTGCAGAGTTCAAGAGGTTTCAGAGGAGCCCAAGAGTTCAAGAAGTTTCAGAGAGCCCAAGAGGTTTCAGAGGAGAATTTCAGTATGTGGCATAGAGTCTGGTTTTGGTGAAGAATGTGGCTGCTTTTTGCCATTGTCTGAAGAGGCTTCTGGAGGTTAAGGTGAAGAAATTTAGATTAATTCCTTTGAAGGAGTAAGTCTCAAAGCAGCCGGGTATAAATTCTGTTGTGTACTAAAGTTCCCTCTTATGAAGAGCATTTTAATAAAAAGGAGCAAATTGGGAAAGGAAAAATACATAGTTCAAGTATTAAAGGGGCACCAGGAAGTAGAATAAAGCTGAATCCAATGTTCTAGAAGATGACAGATTAAGGGAGTATGACTTTGGGGCAAGATTCCACCCAACTAAGTTTAAGTCCAGGCATGGCTGTCCATACCATTAATCCCAGGAAATAGAGGAAATCAGATATCTGAGTTCAAGGTCAGCCTAGTAAAGAGAAAAAATTTAATCCAGGCATAGTGGATTTAATCCTAGAATTTAGGAGAAAGGCATGCAGATCTGAGTTCAAGGTCAGTCTACAGAGCAAGTTCCAGGAAAGCCAAGCTTAGGCAGTAGGAGCAGAAAACAGAAAGCTGGTAATAGAACGAGGGGGGCCATGTTCTAGTTTCAGAAAGGTGCAGAACTTGGCAGCTTCGCCATGTGGCATGTGGCTGTGGCTTTAGAATCAATAGTTGAAGGGACTACTGGGTCAATTGATGCTGGTTAGCTAGTGCTAAGAAATTAGCAGTGACTAAGAAGAGACCAGCATCACTGAGGTGAATTCTTCTGGGAAGCCTTTTCTGAGAGCACAAAGAAACTGTGTTTCAGAGATAGCCAAGGCTGTACCTTGAGCTGCAGCTGGACTTGGTAATGTGTAAGAGTCACCCAGGTGGTACTGGTTTTGAAGGTATGAAAGGGCCATGGAAAGCAGCTGGGACTTGGCACTGTGAGAGGCCAAGGAGGGACACTGGTGAAGGTGCAGCCTCAGTTACAGTTGATGGCCTAGAACTGAAGGGTTCATGCAAAGAAGTTGAGGCTTGGCACCATGAAGAGAGCCTACAAGAGGCTATTGGTGAAGCCTAGTTGTAGCAGAAGACCACAGTATATTGGAGATGCCAGTATCATGGGATGATCACCAAAAACAGCAGCAGCAGTGGAGTGGATCAACCTGAGTTTAGAGTGCTACAGAGGGCAGAGCTGGAGATATGATGTCAGCCCTTTGGAGGAGCCCAGAAGATCATGTTTGGATCCCAGATATTGAAACAAGAAGCTGTAACATTGAAGTTGCCTTGGAGACCTCAATGTGTTTTGGATGCCAGAGCTGTGGCATATCTGCTGAGGAAAGGTTCTAATAGGGAGTGGAATTAGCTCAAGAGAAAGAAGTTTGTTACAGTCAACAAAGATGAAAAAGGAGTTGGAGATCTGGAGACCACCTTGAAATCAGACATGGAGATGCAGAGTGTATTAGTCAGGGTTCTCTAGAGTCACAGAATGTGTGGGTAGTCTCTATATAGTTAGGGAATTAGTCGATGACTTACAACCTGTAGTCCAACTCCCCAACAATGGTCAGCAGCAGCTGTGGATGGCAGTCAAAGGATCTAGCAGTTGCTCAGTCCCACGAGGCAAGCAGGCAAGGAAGGAAGAGTGGTTATATCTTCTTCCAATGTCCTTATGTAGGTCTCCAGCAGAGGGTGTGGTCCAGATTAAAGGCGTGTGCCACCATGTCTTTAATCCCAGATGACCTTGAACTAGGAGATCTCCTTGTCTTAATCTTCTGGAATTCATAGCCACTATGCTTCAACATCTCCATGCCACGATCCAGGTCAGAAACTTGTATCTCTGAACCTCCAGATTAAGATCATAGGTTAGTCTTCCAATTCTTGATTGCGGTTCATTCCAGATATAGTCAAGTTGACAACCAGGAATAGCCACTACACAGAGTTTGGAGTTTGCTCAGCTGGTTTCCTGTTTTGCTTTGGGGATTGCAATTAAGAGAATGGGTGAATCTCAGAAGAGACTTCGAACTTTGGACTTTTAACATTGTAGAGACAATTATAGACTATGGGGACTTCTGAAGTTGAACTAAATGTATTTTATATTATGCTCTGTTTAGGTATGGCCCCCAAAGACTCATGTTTGTACAAGCCTATCGGGGCCCGGGAGTGGAATGTGGTTGTTTGAATATGCTTGGTCCATGGAGTGGCACTATTAGGAGATGTAGCCTTGTTTGAGTAGGTACGTCACTGTGGGTGTGGGCTTTAATACCCTCGTCCTAGATGCCTGGAAGCCAGTCTTCTCCTAGCAGCCTTCAGATGAAGATGTAGAACTCTCAGATTCTCCTGCTCTATGCTTGCCTGGACATTGCCATGCTCCCACCTTGATGATAATGGACTGAACCTGTGTCTTAGGGTTTCTATTCCTGCACAAACATCATAACCAAGAAGCAAGTGCGGAGGGGTTCCCAGAGACTGAACCACCAACCAAAGAGTGAGCATGGACTGAATCTAATTCCCCCTTACCCCCGACCCCTGCATGCACATATGTAGCATATGTGCAGCTCAGTCTTCATGTGGGTACCCCAAAAACTGGAGTGGGGATTGTACCTGACTCTGTTGCCTTTCCATAGATCCTGTTATTCTAACTGGACTGCCTTGTCTGGGCTTAGTGAGAGAGAATGTGCCTAATCCTGCTGGGACTGGTACTTGGGTGGGGAGCTAGGGTGGCTTCTCAGAGGTAATATGTGGGAGGGGAAGAGGAAGTGCTCTTTGAGGGGGTTACTGAAACAATAGGGGGCTGAGATTGGGATGTAAAGTGAATAAATAAATTAATGGAAGACCAAACTGCAGCCTGATCAGCCAGCTCATTTTAGCTGCAGCACTTGTGCCACCTTCTGGCCTCTTTTAAAATAGCAGCTTTTCAGCACTCTTTCTTGGTCTGTTTGTGGCTTTGCCTTCTTATCCCTCATGACCTCCCCCCACGACCCCCCCCACACACACATCCTATTACCCACAGTCTTTAATAAACTACTCTTCTAAATCATATGGAAAAATTATCG
Organism: Tokudaia tokunoshimensis; assembly: GCA_036184795.1. NCBI lineage: Eukaryota > Metazoa > Chordata > Mammalia > Rodentia > Muridae > Tokudaia > Tokudaia tokunoshimensis. Next base: position 104,932,597 of record BTHU01000014.1, on the reverse strand, counting down.
TATGTATTTACACCATATGGCTTGCAAAGTAATTAAAATATAAAGGAATCAATTACATTAGCTGTTTGGAATGCACGAGCACGCGCGCGCGCACACACACACACACACACACACACACACACACACACAATGTAGCACCCCTACAGGAACTTGGATATCATCCAAGAGAAGAAAAAGGCATGCTTGAGGCCACCAGGGATGTTTCTTGGGCATAAAGAACACAGACTGTGGGGTATGTAGACTTGCCATGCAAGCGGGTTCCTCAAACAGCCATTGGCAAAGTAAAGAGGCAAATACAGAGAAAGCCTTTCTTGCTCTCTTTTCTGTGTTAGGGAAGACTGAGGCTCCCAAGACTGGACGGTGCTGAAAATGCTGATCATTGATGTCTGTTTGACTGACACAGAGCAGGTGGGCAGGAAGGACCAGGTTAGCTGCCCCAATTATATCCACAAATGACATCAATGGAGAAACTGAGGAAACTGTTGGAATTTAAGCATCATCATCCAGACTCCTGGGTTTACAGAGGCTGACTGACTGCTTCATGGCAAAACCCAGGTACGCCTGCAGAGAAGGGCAGTGGTCAGCATTAGGCGTGAAGAGAGGGGCAGGTTCCTTGATCATTCTCCAGGGCAATGGTTCTCAACCTTCCTAATGCTGCAACCCTTTAATACAGTTCCTCATTTTGTGGTGACCCCCAACAGTAAAACTATTTCATGACTACTTTATAACTGTAATTTTGCTATTGTTATGAATCCTAATGTAAACATTTGATATTGAGCCCACAGAGGGGTCTCGTCCCACAGGTTGAGAAACACTGCCCTAGGGAGCCAGTTCTGTAACAGTAGGGTGCATCAGAATCATTAAACACTCTCCCTGATCCCATTCCTTAGTTCCTAGGTCTTCTTAAAGCTCTGAGAATCAGTACTCTTAAATAGTGCCTGAGCACAGCTGGATCCCTGGCCTAGGGAACCACAGTTTTTTTGTGAACAGGAATCAGAAGCATCACTGGGATCATTTACTGCACTGGGCAATTTCTCAGCATAAGTAAATCTGAATTTGAAAGGCACTTTTTCCATCCTGGGTGGTGAGCTGATTAGGGCCAAGTAATAATCTCATAAGTCAATTGAAAACAAAAGCAAAAACTTGGACCTCTGAAAGACATCACCAATTTTTTTTCCAACTGAGTAGTCTAATTTTCTTTCTTTCCTTTTTTTTTAAAGATGTAAGTACACTGTAGCTGTCTTCAAACACACCAGAAGAGGGCATCAGATCTCATTATGGATGGTTGTAAGCCACAATGTAGTTGCTGGGATTTGAACTCAGGACCTTCGGAAGAGCAGTTAGTATTCTTAAACTCTGAACTATCTCACCAGCCAGCCTGAGTAGGCTAATTTTCATTCCATCCATTTTGTGTAAGAGGAAATGAAAAGATGCTTCAGATCTCTGTGTTGTTCTGTTTAAGAACATTAAAGAAATGCTTGGTCACTGTCCATTCCTTGACTGCAGTTCAGTCCACAGTATTCTGTGTAAGTTATTCAGATAGCCATTTTCTCATTGGTAAATAATCCTCTTCTTAGCTCCTGCCACCTTAGGGCAAGCACTATTATAGTGCTTACTGATTCTATAATGGGAAAAAGTATCTGCGTTGGGTGTTAGTGTACATATAAGAAGTAGGACTTGTTGAGGCTAGATGAAGTTTGCTCTCCTCACAATACCAGAAAGTCAGATGGCAAACACTTTATTCCTTGATACACAGATGGGCCTTGGTGTGTATATTAATTCATGATACCTGGGGTCAGCAATCTTTGACTTGCATCATCATCCCAGCTTCTATGGCCTTGACCAAGTCATTCAACTTCCATGTGTGATCTTCCCTTCTGTTGTGTGGATAAGATAATTCCTCCTGGAAGGCAAAAGTGAAGTCCTTAAGGAATAAGGTTCTGTGTGAAGGTGTATTGATTGACAGGAGCTGGCCAGTTCAAAGACTAAGGCCTCGGACCCATGGGAGATTGGCAAAGCTTTTCCTGTGTGTCAGACTTGAAAAGGCGAAGTGTTCCTCTGACCCATGCATGATAGCTTAGAAAAGATTGACCAGGGTATCCAACAGCTAGCAAGCATACCTACCTCCTCCCAGATGTATAAAATTGAGATTGTGTTCCTTCTGACGCCTCCTTGCAATGCTAGATGACCCCTTACTCCTGTGCTATACTTGATAAACCTGAGCTTCTGGCCATTTCAGTACTTGCTGCCACTCTGAGTGTGCACATTGTATCTGATCCCAGGTTTTCTGTATGTTTGTCTGTATCCCAGTCTCCCCAGTCAGGTTCTCAGACTGAAGCAGCATAGGGTTGCAGGAAAACTAAACACTTCAGTGCATGGCAGTTATATACAGTAAATAACATATTATTTCAATCCAAATTGCTGACATTGCTGTGTTTCAAGCAGTCTGCTAGATGATGAGTTCATCTATCTATTATATTAATGTGTCTTTAAAATAATCTCTGTTGCAGAGTATTTGATCACAATCTGAACCCTGAGATTGTGAACTGGAAAAACCTGTTTCTTGCTGTAGTGGGGCTCAATCCTAGCACACACCTTTTATCCAAAAGCTTTCTGTTTATTGTAAACAAGTAGTTGTGTGTGGCTTATCCCTGGAACACACCTTTAACCCAGGAGCTTTCTGTAAAAAAGAAACAAATAAAGTCAAGGTAGTTCAAGAGGAGGAGAAACATCCAGCTGGCAGGGAGCGAATGTAAGAAAAGATAGGAAAGAGAAGAAGGGCCTTTGAGTTGGAGGGTATTTAGGACAGCGTGGAGAAGGAAAGGGATTCTTCCTTCTGGGACATAGATGGAGTAGGAAGTCAGCTGGGTGAGTTCTCTGCCTCTGTGCACTAGCAGGTTTTCACTACAAAGTCTGGCCCCTGAGTCTCCATTTGGTATATTAAAGGATTGGGATTTTGTGTTTAAAACAAGTCTCTACCATAACATTAGGTATTACTAAGGGAAATTTCTAAAATGTAAACATGCATAACTGTAAGCGATATCACCCAAACTGCAGCACTGATGGAGAGCTGTAGTGTTATTGATAACATAGTGGGCATATACTGGGGTCTCTGTCACTGGAATTAACAAACTGCTCCAAAGTTGCCTGGAACTCAAGAAGCAGACCATGGCCACTATTATGGCAACCCCAAGCAGATCTCCTTTATAACATAGCCTTCTTCTCCAACCTTTGTGACTGCTGGCCCCTCTCAGCAATGGTTTGCATTTTAGTTCCTGAATTTTTCTTCCTAATAGCAGCTTCTCCATTATTTTTTAAATTTTAAAAATGCAATTTAAATTTCTAAATGAATTTTTTTGCATGTTAGGATTTATCTCATATAACTGCAGTTCATTTCTTTTCCTACTTTATTAATTTTGTTTTCCATGGTTTTAGTGTTGTTTTTCCTAACATACTTTTAACAGGGAAATAGAATTTCTTTATTTCATGTGTATGACTATTTAGCCAGCATGTGTGTTCATGCCTCGCATATGTGTCATGCCTGCAGAGGTCAGAAGAGGGTGTTAGATCCCTTGGAACTGGGAATAGGGATGGTTGTGAGTCACCATATTGGTGCTGGTGATAAAACCCAAGTCCTCTGCAAGAGCAAAAAGTGCTCTTGACCACTGATCTGTCTCTGCAGCTCCTCTGAGCTTTCCTTCCACCCTTACTGTCTTGCTACAGACAGAAGTCCATGGCACCACCTTCCCAAGAGCATTGTAGCATCACATGAAACTATGATTTCAGGGATCAATAATTCTGTAAGTCAGTAGATTGATACTTGAGAAAGTTCAGCACATATGTATGTATATATATATATATGTATGTATGTATATATATATGTATATATATATATGTATGTATATATATATATTTACATATATATTCCTAAATATAACATGCTCTGGCTATGTAATGGTACTTTATGTGTTTTTTCCACTGTTTGGCTCTGGACAGCTTATTTGAATGCTCTTCCCTGGAGAAAGTCACTTCTCTTTCTCCCAACTTTCCTTGGTTGTCTGTAGTTCCTTGTGTAGACCTCATGGGCCTTTCTCTCCAGCTTGGCATGTTCATTGGTATCATCCTTGTGTGCCTCACATTTGGGCAGTGCTGTGAGACTTTATGCGCATAGCTTCTGATGTTGCTAGGAAACACAAAATCACAGTAAACTCCCCAACCCTTTCAATCTTAGAATCTTTCCACAGAAATATGTATATGTATGCAATACCAATGAGAAAGGAGGTGTAGGCCTGTACATGGGAGAGTTTGGAGGGAGGAAAGAAAAGGGAGAAATGTTAAAATCATATCATGCTTTCAAGAATGAAATTTTAAAATCTTTAAATTTGTGAAATAAACTACTTTTAACAACTGAAATAGAAGAAAAAGAAGAAGGAAAAAGTATTGAGAATTTTCATTTCGCTTCGACTGAGGCTTCTTGTCTTGTTTCTTTGCCTAAGCAGAATGCTGAAAGTCCAACCCTGTAAACATCTAGAGAGCCTTTGTATCAGATACAACGCAAAATTATCACACAAGACACAGCTTTCTCTGGAAATCACCATTGTTATGATGCATGTTTAAGATTGCTGGATGTCTTTGATTCAGTCAATTCAGCACACTGGCAAAAAAATACTATTAAAAACGGATCTTCAATTCTGTTCCCTTGATCTACATGTCTGTCACTGTACCAATACCATGCGGTTTTTAACACTATTGCTCTGTAGTACAACTTGAGGTCCGGGATACTGATTCCCCCAGAGGTTCTTTTACTCTTGAGAATAGTTTTAGCTATTCTGGGTTTTCTGTTATTCCAGATGAATGTCTGAATTGCTCTTTCTAACTCTATGAAGAATTGAGTTGGGATTTTGATGGGGATTGCATTGAATCTGTGTATTACTTTTGGTAAGATGCTCATTTTTACTATATTAATCCTGCCAATCCATGAGCATGGCAGATTTTTCCATCTTCTGAGGTCTTCTTCAATTTCTCTCTTCAGAGACTTGAAGTTCTTGTCATACAGATCTTTCACTTGTTTGGTTAGAGTCATGCCAAGATACTTAATATGGTTTGTGGCTATTGTGAAGGGTATTATTTCTCTTACTTCTTTCTCAGCCTGCTTATCCTTTGAGTATAGGAAGGCTTCTGACTTGCTTGAGTTGATTTTATATCCGGCCACTTTGCTGAAGTCGTTTATCAGCTGTAGGAGTTCTCTGGTGGAGTTCTTTGGGTCGCTTAAGTATACTATCATATCGTCTGCAAATAGTGATAGTTTGACTTCTTCCTTTCCAATTTGTATCCCTTTGACCTCTTTTTGTTGTCTAATTGCAGACATGTAGATCAATGGAACAGAATTGAAGGCCCAGAAATGAATCCACACTCCTATGGTCACTTGATCTTTGACAAAGGAGCTAAAACCATCCAGTGGAAAAAAGATAGCCTTTTCAACAAATGGTGCTGGCTCAGCTGGAGGTCAACATGCAGAAGAATGCAAATTGACCCATCCTTATCTCCTTGCACTAAGCTCAATTCTAAGTGGATCAAAGATCTCCACATAAAACCAGACACACTGAAACTAATAGAAGGGAAACTAGGGAAGAACCTTGAACATATGGGCACAGGGGAGAATTTCCTGAACAGAACTCCAATAGCTTATGCTCTAAGATCAAGAATAGACAAATGGGACCTCATTAAATTACAAAGTTTTTGCAAGGCAAAAGACACTGTCAAAAAGACAAAGCGGCAACCAACTAACTGGGAAATGATCTTTACCAACCTTACATCCGCCAGAGGGCTAATATCCAAGATATACAAAGAACTCAAGAAGTTAAACCCCAGAGAGGCAAGTAACCCTATTAAAAAATGGGGTACAGAGCTACACAAAGAGTTCTCACCTGAACAATATCTAATGGCTGAGAAGCACCTAAAGAGATGTTCATCATCCTTAGTCATTAGGGAAATGCAAATCAAAACAACCCTGAGATTCCATCTCACACCAGTCAGGATGGCTAAGATCAAAAACACAGGAGACAGCAGTTGTTGGCGAGGATGTGGAGAAAGAGGAACACTCCTCCACTGCTGGTGGAATTGCAAGCTGGTACAACCACTCTGGAAAGCAGTCTGGCGGTTCCTCAGAAAACTGGGCATGACACTCCCGGAGGATCCGGCTATACCACTCCTGGGCCTATACCCAGAGGCTTTACCTGCATGCAATAAGGACACATGTTCCACTATGTTCATAGCAGCCTTATTTATAATAGCCAGAAGCTGGAAAGAACCCAGATGTCCCTCAACGGAGGAATGGATTCAGAAGATGTGGTATATCTACACAATGGAATACTACTCTGCAATTAAAAACAATGAATTCACGAAATTCCTAGGCAAATGGTCAGATCTTGAAAATATCATCCTTAGTGAGGTAACCCAATCACAAAAGAACACACATGGTATGCAGTCACTGATAAGGGGATATTGACCCAGAATCTCGGAATACCCTAGACACAATCCGCATATCAATAGATTTCTAAGAAGATGGAAGGAGAGACCCCTGGTCCTGGAAAGACTGGATGTAGGGGAACGCCAGGACAGAGTAAGGAGAGGGGGTTGAATGGAGAAAAGAGGGAGGGAAGGGGGCTTATGGGACTTTTGGGGAGGGAGGAAACGGGAAAGGGGAAATGATTTGGAATGTAAATTAAAAAAAAAACGGAATCTATCCATAATAGCACATTTAATTCCAGAGGCTCGTGGTCAGCACAGTCACTGTGCTGGCAGCCTTGGTGTCCGGGAAGGCTCGCTCTTTGCCTTTTACTAGCAACATATAACCACAGCCTCACAAGGGGGAAGAGATCCTTAGCCCTCCGACATCTCAAATAGAGGCACTCAGCCTATGCCTGAGTCATTAGGATCTGAATGTCGTAACACTGATGTCACTCTGAGAACTGTGTTGCAATGCATGAGTCTGCGAAGGACACAAGCATTCAGACTTAGAGAGAGTTATTACTATTTCAAATGGATCAGTGGAAAAAACAAGACTCAGAACTGTTCCTATTTCTCTAAGCCTAGAGCAAGCATATGGGTAAAAATGTGGGTTATTTTCACCCCTGAGGCTTTGCCCAATGTCACAACATGGTAACAACTAATGTTCATTAGAGCAGGAGAAACTCTGAGCCCTGAGGCGGCCACCAGTACTGTGGGACTCTCTCCTAACAACGAAAGTAGCTTTAGAGTTGTAAAAAGATTGGACTTTCAGAAAAAATTAATAACAATGTGTTCTTAATGTTAAATGTAAACAATTTGTTTCAAATATTCATAGCAAACTCTTTGTTGGATACAGACCAGAAGATATGGGATTTGCTTCTTGGACTAACCATGCTGTGATAAAATACCAGACAGGACAAAGAAGAAAGTTTTAATTTTACTTACAGTGAGAGTCTTCACTCTGGCAGAACTAGGATTCTGCAATATGGAAAGAAAAAAGGGGTAAAGAGCAGAGGGAATGAGGAAGGGAGAAGGAAAGAACAAGACCTGCTTCCAGTAACCCAGTTCATCCTGCTAGGCTGCACCTCAAAAAGGTCCCCAGCTGAGGACGTGGCTGCAGCACTTGAACTTGTGAGGGACACTACTCATGTAAGTCGTGACAGTAGTCAACAGGTTTTCTTCTCATTATGGCCACTCGTTTTTAACTGCTTGTCACAGTAAACTGTTGAATTATTACCTGGGGCACGATGCTATGGAAACAGATGACGCCCACTGTGGCCTAAATTCATTTATGAACCTGGTGGTTCTTTGCATTGGAGATACCTGTGGGTGTCTAGGCCTGTCCAGTGGTAATGCTGATTTTTTTTTTGTTATGAGATGTGATTGCTATAAAAGTTATCCATGAGCTCTTGGCTCATTATGTTTGACTGAAAATCGTCAGTCATACAGAGTTGCTAGCATGCTAGTCCTTACCCTTTGAATTAAAGAGGTAATAATCTTCCTAGGTTACCTGCTTTTTGACAAGAGAGACAAGCTTTGAAACAAGAATGAGAAGCTTCTAGAAAATATGATTTACTATGAACCCAAACAAACAAGCAAACAACCCTCCCAAAAACTAGAAAACAAACAAAAAACCCAACATCCAAATATGTGATAGGCTCAGTGATTCTCATGTGCAATATCATCAAAAGAATAGAGGCAAAAAGGAAAAAGGAAGCAAAAATCTTTAAACTGGAACTGATTTCTAAATTCCAGCAGATGGTAAAGCCAGGGTAAGCGATGACTCAGAGTCTAATTAGAGAAACCTGTGGATAGCATGTCACCATTCCCCAAGTCTGTTTGCCTGTGAAAAAGTCTAAGAAACCTACCAAACCTACTTAATTGCCCCTCATGAAAAAAATGGCTTATTACAGAAGAAAATGGGAAGTCACTATGAACCCCTCTTCATCCTATAGAGGAATATAGTCCACAAAACTAAGGCCCGTCAACAAGACAATTTACGTTGCTGTTTCCAGGTTGTAAGTTGACCACTTGTGTATGTAACTCAGCTGTCTGCAGTGTTCTCATGCAAATGGGCCGGTGATTTCCCTCTGTCTGTCAAACTCTGCTTCTCTATCAGTTCTACCTCAGCCTCAAAGCGACCAGTGGGATCTGTGGGACTGCAGTGCTTTGCCCTGGGTGCTGTGGGTGTCTTTTCTTCTGAGTTCCCTGCTGCTCATGCAGATTCACATATGCTCCACGCAGCCTGAGGGAGCCCAGAGCTCAGCGCTCTTTGTATTCTTGCTTTCCTCCACACAATCCTCATGAGTTTTATGGCAAAAAGTACAGTTATGTCAAGCCTGTGTGTCTTCTTCCATAAAGTCATAGCATTCTAGCTAGAATACACACTCTGTTTTGTGTATGTGAAAGATTCCTGTGTCACAAGGTTTTCAATGTTTCACTTAAATATATTGATGTACCAAATGGGTATCTTCATAATTTTTAGTAAAATATTAACATAGTGTTAAAATTCTGTTTCAAAAACTCCAGTTTAAGGCAGTGGAGACAGCTGAGCAGTAAAAGAGCTTGTTGTGAAGCATAAGAGTCAGAGTTTGGACACCTAGTACCCATGTAAAGATGTACGGGTGCAGTGTCTCACCTTTCCTAGTGCTCAGGAGTCTGAGACAGGGAGTTCCTACAGCAAGCTGGCTAGCCAACCTAGCTGTTATCTCTGAGATCCAGGCTCATCAGAGAAACCCTGCCTCAGTCAATAAGATGGATAGTAGTGGAGAATACCTCTTGGCCTCAGCCTTGGGCCTCCACATACATGTGCATACATTCGTGAACACATGCGTGCATGTTAGTACACATGCACACGCACATGCACACTCACAAACACACACACACACACACACACACACACACACACACACACCACATGAGAAAACAAAAAATAGAACTCCAATTAACATTTTAAACCTACTTGATTTAAAGCTAAGATCTCATATTTGTTTTTCAGTGATGAATCTTGAAAACCTAACACCATGTCCCAGGACCACATCAAGGTCAGAGGCTGCAGATGTGTGGAGGGAGGCCATAGATGTATGGAGGGAGGCTACAGATGTGTGGAGGGAGGCTGCAGATGTGTGGAGGGAGGCTGCAGATGTGTGAATGGAGGCTATAGATTTGTGGAAGGAGGCTGTAGATGTGTAGATGGAGGCTGCAGATGTGTTGTGGGAGGCTGCAGTTGTGTGGAGGGAGGCTGCAGATATGTGGAGGGAGGCTGCAGATGTGTGGAGGGAGGCTGTAGATGTGTGAATGGAGGTTATAGATGTGTGAAGGGAGGCTATAGATTTGTGGAGGGAGGCTGCAGATGTGTGGAGAAAGGCTGGACAACTTTGGAAACAAAGCTACATCCTTTTAAGTATCAGAACCTAAAGATGAGTGAGACAATAGGGACATGGCCTGGAGATTAATCTAATTAAACAAATATAAGTTATTTCCATAAGACTCTGACCATATGCCAGGCCTACTTTGCATACATAAGAGCAAGCTTATAACCCACAAAGAAAGTGTGTGTTGTTTGTACATATTGTCTACTATACTTACAAATGAAGATGCACATATGGATATGTGTGTGCTTCACACAGTGGCCTTTAATCTGAATGGGGTCTGGTTTTCCTATGATGTGATAACTTTATCAGTTTGAGATGTGATTACTATTGACTTTAAAAAAAGATAAAAACCAAGTCAGATATTACTCTGATGATGGCAGAACAGTGGCTTTAACTCAGGTCAATTTTGTTACTGAGACAATCAACTTATGAAAAGAATATGTGTTTTGGTTCACAGTTTTGGATGTTGTGGTCTACAGTTAATTCCATTGCTTTGGGGCCTGTTCAAGACACCACATCATGACTAGATGGATTAGTAGAAGAAAATAACTTACATTCTGACCAGACAGAATAAGAGAGATACAATGGGCCCATGTTCCCTATCAAGCCCATTCCCCAGGAACATGGAAACTTTTCATTGGGCCTCCCTCACCTCTTAAAAGTTTCATTACCACCCCAACATCCTTCAATGGGGAATGAACCTTTGGGGGACACTCCAGATCCAAACATTAGCCACCCATTCACACTTATTGGCATCATGTTGTGGAGAATATCTCTTGTTTGTATCTTCCCACATTCACTATATGTACATTCATTACATTAACTTATATATAACAATATATAGCTATAAAACAATATATATGACAATATATAGCTATACACATATAACAATATATAACAATATATAACTACATACATATAACAAATATAAAACAATATATAACTTATATAACTATATATAGTTTCATATATATATATATAACTATATATAACCATATAAATATGTATATATAACTATATATAACTATATATATATATATATATATATATATATATATATATGTATGTGTGTGTGTGAACAGTAATCGAAACTGTTTATTCTCCCACATCTGCTTTCCTTTGCTTGTGTGTCTGACTAGAGATGTACTGTGGGATGGCCATCCACATGGCTGGAAAATTCTTGTTGGGTATTTGTGGCAGACATCTCTAAAGGATGAAGTGTCCTCATAGAATGGACTCACACAGGGCACTCCTGAGTAAAGGTAGAAAGAAGCTTTAATACTTTTAGCACCTAACCTTGGGAGTCACTACCACTGCCTCCAATGCCCTGGATTAGTAACTTAAGAGTCATTACTCTTTTTTTTATTAGATATATTCTTTTTTACATTTCAAATGATTTCCCCTTTCCTGGATCCTCCCTACCCGAAAGTCCCATAGGCCCTCTTCCCTTCCCCTGTTCTCCAATCAACCTTCTCCTGCTTGCCTGTCCTGGTATTCCCCTACCCTGCTGCACTGAACATTTTCAGGACCAGGGGCCTCTCCTTCTTTCTTTTTGGGCATCATTTGATACGTGAATTGTTTCTTCGGTATTCCAAGCTTCTGGGCTAATATTCACTTATCAGGGTGTGTTCTTTTGTAACTGGGTCACCTCACTTAGGATGACATTCTTCAGTTCCACCCACTTGCCTAAGAATTTCATGAATTCATTTTTTTAATAGCTGAGTAGTATTTCATAGTGTAAATATACCACATTTTCTGTATCCATTCTTCCGTTGAAGGACATCAGGGTCCTTTCCAGCTTCTGGCTATTATAAATAGGGCTGCTAAGAACATAGAGGAGCATGTGTCCTAATTACATGCTGGAAAATCCTCTGGGTATATGCCACGGAGTGGTATAGCAGGGTCCTCCAGTAGTATTATGCCCAGTTTTTTGAGGAACTGCCAGACTGATTTCCAGAGTGGTTGTACCAGCTTGCAATCCCACCAATGGTGGAGGTGTGTTCCTCTTTCTCTGCATCCTCCCCAACACCTGCTGTCTCCTGAGTTTTTGATCTTAGCCATTCTGACTGGTATGAGGTGGAATCTCAGGGTTGTTTTGATTTGCATTTCCCTAATGACTAAGGATGTTGAACATTGCTTTAGGTGCTTCTCAGCCATTTGATATTCTTCAGGTGAGAACTCTTTGTTTAGCTCTCTACCCCATTTTTTAATAGGGTTATTTGGCTCTCTGGAGTCTAACTTCTTGAGTTCTTTGTATATCTTGGATATAAGTCCTCTGTCAGATGTAGGGTTGGTAAAGATCTTTTCCCAATTTGTTGGCTGCCGCTTTGTCCTTTTGACAGTGCCCTTTGCTTTACAGAAGCATTGTAATTTTAAGAGGTCCCATTTGTCAATTCTTGATCTTAGAGCTATTGGTATTCTGTTCAGGAAAATTTTCCCTGTGCCCATTTGCTCAAGGTCTTTCCCAGTTTCTTTTCTATTAGTTTCAGTAGGTCTGGTTTTATGTTGACGTCCTTGATGCACTTGGACTTGAACTTAGCACAAGGAGATAAGAATGGATCAATTTGCATTCTTCTGCATGCTGACCTCCAGTTGAACCACCACTATTTGTTGAAAAGTCTATCTTTGTTTTTCCACAGGATGGTTGTAGCTCCTTTGCCAAAGATCAAGTGACCATAAGTGTGTTGGTTCATTTCTGGGTCTTCAAATCTATTCCATTGATCTACCTGCCTGTCACTGTACCAATATCATGCAGTTTTAACACTATTGCTCTGTAATACTGCTTGAAGTCCAGGATACTGATTCCCCCATAAGTTCTTTAACTGTTGAGAATAGTTTTAGCTATCCTGGGTTTTCTGTTATTCCAGATGAATTTTTGAATTGCTCTTTGTAACTCTATGAAGAATTGAGTTGGGATTTTGATGGGGACTGCATTGAATCTGTAGATTTCTTTTGGTAAGATGATCATTTTTACTATATTAATCTTGCCAATCCATGAGCATGGAAGATTTTTTCCATCTTCTGATGTCTTCTTCAATTTCTTTCTTCAGAGACTTGAAGTTCCTATGATACAGATCTTTCACTTGTTTGGTTAGAGTCACACCAAGATACTTTATTTGTTTGTGGCTGTTGTGAAGGATGTCGTTTCCCTAGTTTCTTTCTTAGCCTCTTTATCCTTTCAGTTTAGGAAGGCTAGTGATTTGCTTGAGAAAAATTTGAAACTATTTATCAGCTGTAGGAGTTCTCTTGTGGAGATTTTTGGCTTAGTTAAATATACTATCATATCATCTGCAAATAGTGGTACTTTGACTTCTTCGTTTCCAATTTGTTTCCATTTGACCTCCTTTTGTTGTCTAATTGCTCTAGCTAGAACTTCAAGTACTACATTGAATAAATATGGAGAGAGAGGGCAGCCTTGTCTAGTCCCTGATTTTAGTGGGATTGCTTTAAGTTTCTCTCCATTTATTTTAATGTTGGCTTCTTGTTTGCTATATATTGCTTTTACTATGTTGAGGTATGGGCCTTGAATTCCTGTTCTTTCCAAGACCTTTAACATGAAAGGATGCTGAATTTTGTCAAAAGCTTTTTCAGCATCTAATGAAATGACTATATAGTTTTTTTCTTTGAGTTTGTTTATGTAGTGGATTGCATTGATGGATTTCAGTATATTGAACCATTCCTGCAACCCTGGGATGAAGCATACTTGATCATGTTGAGTGATCATTTTGATGTGTTCTTGAATTCGGTTGTCAAGAATTTTATTGAATGAAAACATTGATATTCATAAGGGAAATTGGTCTAATGTTCTCTTTCTTTGTTGGATCTTTGTGTGGTTTTGGTATTAGCAAAATTGTCGCTTCATAGAAGGAATTGGGTAGTGTTCCTTCTGTTTCTATTATGTGGAATAGTTTGAAGAGTATTGGTGTTAGGTCTTCTTTGAAGGTCTGATACAATTCTGCACTAAAACCATCTGGTCCTGTGCTTTTTTTGGTTGGGAGACTGTCACTGACCACTTCTATTTCTTTATGGGTTATGGGACCGTTTAGATGGTCTATCTGATCCTGATTAAACTTTGGTATCTGGTATTTGTCTAGGAAATTTTCCATTTCATCCAGATTTTCCAGTTATCTTGAGTATAGGCTTTTGAAGTAGGATCTGATGATTTTTTGAATTTCCTCATTTCTGTTGTTATATCTCCCTTTTCATTTCTGATTTTGCTAATTTGGATAATGTCTCTGTGCCCTCTGGTTAGTCTGGCTAAAGGCTTATCTATGTTGTTGATTGTCCCAAAGAACCAGCTCCTGGTTTTGTTGATTCCTTGTATAGTTCTTTTTGTTTCTACTCGGTTGATTTCAGCCCTGTGTTTGATGATTTCCTGCCTTCTACTCCTCTTGGGTTTATTAGCTTCTTTCTGTTCCAGACCTTTCAGGTGTGCTGTTAAGTTGCTAATGTATGCTCTCTCCAGCTTCTTTTTGGAGGCACTCAGAGCTATGAGTTTCCCTCTTAGTACAGCTTTCATTGTGTCCCATAATTTGGGGATACTGTGCCTTCGTTTTCATTAAAATCTAAAAAGGTTTTGATTTCTTTCCTTATTTCTTTTTGAACAAGGTATCATTGAGTAGAGCATTGTTCAGCTTCCATGTATATGTGGGCTTTCTGTTGTTTTTGTTGCTATTGAAGACCACCTTTATTCTGTAGTGACCTGATAGGATGCATGGGATTAGTTTGATCTTATATCTGTTGAGGTCTGTTTTATGACCAATTATATGGTCAGTTTTGGAGAAAGTACCATGAGGTGCTGAGAAGAAGGTAAATTCTTTTGATCTAGAATGGAATGTTCTATAGATATCTATTAAATTCATTTGATTCAAAACTTCTGCTAGTTTCACTGTGTCTCTGTTTAATTTGTGCTTCCCTGATCTGTCCTTTGAGAAGAGTGGTGTGTTGAAGTCATCTACAATTAATGTGTGGAGTGTGATGTATGCTTTAAGCTTTAGTAAAGTTTTTTTTTTGTTTTTTTGTTTTTTTTATGAATGAGGGTGCCCTTGCATTTGGAGCATAGATGTTCAGAATTGAGAGTTCTTCCTGGTATATTTTTCCTTTAATGAATATAAAGTGTCCTTCTGTGTCTTTTTTTTATTTGATTCAATTTTTCGTTATTATTTTCTAAGTTTTTTAATTTACATTCCAAATGATTTCCCCTTTCCAATTTCCTCCCTGCTCGAAAGTCCCATAAGCCCCATTCCCTCCCTCTGTTCCCAATTCAACCCCCTCTCACTTCTCTGTCCTGGCATTACCCTACATCCAGTCTTTCCAGGACCAGTGGGCTCTCCTTCCATCTTCTTGGAAATCTATTGATATGTGAATTGTGTCTTGGGTATTCCGAGATTCTGGGTTAATATTCCCTTATCAGTGACTGCATACCATGTGTGTTCTTTTGTGATTGGGTTACCTCAGAAAGGATGATATTTTCCAGTTCTGACCATTTGCTTAAGAATTTTGTGAGTTTATTGTTTTTAATTGCAGAGTAGTATTTCATTGTGAAAATATGCCACATCTTCTGAATCTATTCCTCCATTGAGGGACATCTGGGTTCTTTCCAGCTTCTGCCTATTATAAAAAAGGCTGCTATGAACATAGTAGAGCATGTGTCCTTATTACATGCAGAGGAAGCTTCTGGGTATATGCAAAGGAGTGGTATAGCAGGATCCTCCGGAAGTGTCATGCCCAGTTTTCTGAGGAACCGCCAGTCTGCTTTCCAGAGTGGTTGTACCAGCTTGCAATCCCACCAGCAGTGGAGGAGTGTTGCTCTTTCTCTACATCCTCGCTAACAACTGCTGTCTCCTGTATTTTTGATCTTAGTCATTCTGACTGGTGTGAGATGGAACCTCAGGGTTGTTTTGATTTGCATTTCCCTAATGACTAAGGATGTTGAACATTTCTTTAGGTGCTTCTCAGTCATTCATTCGATATTCTTCAGGTGAGAATTCTTTGTTTAGCTCTGTACCCCATTTTTTAATAGGGTTATTTGGCTCTCTGGAGTCTAACTTCTTGAGTTCTTTGTATATATTGGATATTAGCCCTCTGTTGAAGTGAAAGATCTGTATGACAAGAACTTCAAGTCTCTGAAGAAAGAAATTGAAGAAGACCTCAGAAGATGGAAAAATCTTCCATGCTCATGGATTGGCAGGATTAATATAGTAAAAATGACCACCTTGCCAAAAGCAATATACAGATTCAGTGCAATCCCCATCAAAATCCCAACTCAATTCTTCATAGAGTTAGAAAGAGCAATTCAAATATTCATCTGGAATAACAGAAAACCCAGGATAGCTAAAACTATTCTCAAGAGTAAAAGAACTTCTTGGGGAATCAGTATCCCGGACCTCAAGCTGTACTACAGAGCAATAGTGTTAAAAACTGCATGGTATTGGTACAGTGACAGGCATGTAGAACAGAATTGAAGACCCAGAAATGAATCCACACTCCTATGGTCACTTGATCTTTGACAAAGGAGCTAAAACCATCCAGTGGAAAAAAGATAGCCTTTTCAACAAATGGTGCTGGTTCAACTGGAGGTCAACATGAAGAAGAATGCAAATTGATCCATCTTATCACCTTGCACTAAGCTCAATTCCAAATGGATCAAGGACCTCCACATAAAACCAGACACACTGAAACTAATAGAAAGGAAACTAGGGAAGAACCTTGAACATATGGGCACAGGGGAGAATTTCCTGAACAGAACTCCAATAGCTTATGCTCTAAGATCAAGAATTGACAAATGGGACCTCATAAAATTACAAAGTTTCTGTAAGGCAAAGGACACTGTCAAAAGGACAAAGCGGCAACCAACAAACTGGGAAAAGATCAATACCTAGAGATAATTAAATGGTAGTGGATTCTTATTAAAAATTGGCTTTGATTATGTTAGTTGAGACTTACTTTCTGTTTGGAGAAATACTACATTTAACCACTAGGTGGCACCAATGGCTCAAAAATGAAGGATTTTGACACTGCTTTAGTGTTTCAAAGGACAAATGTACAGTCAAACTCAAACAGGTTAATCCATGACAATGCAATTATGTAAAACATGACAAAGCGTGAAATTTGGTCAAACCATACAGTTTATAAAAATGAGTGGTTCAAAAGACTTTTTAAAATAAAAGTTGATACAATATTGGCAGTATTGATTATAATTTGATAAAACTGGTATAAATTGTATCATACCCAGATGAATTGATGACCCTAAGACATACAAATAGGTATCGGAGGGTATCAAGGCACTTTTAATGAGTTAAACATTTAGCAGCAACTATCTAATTAAACTAATTTAAATGAAGAATAATGTCTTCATCTCATTATGCCACATACACAATACATTGACTGACACCTACAGTTATTCAATACATATTTACCACACAGAAGTAAACCAAAGATATATTCAGTCTTATAGTGAAATGAAAATTATGCAGTATTCGCTATTATTTCTGGCTTTCTATGCTTGTAATTTTATGGAGAATGTCATTTATTTATTTAATCATTTGATGTATTTAAGACTTGTTAAATATTAGTCAGTCGGTAAGTGTGTTGATCAGCTTTCATTTACTCTGCAATAATCAAGTTACAAAGAGAAAAGGTTTATTTTCTAATTTTTATTAATTTATTTTTAATTTATTTACATTTCAAGTGTTATCCCCTTACCCAGCTCTCCCCTCCCAACCCCCCCCTTCCATCTCCTCTCCCCCTGCTTCTATGAGGGTATTCCTCCACACACCCATCTACTCTTGTGTCCCTGCCCTCGATTTCCGTACACTGGGGCATCTATTGAACCTTCATAGGACCAACGACCTCTCCTCCCATTGATGCCTGGTGAGGCTGCCCTCTGCTACATATGCAGCTGGAGCCATGTGTACTTCTTGGTTGGTGGCTTAATCCCTGGGAGTTCTGGGGGGTCTGGTTGGTCGATATTGTTGTTCTTCCTATGGGGCTGCAAACCCCTTCAGCTCCTTCAGTCTTCTCTCTAACTCCTTCATTGGGACACCACAGTCAGTGCAGTGGTTGGCTGTGAGCATCCGCCTCTGTATTTGTAAGGCTCTGGCAGGGCCTCTCAGGAGACAGCTATATCAGGCTCCTTTCAGCAAGCTTTTCTTAGTATCCACAATAGTGTCAGAGTTTGGTGACTGTATATGAGATGAATCCTCAAGTGGGACAGTCTCAGTTTCTGGATGGCCTTTCCTTCAGTCTCTGCTCTGCACTTTGTCTCCATATTTCCTCCCGTGAGTATTTTGTTCCCTTTTTAAGAAGGACTGAATAACCCACACTTTGGTCTTCCTTCTTCTTGGACTTCATGTGGTCTGTGAATCATATCTTGCATATTCAGAGCTCTTGGGCTAATATTCACTTATCACTGAGTGCATACCATGTGTGTCTTTTGCGATTGGTTTACCTCACTCAGGATGATATTTTCTAATTCCATTCGTTTGCCTAAGAATTTCATGAATTCATTGGTTTTAATAGCTGAGTAGTACTTCATTGTGTAAATATACCACATTTTCTGTATCCATTCCTCTGTTGAAGGACATCTGAGTTCTTTGCAGGTTCTGGATATTATAAATAAGGCTGCTATGAGCATAGTAGAGTGTGTGTCCTTGTTATATGTTGAACCATCTTTTAGGTATGTGCCCAGGAGCGGTATAGCCGGATCCTCAGGTAGTGCTATGTCCAATTTTCCGAGGAACTGCCAGACTGATTTCCAGAGTGGTTGTACTAGCTTGCAATCCCACCAACAATGGAGGACTGTTCCTCTGAGTAAAGGTTTATTATCCTCAGTTTTAGGGTCTAGGAGAGACCAGTCTCTTTGTTTTGTGTCTGTTGGGAGGCATCAACAGTACCATTAATCTCATGCCATTATGCAAAAAGAGAATGTGGCAAGGCTATGACCATCACCCCCAGCCACGTGTGCTGGTGACTTACGGATTTCCCATAAGGCCCAAACTGTGTATACTTCCAGCAAGTTTTAATAACCTGGGACTAGGCTTTTAACATTCAGGTCTTCAGAGAACAATTCCCTGTTCCTGCTGTCAAGATATGGACATCTTAGTAGAGAATTGCAAGACATCTCTTTAAGGACTCTGGGAATGCAGCTGATTTTGTGCACAGTGCTATTAGCATAGAGTCTTGGTCAAGAAGTGTGTGAAAAGGAGCAGGACACCCTTCATCCCAAAGGGTCTTCAGAGGAGCCCTGCAGAGGCCTGACTGAAGGCGCTGCTCTTTCATGGTGTCTCTGCTGTCAACAACCTTCCAGAGCCCCCTGTCCTTACAGCAGACTGTCATCCTGTCAGTTTTTGTGTACCCAGAACACTTCCCTAACATGGGCAGAGTTTGCACCGAACTGAATGGAGAGAGTTGCGGTTATCTGTGTCTCTCTCATCTCTCATGCATGGCATCTCTCACAGGAGATTCAGTGGCCTCCCTTTGGTGAGGACAGCTATGCCAGACTGCAAGCTTATTTATTTGACCCTGTTGGTAAATACTGGAATGCACTTTTGTTGCTATCTCTTGGTACTAGGACTTTCAGCAATAAGGGGCTAAAAGTAAGACTCACAGGGATTTAAATTGCATCTACTTCTTTAGTTTAAGAATTCAAAATGTAAAAGTTTAGACTTTTTTTTCCCCCAAGAAGCACCTAGCTAAAAATGGCATTGTGTTTCTCTGTTACCTGGAATTCCTGGATGAGCAGAGCAAACCATTTGAGCTTCTAACAGCCTGAGAAAGCCAGCGCTCCCATAGGAAGATGGACACAGACATCCTGGTATTTAACTTGAATATTCATTCCCAAGGAGAAGCACATTTTCATTGGCTGATAAAATCCCTTCCTTTCATGGAGTTACTCTCAGTAACCCTGAGAAGAGTGGGAGAAAGCTGTCAGCATTTGGCTTTTATTTCATTACAGGCTGCCTGATCCGCACTGCCGCCCACCTGTCTGTCCATGCCTTAAAAGAGACACAGAGAGACACACTTCCTCTATATCACCAAGAAGGAAGCAGACTTAGTTAATTCAGTAACATCTCAAAGACCACACAGCTAGAAAAAAGTCAGTGCTCCAGATTGAATCGTATTGATGTGGTTTGAAAGCTGTCCATGAGGCTTGTTAAATTTAATTTGTGTTGGACAATAAGAATTGTGCATCACATCAACGCACTTTAAAATACAGTTTAATTATATAATTGTGCACATAGATGCCCGTGCTGTAGGTAAGACACTCCTCTAGTACAATAGCACTTAGATGGTGGCTTCTGGCTTTTCTACTGTACCTTCTTCACTGTCGCTGAATACACCAAAAACAAAAACAAAAACAAACAAAAAACCACTTTCCTATATGAAGTCTTTATATTGAGCTCATGGAAGGACCTACAATTCTTGGTGTGTATTCTGGCCTTCCTAGTGTTCTTAGCTTCCTCTAGACTAGACAATGCAGCCTTCCCTGGTGCCATCTCAATGCAGCTGGTATCTGTTAAATAACACCTTACAAAAATCTTTCAGTTACTTCCCAACAAGATCTTGATCAATGATCTTTATATCTTTATATAAAAGATTTAATATCTTTATATAAAAGAGTGTAATATTCTAGGCATTTTCTGCTGAATAGCTACTCAGTACTGACCCAGAGGCTTCCATATCATTTTCTGTCAGCATGCACTTTGGCATGACATCATAGGCAAGCACTGGTTCTCAACTTTCCTAATGCTGCAACCCTTAGTACAGTTCCTTGTGTTTTAGTGACCCCCAACCATAAAATTATTTTTGCTGTTACTTCATAACTGTAATTTGGCTACTGTTGTGAATTGTAGTGTAAACATTTGGCATCCAGGATATCTTATGTGTGGCCCATATTAAAGGCTCATTTGATACCAAAAGGGGACATGACACACTGGTTGAGAATATCTGATTTAGTGAGTAAGAAAGTGATTACTTCAACTTCTGATTCCATCTATAATTGTTACCATTTTTTTTCTTCCTGGATCCCATTCTGACATCTTGATTTTGGCACCAGACCCATCTTTAATGAAAGCCAATCTAAATGTAGGTTCACTGTCCTTCCTAAGCTTGCCTTAAATTGTCTGTTTTTGTTATTAAGGATGGCTTCATAAATTCAACTACAAAATGTTCCTTTTCAGATCTACATCTTATTGGTGCTCAAAATATTTTATCAGTAAAACAGCTTTAAATCTGCAAGTAATAACATCTGGACTGCAGAAGGCTCAAACAATAGGGATGTTCAAGTAAATCCACAGAGCAAGCATCAAGCTTGGCTGGCTGTGGGGTATCATGAGGGATGCAGGATCATCCTTATCATTTCCTGACCACTTGTAGACTTCGCATTTCAAGCCGGTGGTACCCGAGTTTCAGAAGCTCTGCAGCTCTCCTTCTGGTCAGGATGCTCACTTGTTTGGTGTCTCCATCTTGAGTCAGGTGAGCATGCTGTGAATCCTGTGTCCATGCTAGAACTGCACACTCTCTTCAAAACGGAGCTATCGTACAGCTTTGACTTAGGTCGGACACCGAGGTTGAAGGGATGCTGAGGACTCAATCAGAATATTCGCATGCAGAGGATTTCCTCCTAGTGTGACACTGGCGTACTGCTTGGTTGTGTAAATAAAATTATGATGTTAGTGTATTGGAAATTAGAAAATATTTAACAGTGTTTAACTTTCTGCACGTCTTTGGGTAGACACCTGTAAAATGTGTTCTTTGTGATGCTCCTGTAACACTTTTGGGTCTCATCATGTACTTGAGTTCTCTGATATAATACCAAGAAATGCATTCAAAGTTAGATGTGTATATACACATCCCACTCACAGAACACGTGTGTTTCCATTAATTTTCTGATGTCTAATTTTGGAAGAAATCCCAGGAGCTAACAAAGACAAATTAGAGTCAGGTACGTTGATACATGCCTGAAATCCCAACATTTGGTCAGTGAGACTGACTTAATACCATACCTGTCTACACAAAGAGGACCAGGACAGCTAAGGCTATAGTGTGAAACTATGTCTCAAAAAAGAATGCCAAAGATCAGTCTGACTTGTACTGAGAATGCAAAAATTTTGGTTCAGGAGCGAGAGCATCTAGCACCATAACACTTAACAACAAAATAGATTTCTTTGATCAGACTTGTCATCAAGTGTACATTACCTTCCCCGAGCTAGGCATAAGAGGTGAGTTTTACTCTAAAACAGGGAATATAAAGATGTCAGAGAACTTGGTCCATGCCTACTTGTATTGAAGCAGTTACTGATTGGGTATCCAGAATACAACTGTAACAATCTAAGGTGGATAACCATTCTAGAGCAAACAAGAGGAGATTGCTGTAACAAAGTGAGGTACTTACCTGCCAAGAGTAAGGGAGAAGTACATGTTCTTCACTATGAATAAAACCTATGGGAAGACTATAGTTGTTGGTTCTCTTACAAGTGAAGAGATGAAGAGAACTTTAATCTCAGTCAGTAAAGCTGCTTATTTCTTAAGCATGAAGACTTGGGTTTGACCTCTAACATTGCAAGGAAACAAAAGAAGAAAAGTTAATTTGTGTACACAAAATAGTGAAGATAAGGTATGATGGGAGTCAGAAGAAAATCAGCAGCAACAGCAACAATGCCTTTATTATCAAATGTCCATCAGTTGAGATGGACAGCCTTCAGGGTGAAAGGAATTGAAATATCTCTATCAATATCCATTATCTATCACTTTATAATAAGCTGATCTGATTTTCATTAGCTTAAAACAACTCATATTCATCATCCCATGATATTGTATCAGGAATTTGACCACAGATGACCTAGGTCTTCCCATCTAGGGTTTCTTCTGAGGCACTAATCAAGATATTAATCAAGGATTGAGGCTCATATGAGTACATGATTTAAAAGAAGCTTCCTCTGAGTGCCTGTAGCCACAGGCAAGATTGTGTTCTGATTCATGGGTCTCAATTATGGGAAGATACTTGTTTTGTATCATAGTATCACAAATTATCACAAATAACACCAACACCAAAATCTTTTCACAATACCCACTTACTTCCCCATGGCTACATAGATGCAGAAGGATAATGAGGCTCTTTGCTTCCAGTCTCAGAAACCTGACATTAAGGCACCACATAAGCTCCTATTTACATCTGAAGAGACTCATTCATTTTACCTCATTCAGGTCCCTTATGGTTGTAAGACTGATGTTCCTGTTTCCATGCTTAATATTAGTTGGGAACAGGATTTATTCCCTAGAAGACACTCATATTTTTCATCAAATGCCCCCAACATCTGCAATAGACACATCCTGATACATGTTTGCAAGCCTCATATTAGAGCAGAAAGATTGTCACAACTTAAGGCTATCCTAGAATACACAGACAGTACATGTACATGCCAAACATGGAACTGTTCTTACACTATAAATAGCTCTTTATTGTTGGTCACCAGGCACAGATACATTTGTGCTTTTGAGCATTTGTGTGACTAGATGAGGCTTTCCCAGATCCTCTGCCTAAAAGTCAACAGTGAATTTCATGAAGTCATTGCTTCTAATAGCTGAGAAGTACTCTATTGTATTAATGTACCACATTTTCTGTATCCATTCCTCTGTTGAGGGACATCTGGGTTCTTTCCAGCTTCTGGCTATTATAAATAAGGCTGCTATGAACATGTTATATGTTGGAGCATCTTCTGGGTATATAACTAGGAGTGGTATAGTTGGGTTTTCAGGTAGTACTATGTCCAATTTCCTGAGGAACTGACAGACTGATTTCCAGAGTGGTTGTACCAGCTTGCAATCTCACCAGCAATGGAGGAATGTTCCTCTTTCTCCACATCCTCGCCAGCACCTGCTATCACCAGAGTTTTTGATCTTATCCATTCTGAATGGGGCAGGGCAGAAACTCATGGTTGTCTTTATTTACATTTCCCTGATGACTAAGGATGTTGAACATTTGTTTAGGTGTTTCTCAGCCATTCGTGTTTCTCAGTTGAGAATTCTCTGTTTAACTCCATTTCCCATTTTTAATACCATTATTTGGTTCTCTGGAGTTTAACTTCTTCAGTTCTTTGTATATATTGTATATTAGCCCTCTATCAGATGTGAGATTAGTAAAGATCTTTTCCAATCTGTTGGTTTCCGGTTTTCCCTATTGACAGTGTCCTTTGCCTTACAGACACTTTAAAATTTTATGAGGTCCCATTTGTTGAATTTCAATCTTAGAGCATAAGCCATTGGTGTTATGTTAAGGAACTTTTTTCCTGTGCCCATGTGCTCGAGGCTCTTCTCCACTTTCTCTTTTATTAGTTTCAGTGTATCTGGTTTTATGTGGAGGTCCTTGATCCACTTGGACTTGAGCTTTGTACAAGGAGATAAGAATTGATCCATTTGCGTTCTTCTACGTGGTCGAACTAGCACCATTTCTTGAAAATTCTGTCTTTTTTCCACTGGATGGTTTTAGCTCCTTTGTCAAAGACCAAGTAGTCAGATGTGTGTGGGTTCATTTCTGGGTCTTCAGTTCTATTCTATTGATCTACCTGCCTATCACTGTTCCAATCTCATGCAGTTTTTATCATGATTGCTCTGTAGTAAAGCTTGAGTTCAAGGATGGCTATTCCCCCAGAAGTTCTTTTATTGTTGAGAATAGTTTTTACTATCCTGGCTTTTTTGTTATTCCAGATGAATTTAAGAATTGCTTTTTCTAACCCTATGAAGAATTGAGTTGGGATTTTGATGGGAATTGCATTGAATCTGTAGCTTGCTTTCAGTAATATGGCCATTTTTAAGATATTAATCGTGCCAATCCAGGAGCATGGGAGATCTTTTCATCTTCTGGGGTCTTCTCTGATTTCTTTCTTCAGAGACATGAAGTTCTTGTCATAAAGATCTTTCACTTATTTGGTTAGAGTCACACCAAGATACTTTATATTGTTTGGGACTATTGTGAAGGGTGTCATTTCCCTAATTTCTTTCTCAATCTGTTTATTCTTTGAGTATATGATTTGTTTGAGTTAATATCCTGACAGTTTACTGAAGTTGTTTATCAGGTTTGGGAGCTCTCTGGTAGAATTTTTGGGGTCACTTAAGTATACTATCATATCATCTGAAAATAGTGATTTCATGAAATTTCAGGCAAATGCAAGGAACTTGAAAATGTCATCTTGAGTCAGGTAACTCAGTCATAAAAGAACACACATGATATGCACTCATTGATAAGTGGATATTAGCCAAAAAGTTCACAATACCCAGGATACAATTCACAGACCATATGAAGTTCAAGAAGAAGGAAGACCAAAGTGTGGATACTTCAGAGCTTCTTAGAAGGGGGAACAAAGTACTCACAGGAGGAAATATGGAGACAAAGTGTGGAGCAGAAACTGAGCGAAAGGCTATCCAGAGATTGCCCCACCTGGGAATTCATCCCATATGCAGTCTCCAAACCTGGATGCTATTGTGGATGCTGGGAAGTGCTTGCTGACAGGAGCCTGATATGGGTGTTTTCTGAGAGACTCTGCCAGAGTCTGACAAATACAGAGGTGGATGTTCACACCCAACCATTGGACTGGGCACAGGGACCCCGGTGGAGGAGTTGGAGAAGGGACTGAAGGAGCTGAGGGGGTTTGCAGCCCCATGTGGGGAACAACAGTGTCAACAGGCCGGAACCCCCAGAGCTCCCAGGGACTGGACCACCAACAAAAGAGTACACATGGAAGGACCCATGGCTCCAGCCACATATGTGGCAAAGGATGGCCTTGTTGGATATCAGTTGGAGGAGAGGTCCTGGGCCTGAGGGTGTTCAATGCCCCAGTGTAGGTGAATGCCAGGGCATGAAGATAGAAGTGGGTGGGTGGATGGGGGAGCAACCTCATAGAGGCAGGGAAGGGAAGATGGGATAGGGGTTTCCAAAGGGGAGACCTGGAAAGGGTAAACATTTGAAATGTAAATAAAGAAAATATTCAATAAAAAATGAAAAAAATTAACTCCAAATAAATAAAAGACCTAAATGTAAGCCTAAAACATTGAAAGTCCTAGAAGCAAACATAGGTAATACCATATATGGTATGCATCTATGAAAGGATTTTCTGAATAGGATCCCATTTACCCAGGCATTGAAGCCAATAGTTAACTATGAAGACCTCAAACAAACAAACTCATAAAGCTTTTCTCCAACTAAAGACACAATCAATGAAGTGCTGATTACTAGAAACCTATCCAACTATCTGGGGCTAATGAGGTCACAGATCTTGAAGGAGAACCTATAACCATCACTTTATTATGCCAGTATAATTCCTAACTGCATTCTAAACTAAATACTGATCTACAAATAAGTATAATGTTCACTCTCATCAAAATAAAAATCATCAAAGAATCAAAGACCATCACAGAAAAAAATGTATCAAAAGACAGAAAACAAGCAACCTTGTAATGGCCAGCTCCAACTGATACATCTACAACATAATACACATATATTATATTTATTTATATTTAGATAGACAGACAGACAGACAGACAGACAGATAGACAGACAGACAGAGAGACAGACAGATAGATAGATACATCATACATACATACATATTTAAAGGAAAAGAGGCCATTGGACCTGAAGATAGGAAAAGAAAAAGAAAATTTTGTGGCTATGTTGTAATTTCAAAACTAAAAAAAATTAAAAAATAGAAATTTGGGATACTACTCTATTTCCAACAATGTGTTTAAAAGTAGCAAATGAAGCATCACATGTAATGACCAGAAAGAATAGGCTCTAGATATTATTGCTAGTGATTCATCTGCTTCATTGTTGTTCACTCAAATTAAATGTCTTAATTAAAATCTCACCCTTTAACCTCATGAAAAAGCCTACCCAAAATTCTGAGACCCTTTCAGAGCCTAAAGCAAAACTTAGGAATTTTTCCCTTGTCATGATAACAGTCTAAAACAAGTGTGACCTCATTTTCAGTAACAGCACTTCACCTTCATTTTATACTTTCAAAGAACTGATTTATAATCAATTCTGTATTCTAAAGTTGGCAGCAAATCTGATTATTTCTCTAATGGTATTGACCTATACATTTTCATACTTTGAAAGCCTTAGCAAATAAATATTAATCAGAGAATTTCATAAAAATTGCAAATGAATTATGAACATGTGAGTTCAAAAAAGAAATAAGTCTAATTTGATGACTGTGGGATTAATATTAATAGACAGAGAAGGTAAGTGGTTAACCTCCTGAAAGTTGGGAAGTACTTCTTGCCAAATGCAATGGATCTTTTGTTGTAGTCTCAAAAATTAAAGTAAGCTGTTAATTGCATTGTAATTATAGTGGTCTTTCTGATGGCCTTTTTAGCTCATGTAAAACTTGAATTTAACAATGCCAGTGAAATTTGAGAAGGAATGAAGTGTGTCTCAGCTTTCATCTGTCTTTAATAAATTTTCTTACTGGCAATCATACATGTGGATATTGCTGGCATTTTTATATTACAATTACTACTCTTTTAAAATATTTTAAATGTTACGTACATAAAATTAAAGCTGGAGTGATCATTTAGGATTTCTAAGCACTTTTGACAGGTTGATTTCGTTCTATACAGTAAAGATTGTGCGTATGATTCATTTCCCACAGTACTTTTTTTGGGGTGGTTGGGATAATTAGATGTAATATAGCTACATCAATGTCAAGACAGTGTAAAATCACACATGTACACAACTTAGCCATTATGGTACTTACTTATTTATTAAATAATACTCATGACTTAATTCAACAGACTCTATATCAGAACATCATATATACAGGACCATTAAACAACATATAGCCACTGCCTTCAGAATGTTCACAGATCAATCAGAACAAAATAGAAATGGTGGTATCCCATCACCAAGCCTTTGAACAGTAGAGGAATCTTGAGCTGATTTATATGAAAGCCAGTCACTTTTTATTTTTATATATTCATTTTTCCCTTTTTTCTTATTTTTTAACTTTATATTGGTTCTTTGTAAATTTCACACCATGCACTGAAACTCCCCCTCCCTCCCTCTCCATATATGACCTCCCTTGCAACTTCCTTCCCAACAGAAAAAAAATCTCATTGTGGAAACTGTAGTGTGTCATAGTGTGCCCCACAGTATGCCCTTTGGTGGTGAGGGGAGAGGGGAAAGGAGGGTATTTCTTCTTCATCCACGCCACCACACAGAAAATGAGTGGTAGGACCTGCCTGCTCATGAGTTTACCCTCGGGGACCAGCTTACCACCAACTCCCACAATGTATGGGTTGCTCTCCTGAATACTGCTGTCTAGAGGGGCAGAGTCAGATCTCCTGATTTAATGTCCCCGGAGTCAGTTCGTCCATGATGCCCAGATGAGGTGTGGCTACACAGCCATCCAACATCAACATGTCTAGGAGGTAGCCCCAACCAGGGACATCTGCCTAGCCTTTAGTAGTCACAGAACCCTGTTGCTTCAGGGTCATGAACCTATTAGATGTCCTATGCTGTCAACACAGGCCATGACCACACCATGGTCCCACGGGGCATTACCCGCTGCTACTCACATCAGGTTGTTCCTCACTACTCTAAGTCTCCAAATTCTTCCTCTCTTCATTATGCTCACACCCTTCTGTTTCTCTTTCTCTTCAATTTTTCCACAACTTGTTTGCTCCTCCTAGCAGTGCCTGGGGTCTCTGAGTGTCTGGGATCATCTCAGGCATGGTCTCAGTAGTGCTATGCCTGACTTGTGTATTATGGTACCATTCAGGACCATCTTGGGTGTGGTCTGTCTGTCAAGGCCTGAATGAACCCTATCTAGTGGTTATCTGAAGGTCTCTTTTATCCAGGGAATGCTAGGCTGCTAATCATTCAGATGTTCATAGATAAGAACACTGAGTGAAGACATGGTCCCTCTCTTCTTTGCCATCTACCGATGCACATGTGACACAGCAATGCCTCTGGGAAGGGTTATCCCCCCCCCCTTTTTTTTAAATATCACCTAATAGACTGCTACCCAGGTAGACATCACTGACCATATAAAGACAATGGAATAATTTGTTAAGTAGGGAAAGTCGTCCTCAGAAGTCTAATAGACCTATATTTCCTACTGCCTAAGGACTTTTGCCTACCATTAAATTTAATTTATAACATCTTCCCAAGAAACCCAGACATTTAGTTTTCCATAGAAGCAGTCTATTTCATCACATTAACATGCAGGTTCCCAGGGAGTGACATGGTTATATCTATACAAAACAGAAAGAATTTTTATTAACCCAGTAATTTTTTACTAGGTATTGAAGATTAAGGGAATTCCAACTTGCCTGACATGGATTTTGATTACTTTTCAATTTAAATATGCCACTATTGTTCCCATAATCAGAAAAGATATAGCAGTATGTTTCTCTTCCTATGAGCCTTGGGACTCTGTCTGTTAGGATTCATTTCTTTTGTTTCATAGCTAACTTACTTACAGAATATTTCTTCTTTTTTTTATTGAATATATTCTTCATTTACATTTCAAATGTTATACCCCTTCCCGGTTTCCCCTCTCCCCCAAAACCCCACAACCCATCCTCCTACCTCCTGCCTCCAAGAATATGCTCCTCCACCCAACCCACTCCCATGACTCCCACTTGATTTCCCCACACTGGGGCCTCTATTGAGCCTTCACAGGACCAAAGACCTCTCCTCGCAATGATGCCTGACAAGGCATTCCTCTGCCAACTTTTTGGCTAGAACCACATGTACCCCTTGGTTGATGACTTAGTACCTGGGAGCCCTGGGGCGTCTGGTTGACCGACATTGTTGTTCCAACACACCCCCCCCAAGCTCCTCCAACTTGTCCTCCAACCCCTCCATGGTGAACCCCACACTCAGAACAATGGTTGGCTGCTAGCATTCGCTTCTGTATCTGTAAGGCTCTGGCAGGGCCCCTCCAAAAGACAACCATAAACGGCTCCTTTTGGTACACACTTCTAGTCATCCATAGTAGTTTTGGGGTTTGGTGATTGTTTATAGGATGAATCCCCAGGTAGGACAGACTTCGGGTGGCCTTTCCTTCAGGCTCTGTTCCAATCTTTGCCTCCATAGTTGTTCCTGTGATTATTTTGTTCCCTTTCGCAGAGGAACCAAATCACCCCCACTTTGGTCTACCTTCTTTGTGATCTTCCTGCGGTCTGTGAATTGTAACTTGTTTATTTTGAGCTTTTGGGCTAATATCCACTTATCAGTGAGTGCATACCATGTGTGTTCTTTTGTGATTGGGTTCTTCACTCAGGATGACATTCCATCCATTTTCCTAAGAATTTCATGAATTCATTATTTTTAATAGCTGAATAGTACTCCTTTGTGTATATATACCAAAATTTCTGTATCCATTCCTCTGTTGAAGGACATCTGGGTACTTTCTAGCTTCTCTCTATTATAAATAAGACTTCTATGAACATAGTGGAGCATTATTGCATGTTGGAGCATCTTCTGGGTATATGACCAGGAGTGGTATAGCTGAATCCTCAGGTAGTACTATGTTCAATTTTCTGAGGAACCGCCATACTGATTTCCAGAGTGGTTTTACTAGCTTGCAATCCCACCAGCAATGGAGAAGTTTTCCTCTTTCTCCACATCTTCTCTAGCATCTGCTGTCCCCTGAGCTTTTCATCTTAGCCATTCTGACTGGTGTGAGATGGAATCTCAGGGTTGTTTTGATTTGCATTTCCCTAATAACTAAGGATGTTGAATATGTCTTTAGGTGCTTCAGAGCCATTGGAGTTTCCTCAGTTGAAAATTCCTTGTTTAGCTATGTACCCCATTTTTAATAGGGTTACCTGACACTCTGGAGTCTATCTTCTTGAGTTCTTTGTATACATTGGATATTAGCCCTCTATCAGATGTAGGATTGATAAAGATCTTTTCCCAATGTGTTGGTTGCCATTTTGTCCTATTGACAGGGTCCTTTGCCTTACAGAAGCTTTGCAGTTTTATGAGATCCCATTTGCCGATTCTTGTTCTTAGAGCATAAGCCATTGGTGTTCTATTTAGGACATTTTCCCCTGTGCCCATGTGTTCAAGGTTCTTCCCCACTATCTCCTCTATAAACTTCAGTGTATTTAGTTTTATGTAGAAGTCCTTGATCCACTTGGACTTGAGCTTTGTACAAGGAGATAAGAATGGGTCGATTTGCATTTTTCTGCGTGCTGACCTCCAGTTGATCCAGCCCCATTTGTTAAATGTCTTTTTTCCACTGGATGTTTTTAGCTCTTTTATCAAATATCAAGTGACTGTAGGTGTGTGGGTTCATATCTGGGTCTTCAATTCTATTCCATTCATCTTTCTGCCTGTCTCCATACCAATACCATGAAGTGTTTATCACTATTGTTCTGTAGTAGAGTTTGAGGTCAAGGATGGAGATTCCCCAGTAGTTCATTTGCTTTGGAGAATAGTTTTTGCTATCCTGGGTTTTTTGTTATTCCAAATGAATTTGCAGAATGCTCTTTCTAGCTCTATGAAGAATTGATTCAGAATTTTGATGGGGATTACATTGAATCTGTAGATTGCTTTTGGCAAGATGGCCATTTTTACTATATTAACACTGCCAGTCCATGAGCATGGGAGATCCTTCCATCTTCTGAGATCTTCTATGATTTCTTTCTTCAGAGGCTTGAAGATCTTGTCATACAGATCTTTCATTTGCTTGGTTAGAGTCACACCAAGGTATGTAATATTATTTGTGACTATTGTAAAGGGTGTCATTTCCCTAATTTCTTTCTCAGCTTGTTTATCCTTTGAGTAGAGGAAGGCTACTGACTTGTTTGAGTTAATTTTATATTCAACCACTTTGCTGAAGTAGTTTATCAGCTTTAGGAGTTCTCTGGTGGATTTTTGGGGTCTCTTAAATATACAATCATATCATCTGCAAATAGTGATACTTTGACTTCTTCCTTCCAATTTGTATCCCTTTGACCTCCTTTTGCTGTCTAATTGCTCTGGCTAGGACATCAAGTACTATATTGAATAGACAGGGAGAGAGTGGGCAGTCTTGTTTGGTCCTCGATTTTAGTGGGATTGCTTCAAGTTTCTCTCCATTTAGTTTGATGTTAGCTACTGGTTTACAGTATATAGCTTTCACTATGTTTAGGTATGGGCCCTGAATTCTTGATCTCTCCAAGATTTTTATCATGAAGGAATGCTGAATTTTGTCAAAAGCTTTTTCATCATCTAATGAATGACCATGTGGTTTTTTTCTTTGAGTTTGTTTTTTTTTTTTTTTTGGTTTTTCGAGACAGGGTTTCTCTGTGTAGCCCTGGCTGTCCTGGAACCGCCATACTGATTTCCAGAGTGGTTTTACTAGCTTGCAATCCCACCAGCAAGTGCTGGGATTAAAGGCGTGCGCCACCACCGCCCGGCTTGAGTTTGTTAATTTAGTGGATTGCATTGATGGATTTCCACTTATTGAAATATCCCTGCATCCGTGGGATGAAGCCTACTTGATCGTGGTGAATTATTGTTTTGATATGTTCTTGGATTTGGTTGGCCAGAATTTTGTTGTGAATTTTTGCATCAATGTTCATAAGGGAAATTGGTCTGATGTTCTCTTTCCTTGTTTGGTCTTTGTTTGGTTTAGATATAAGCGTTATTGTTGTTTCATAGAATGGATTGGGTAGTGTTCCTTGAGTTTCTCCTTTGTGGAATAGTTTGAAGAGTATTGGTATTAGCTCTTCTTTTCTGTTCCTGGGCTTTTCCTTTTGTTGGAAGACTATTAACCGCTACTTCTATTTCCTCAGGATTTATGGGACTATTTAGATAGTTTATCTGATCTGCTTTTATCATTGGCACCTAGTATGTATCTAGAAAATTGTCCATTTTGTCCAGATTTTCCAATTTTGTTGAGTATAAGCTCTTGTATTAGGATCTGATTATTTTTTGAATTTCCACAGTTTCTTTTGTTATGTCTCCCTTTTCATTTCTGATTTTATTAGTTTGGGTAGTGCCTCTGTGCCCTCTGGTTAGTCTGGCTAAGGGTTTATCTATCTTGTTGATTTTCTCAAAGAACTTGCTCCTGGATTTATTGATTCTTGGTATGGTTCTTTTTGTTTCTATTTGGTTGATTTCAGCCCTGAGTTTAATTATTTCCTGCCGTCTACTCCTCTTGGGTGCATTCGCTTCTTTTTGTTCTAGAGCCTTCAGGTGTGTTGTCAAGCTGCTAGTGTAAGCTCTCTCCAGTTTCTTTTTGGTGGCACTTAGAGCTATGAGTTTTCCTCTTAGCACTGCTTTCAATGTGTCCCATAAGTTTTGGTATGATGTGACCTCATTTTCATTAAATTTTACAAAGTCTTTAATTTCTTTCTTTATTTCTTCCTTGACCAAGCTATCATTGAGAAGAACATTGTTCAAAGTCCATGTACATGTGTGTTTTCCATTGTTTTTGTTTGAACTCAAGACCAGCCTTAGGTCATGGTGATCTAATAGAGTGCTTGGAATTATTTCAATATTCCTGTATCTGTTGAGGCCTGTTTTGTGACCAATTATATGATCAATTTTGGAGAAGGTTCCATGAAGAGCTGAGAAGAAGGTGTATTCTTTAGTTCGAGGATGAAATGTTCTATAAATATCTTTTAGATCCATTTGGTCCATAACTTTAGCTAGTTTCTCTGTGTCTCTCCTTAGTTTCTATTTCCATGACTTGTCCATTGTTGAGAGTGAAGTGTTGAAGTCTCCCACTATAATCACATGGGGTACAATGTTTGCTTTGAGTTTTAGTAAGGTTTCTTTTATGAATGTGTGTACCCTTGCATTTGGAGCAGAGAGGCTCAGAATTGAGAGCTCATCTTGGTAGATTTTTCCTTTGATAAGTATGAAGTGTCCAGCCTAATCTTTTTTGACAACTTTTGGTTGAAAGTCGTTTTTATCCAATATAAGTATGGCAAGTCCAGCTTGTTTCTTGGGATCATTTGCTTGGAAAATTGTTTTCCAACCTTTGACTCTGAGGTAATGAGTGTCTTTGTCACTGAGGTGGGTTTTTTTGTATGCAGGAAAATGCTGGGCCCTGTTTACATATCCAGTCCGTTAATCTATGTCTTTTTATTGGGGAATTGAGTCCATTGATGTTAAGAGATATTAAGGAATAGTGATTGTTGCTTCCTGTTATTTTCATTGTTAAAGGTGGAATTATGTTCTTGTGGCTATCTTCTTTTGGGTTTGTTGAAAGAAGATTACTTTATTGCTTTTTCTAGGGTGTAGTTTCCCGACTTGTGTTGGTATTTTCCACCCATTATCCTTTGAAATGCTGGGTTTGTGGAACGATACTGTGTAAATTTGTTTTTGTCATGGAATATCTTGCTTTCTCCATCTATGGTAATGGAGAGTTTTGCTGGGTATGGTAGCCTGGGCTGACATTTATGTTCTTTTAGGGTCTGTATGACATCTGCCCAGGATCTTCTAGCCTTCATAGTTTCCGGTGAGAAGTTCAGTGTAATTCTGATAGGTCTGTCTTTATATGTTACTTGACCTTTTTCCCTTGCTGCTTTTAATATTCTTCCTTTGTTCAGTGCATTTGGTGTTTTGATTATTATGTGTTGGAAGGAGTTTCTATTCTGGTACTGTCTGTTTGGAGTTCTGTAGGCTTCTTGTATATTCATGGTCATCTCTTTCTTTAGGTTAGGGAAGTGTTCTTCTATAATTTTGTTGAAGACATTTACTGGCCCTTTAAGTTATAAATCTATACCTATGATACTTAGGTTTGGTCTTCTCATTGTTTCCTGAATTTCCTGGATATTTTGGGTTACAAGTTTTTTGCACTTTGTATTTTCCTTGACTGTTGAGTCAATATTTTCTATGGGATCTTCTTCACCTGAGATTTGTCCTTCTATCTCTTGTATTCTGTTGTTGATGCTTGTATCTATGACTCCTGAATTCTTTCCAAGGTTTTCTTTATCCAGAGATGTCTCACTTTGTGATTTTTTTATTGTTTCTATTTCCATTTTTAGATCCTGGATAGTTTTGTTCAGTTCATTCACTTGTTTGTGTTTTCATGTAATTTCTTTAAGGGATTTTTGTGTTTCCTCTTTAAGGGCTTCTACTTGTTGACCCATGTTCTCTCCTCAGAGATCAGTTCTCCTGTGCTCCCAGGCTTCTCTGAACTCCAAATGACCTAAGTGTGGCTAGTTCTCTCGGAACTATCAGTGCAGCTAGTTATTTAAGAAGTATCAGGAGATGGTGTCTTCCCTGTGGCAGACCTTGCAAGATTCTGCCACAGCAGAAAGAGCAAATGCCCTGTGTGCAGCTGGTTCTCTAGGAAGTATCAGGAGAGGTGTCTTCACTGTGGCAGACCTGGCAAGATTCTGCCACAGCAGAAAGGTTAAATACCCTGAGTGACTGGTTCACTAGGACGTATCAGGAGATGGAATCTTCACTGCAGCAGAGCTGGCAAGGTTCAACTGCCCTGAGTGGCTGGTTCTCTAGGAAGTATCAGGAGATGGAATCTTCACTGCAGCAGAACTGGCAAGGTTCTGCCCCAGAAGAAGTGCAGGTGGCGGTGGCAGGGCAGAATATTTATTTTATGTTTCTAGTCAATTGATCATCTCCCATTGCTTCTGTAAGCCATTGTAGCCCACTTTCCCTTCTTGATTTCTCTCATCTCACCATGAGAACAGGAGAATCTCACTTCTTTTTCAGGCTTATCTTACAGGATGCCTCCTTAGGCTAGTCTGTTGCCTTTAACTATTATTTATGTAATTTTTTTCTCATCTCCTTTTTTGCTTTATGTCTGACTTTATCCACACTCTGTTTTAAATGTGCCATTGCCTGGTGGCCATGGAACTGTCCCTAGACTATCTTTTCCCATTCTTTTACAATCAACTTGTATGTTGCTTTGAATTAGTATCTCTCTTGTACACAGTCAGATGTGCTTTTTAGTCTAACTGGCAACTTCTTATTTAACTTACCCTTTTCTCATGTTATGTGTTGATAATCTTGGACCTACATCTTCCCTTTTGCTTTTCATATTCCATACATCACACCTCTTTTGTATTATTATTTATAAAATTGATTATTGTTATTATGCTCTTTTCATTATATGGATATTATCTAGCATAAAGTTTTAATTTCTATAATATTTTAAATTTTTCTTGAATATTTTCTTAGTACTTTCATTAGAGCTCACACAACTTTCATTTTATGCACTCTGATTCGGATTTATATGAAATAACCTTCAGGAAAATATGGAGATTTTGAATCATATATCTTCACCCATTGTTTTTGTGTTACTTTTATATATTTCCACAAACGTTAAAAATAGAACCAAACTATATTGTAATTTCATTTTACATGATTCCTATTAGATTAAGATAATAGAAGAAAAAAATGAGTGTGTAATTATTAGTTGAGTTGCTTTGAACTTACAGTTCAGTATTTTCATCTTCTTTGTTTCTTTTATGGACTTGTTACTACGTGTTCTCATTTCCTCATTTCACAGACTTTGTTTCCACTCACCATTTTTATGTGGCAATTGTCAGCTATATTAGATTTTTTTAAAAAATTCATTCTACCAATACAATTTACATATGTATATGTCTTTTATGCAGTTTGCTTTTAAATTAAAAAAATAAACAAAAGTACACAATCACACTGTCTTCTGTAATCACTGTTGAACTGCCTACACTGCCACTCTTAGCTGTTTTCTTGTAGATTCACATTACCATATAGCACTGATTCCAGCAAGGAAAATGTTGGTGGGTTTTCATAAGGCAGGTCGGCTAAACATGATTTGTCTCAGGTTTTGTTTTGCAGGAAATGTTTTCCTTCACATACGATTTTGAAAAATAATTTTGCTGTCTATAGATTTTAGGTTGACAACTTGGTTTGCTTATTTTTATTGTTTATTTCTTAAGAGAGAAATAGTTGTGTTGATGTGTTTTAATGATTTATCTTATTTTTATTTGTGTGTGTGTGTGTGTGTGTGTGTGTCTGTCTGTCTGTCTGTCTGAGTCTCTACCACATATGTGTAGGTGCTGGTGGATAGCAAAAGAGTGTGTTAGATTCCTTTGATCTGGAATCATGAGTATCCTAGAATGGATGCTGGGAATCAGACTTTGGTAGTCTGGGATAGGAAGAAGTAAGCGTAACTGCCCAGTCTTCTTTCCTGCCTTCATCTGAATATTTCAACATGTCATCTGAGTGTCTTATGTTAGTCTTGAAGGGACTTTCCTGTATAATTGTTATTTTTTATTGCTTGAAGACGTTTTAGTTTTAATGATATTAATATTGTAATGTGTTACATATGATGTCACTCTGCATTTATCTTACTTTGACTTTGGGATTTTGAGAACTGTCAGCTGTTATTTCTTACATTTTTTTTTACCTCTTTCCTCTTCTTGAATTTCCCCTCCCACTTCTCCAGTT
Organism: Tokudaia tokunoshimensis; assembly: GCA_036184795.1. Taxonomy (NCBI): domain Eukaryota; kingdom Metazoa; phylum Chordata; class Mammalia; order Rodentia; family Muridae; genus Tokudaia; species Tokudaia tokunoshimensis. The sequence continues at coordinate 104,895,313 of BTHU01000014.1, read as the reverse complement.
TTGGCCCAGGGTCTTCTGCACTTTTCCAAAGCTCTATTCACACTTCTTCATTCTGTTCTCTGTTTCTTAGACTGCAGAATATCTATTGACCTGTCTTAACTTTCTTTATTCTTTGACCAGCAAAAGTCTATTATTGAACTTACTATTGACGCTTTTGTTAAGATCACTGAACTTTGTAAACTTTCTCCTGAGTGATTTTGAACAATCAATACCTTTTAATTCCTACTCTAGTGAGATCGTCACATGCTTCTCTAATTCCCTTGATGTGGTTTCCTTCAGCAGTTTGAAAATATTTGTAAAGGGTTGCTCTGGAGCTTTTAAGATCAGCAATCATGCCCTTTCCAATAAAATAACTTTGCCTGCTTCAATATCAACAGCAGCAGTAACAGCAGCAGCAGCAGCAATAGGTTTTAATCTCTGGTTTATTTGAATGTCTTACTCTCTTTAAGAGATAGCGGTCCTAGTAGTGCTGTCCCACCAGGAATGTACACAAAGGAAAGAGGATTTGGAACTACTATGAGATTTGCAGCTTCCTGCATGAGAGAGTCATTGAGAAATGGTATGCCAATCAGTGCCCTAGGCTTTTAAGAACAGTGAGTGGTTATGATAATGTTAAGAGCTTTCAGATGAGGGCCCAATCACTCAAGGAGAGCAATTCTGGAGGTTCCATAGACTGATCCCTGGATATAATGACTTCTCTGGTTCTTTTTGTAACCAGCTAATATTCAATAACCACTAACTAAATGTCAGTGGTTCCTGTAGACACAAAACACAGTAGAAACCTAGACAGTTGAAGATGTGTCTTTCTGTAGTTTAGGTGATCATTTAAAGAAATGATGTACTTTTTGATATTTAAATACATCACGAAAGTATTCCAGGAAAAAAAGAGTAATAAAGTATGGGACATAGATACTAACGACAGAAGCACCTCATGCAAGGAACCTCTCTATGGAGGCAGCATGGATAGTGATACGACGACAATTTATGCTGCTGATGATGAGGGAGACAATGGCCAGAGTTACCTTAAGCTTTGGAGGACATGGCACTCTACAAAATTTCCACTACAGATTAACTGGTCACGAGTTAAAGCTGTAGCTTGTAGCTGTTTTGTCAAATGCTTGAGTGAAACATTGTGTAGCAGTTGTGGGAAGAGCCCAATGCATATGATTCCTGGTTCTGTTGCATTGTGTTCTTTTTCAAATCACTTGTTTATGCTTTCCAAAAACACCATCGCTGCTTTGTAGGACAGGCTACATGTATTCTAAAGGAGACTGCCCCCTTTGCTTTTCCTTAATGAAAAGATTCATAATTCTCTTGGAAAATAAGCAGTAAGTTTTCATTTTAATGGAGAGTTTGACCTAAAGCAAAATGTCTGACCTCTTTTCAAGAATCAATCTAAGTGTCCAGAGTGAGACAAACAACTGATGATTGGTCATCACTGACCTCAGCAGAAACTCTTTGGCCACTCCCCCTGTCCTCCTATCTCTGCAAACAAAGGCCTTAGCAGAGTGAAGCCCCAGTGCAGCCCAGGCTCCTCCTGCATAGCAATGCTTTAACTCAATCTAAGATTGTATTTTCAGTCCCCTCATGAGTCACACGGGACTCATCAAAACAATTCAAAATGCAAATTGACTTGATTCTTCTTTCTGGATTTTGTTCCAACCACCTTTGTTTTTATTCATACTCCAATACATTCAATGATGGGAATTCTTCACCTAATATTTCCATTTTATAACTTAAAAAGTCACATTCATTTTAAGTAAACCTTTTAAAGACAAGCCATTTATTGAAATGTTTCCATATATGTATATGTATATATATACACATATAAATTATATAGATCAGAAATAAACTGTGGTACTATCCTACATAATAATAAAAATACAGATTATTAAGTTGGAATTTACATGGACTGTTGTGGGCTAGATATCAAGCAATACAATAAAAAGGCTTTATATTAAATTTTCTTTGTAAATGTAGCTATCCTAAGATGGTGAATATATAGAGGCCATAAGTAGTCTAGACCAGTTTGGTGACCAAATACAGAGTGTATGAAACTGGAAAACCTTTAACAGACAATGCAAAAGACAAAGTATGAAAGTGGCAGGCAGTTTTGTAGGGGTAGGAGAGATGGCTTGGAGGCTAAGCACGCATACTGCTCTTGGACAAGTCCTGAGTTCATTTTCTGCATCTTCATCAAGTGGCTCCCAATGGTCTGTAACTTAAGTTCCATGAAATCTGATTGCATTTTCTCCACTTTTGTACATATGCTTTTCATGCCAACATACTCATAATTAAAAATAATAAAATAAGTAAAATAATATTTAAAAATAATCTATAAAAGACACCATAAGGCATCCTCATTTGATGGTTACTATTGGAAGACATGATTCTGAAATAGCTACATTTGTGCTCTATTTTCCTGTTTAAAAGCTACTTTATCCATCAGTGATAAGAAGGAAGCAATTGTCTCAAAAGTTCATATGATTTTTATAGTGATCTGAAAAAAGAAAAAACATTTTTATTGGCTTTCAAAATAAATTTATATGATAAGTCAGTGATCCTTTACTTTCAAAGTTAAAAGATGCTCAAGAATCTATTGTCTTACATGTAATATATCTGCTGCCTAAATATAAAGGGTTAAATTATGTATAAGATTTATGTGAGAGATATGTTTTAAAACTTAAATTTCTTTTTGCAGATGTGTATCCATAATAGCAATGGGTAATATCACTTTATATGCATTCATATTTTAAAATTCAATCACATTATTCGTATTTTGGAAGCCTATTTAAATTATTTTCCACTAACATATGTTTTAAGAACTTCATATACTATATTACGGAACACTACAATGTGTTACTTTTATATAACTTCATTTTGTTCCCTGATACCCACACACTCTTCACCCTTTCCCCCAATTAATAAGTACAATTCTACGTTCAGCTTGACCCTTTAAATTATCCATATGTGAAAAGAACATGCTGTTAAACACAATGTAGCCATGGAGAGGTGGAGCTATTCATTAAGTTGCTTCAATCAGTGCATGTCATCTCCATGTACTAACATATCACTCCCTACCTCATAGACATAAGCCATGATTACATGTCAGTCAAAAATGGATGGGATGGCTCATTCATTACGTAAGTAATAAATGCCTGATGAGACTTTTGTCATCATATATATAAATAGGTCCAATTAAAATAATATATTTTTTTAAAATACTGGAGCATGTTACCGAACTCAAGGAAACACATACACTGCTTTATTCAATAAAGAATATGATAAATGATTTGATTAGCAACTGATGGAGGTACACTGTGTGAGCTCCAGAAAAATATGGAGCTCATGAACTTCTATTATCTCAGAGAGGATGGGCCACCCCACCTGAATTTAGATGGGTTCACAAACCTGTATCTTTTAATAATTATTTTTGCGAAGATTAGTACATATATACAAATGAGACAGCTTCAGTTCACAGCGTAACTTCAGTCTATTCTGTGGAGCAGTATTTTATGAAATTCAATTCCTTCCTAAGAGGAGGTGGATAACTGAAAACCACAACAGCAGCAGCAACAACAAACAAGCTGTACGACACACTGTGGAAGGAAATCAGATGCCAGAACTATAGCAGGCAAACTGACTGGTTTCTAGGAGCTGTAGGCGACCATCAGCTTCATGAGTTTTCTAAAGCTGGGTTTTGCTTTAATGCTGTGTAGCAGTTTACTCTGAAACTGGGGCCATCCATCTGCAGAGAAGCTTCTTAAACCAGAAGATAAACAATTCAGCTCTTGAGGAAGTCCCCCAAAATAATGAGTTTCACTGGGCCACTTTGTCCTAAGAGTAAATAATAAAGACTACTGGTAGTCACTTGCAAACCAGTCAAGCTGCAAAGAAGGCTAAGAGACCAGACCAGATGCCTGGAAGAAGCAGAGATAAACCAAGCTGTCTGGAAGAGATTAGAGCAACAGAGTCAAATGGAAGGGGCCCTCTCGCATTTGTTGATTTGCCTGCAGGCTGCTTAGTGTACTCCAGGGTCCTAGATTTCGTGAGCTGTCAACCCATATGGGGGTGGGATTTGGTGATACAGCCATCTTTAAGTCATTTATTAAATAATCCCTTTCCTTTACTCCTGTAATCCCAAATAAAACTGATTGTTTCACCAATAATCAACCAACCCAACAAACAGAAATCAAAGAGGTAAACAAACAACAAACAAAACTTCACACGATAACACATCTAGATGAAGTTTAGGTTTAGCTGGTCTATGGCTCTCCTACATGAATGACCTGTGATCTACTCTCCCATTTCCTTACTGGGCACGTTCAATTTGGTTTTAACGGTTTGTTATATACAACACTATATTTACACACAGCTCCTGGTAGATATTATAACCCTGTAGTGATTAACTGGATATAAAAGTAAGATAAAACATACATTTTTGTGTTTATTTACCAGATAATATCAAATTTCTTTTTGAAATCTGACATCTTACCTTTTTACAAAGTTTCAGTGTATTCATGTACTTAGCAATAATTGCTATTATGAGAACTGGGTCCTTTCTCTCTCTCTCTCTCTCTCTCTCTCTCTCTCTCTTCTTTTTTTTTGGCAACCTAGAAGCCTTGCTTTCTAAACTGTTTGTGAAACTAATTTATTTTTATTGAGTTATTGCATCATTACAAGTGTTAATGAGTGAGAATAATTGTTTCTATGTACTTACAGGCTCCTGGAATTCTTTACTACCATGGCTTGTCTGCTCATGTCTTTCATATTTTTAATCTCAATTTTTTACTGTATATATTAGTTTGTAGGAGATTTTACCTATGCAGAATCTATATTCAAACTCTAACCAAAGCTCACTTTTAAAGCCTTTGGCTCTGTGATTATATATTTCCATTTTTACATTGTTGGTTTTAATGAATTAAACATTTATCAAAAATATTACTTTTTCTAATTATTTTTTTGAGAATTTTATACACATGTATTGTATTTATATTATTTTCACTTCCCCTTTCTATTCACCCCATGTTCTTTCTGTTCCTCTGAAGTCCATGGCTTCTTTTTTCTATAGCAATTTACATATGAAAATATATGACATCTTCTGGGCCAATTTAGTAATGTTCATATATACTTGTGTTTTGTGATGACCACTTGGGATTGGACAACCTATCAAGAACTCCTTCCTGGAGAAGACTGATCCTCCCTTTCTGTAGCCACTGATTGCCTATAGGTAGTCATCTGGGGGTGGGGTCTGGTGAATGTGTCCTATTTCTTTTTCATGTTCACCGGTGTTGAAATAAGAATCTTAATGTTTCTCATAAGAATTTTGCAGTTTGAATTCTCATAGTGTGGTCTTCAATCTACCTAGAATTTAATTTAATTTGCTCAGAAGCAGTTTTATCATTTTGTTCTGATCCTGTATAGATAACCAGCTGCCCTTTGACCATTTCCTGAACTCCATCCTTTGTCTATTTGTTTATAATGGCGTCTGCTACAATGCCAACTTTCCATGAGTCTGACTCAAGGTTATTTATTGAATTACATTGATTTGTTTGTTGCTTTTTATATCATTATAAATTTGTCTTGGAGTTTGTGCTGCATTACAGTTGATATCTGCTTTTGCTACTCTTCTTTCCTTCAAGCTTTCTTTGAGCTTTGTTTGTTCTTGCACAGAGCATGAGCTTTGTCTCTTACATGCAATAAAAACACTGTTGGAATTTTAATCAAAACAATAACACTATATACAAGAACATATTTAAATATGCTAAGGAAACAGGAGTTTCTTTTATATTGAGTCTTTTATAAAATTTATTTAGAGTTTTGGGGATAACCTTAAAATTTTTACATTTTTCTCCTTAAGGTTCATTTAAATTTTTGTTAGAATTAATTAGCAATTATAGAGTATTCTTTGTTATAAAAATACCTGTGATTTCCATTTTAAGTTACACTGGTTAAATCATTTTCTGGAACACTAGTGCCTTAGTGTATTGATCTGAACTTTTTCTAACAGTTGACTGTAGTCTTTAAATCAGATAGCCTTCTAGTGAAGGCCATGTGATCTTTTTTTTCTATAATTCACTCACTGTAGGCAACTTTGTAGACAGTGACAAATTATAGGGGTAAGAGCAGACTTCCTTCTGATATTCAAGAGGACTGTCTCAACACTATGCAGGTCAGGTCAGGTAGCACTTAAAACTCCACCTCTTCAGTCATGTGACCTTGACTTTGGACCCCACCACAGGAAGTTGTTTGATTTGGGGCAGACTATTTGAACCCATCTTTTAATATCTGCAAAATGAAAAGAATAGCAACACAATTCATGAGAATTAAAGAAATATGCTATTACTCATGAATATAGATGTTTTGTATACATATATGAATGTATATATCTCTAAATTAAGATGTATATAAAATATTTGAATATTTAAGTAAAATAAAATATTTAATAATTCCTACTTGTTAATATATTAGTATATTTATTGCATATTTTATTGGAGAAACTTATTTTCATTACTACTTTCACTGGTGTTTCCTTTAAGGTTGAGAATTAGGTAATCCTGTTACAAAGAATAATATGCTTTTTGCTACTAATTTTCAAAAATAGTGATACAGACAAATGATAGGTAGGTAAATGATTGATAGACATATGATAGATAGATGATAGGTAGAAAGATGGATATGTAGGTAGATAGATAGATAGATGATAGATAGATAGATAGATAGATAGATAGATAGATAGATAGATAGATAGATAGATAGATAGGTAAATAGATAGACAGACAGATATCATCTTTACATTCCTGGACCGGAAATAACAAAGCAAGACAGCATTTTATGTTTATTATTGGTGATGCTCTTGTTGATATTACTCTATTTGAAATACTCTAAGACAATTGAAATACAATTATTGTTTAGGAGTCTGTACATGATTAATCTGATCTATGGTGTGTTCATGCTCTCAAAACCATGACCATTAAAATATTCGTGTCCAACACTTTTCAAAGTCTCTTGTGCCTCTTTGTTTTTACTTTCTGTGGTAAGACTATCTAACAGGAGCTCTACTTTCTTAAAAAAATTAATGTATAATAGAGTTATAATTGTAATTTTAAAGTATGCACTGTTACATAGCAGTATCTGTAAGTAATCCTCCTTGAATGCTATAATGATGTCAGTGCAATTAATGGATGCACAGTTTTAAGCCAGCATAACTTGGTCAGAATCATGAATCATAGTGTTTGTTCTTAAAAGGCTTTTCCATCACTCTGAGTTAAAGCAATCCTTACAGTTGTTGTTTCACATTTATACTAATAATTCCCTAAAGTATCTGTTGAGTGTTGAGATGAGAGGTCAGGATATACACTGATGTGTGGGAATAGCCTTTCTTTCACTAGAAAGTTCCAATTAGATACAGATTAGTTTTCATTCCACACACATATACAGAAACTCTTTCCTGAGAAGCCACTACCTACCTCATAAGTGACACAGGGATGCATTTGGGTCAGTGCCTCCTAGAAATAGAAAGCTTTGCTTCAAAGCAACCAATAGTGCAAAGCAGTGATTTGCACCAATCACTATTGATCTCATTATCTGAAAGTTAGACAATATGTGTATTGCTTAGTAATTGTCCTGTAGTTTCAGTAGTCAAAGATATTGTTCCAATTATTATACCACAGTTATACTCGATAGTTACAAGATTAGTTATTTTGTAATTATCTGCTTGAATGTTTACCAAGGGACTCTTCTCTAAACCCTTGGCTTTTGTTATGGGTTGCGATTTCCTCCTTCTAAAATTAATGAAAGTTTAAAACTTCAATGCTTATGAATGAGCCATTATTTAGAGATATTATTTTCAGAGTTAATTATTTTTAGATCAGAGCATTATGGTAAGGCTTAGTCAACTATAAAAGATTTTATTAGCTTGCCTTTTGCTTAAGTTTCAGACAAGGTCGAACTATGTAGTTCAGGCAGGTCTTGAACTTGTGATCCTACTGCCTGGGCCTACACAATGTTAGGCACCAATACACACAGATTAAGTAGTATATTTTGAAAGAAAAAAAGATGCCAGGAAGAAATGGGAAAGACTGTGCTTCACTAGAAGCAGAGACTGGAGTAATACATCTATGAGGCAGTGGATTCAGGATTGTGGACAACCTCGAAAAGCTGGTCCAGTGACACCACACCTTATCCATCATAGTCTCCAAAGGAACCAACCTGCTAACAGTCAGTTTGATTGTTTAGTCTCAAGAACTGTGGGAAAATACAACTCCAAGATGCCCAGGTTATGCTACTTAGTTTGAGCAGCCAAACTAAATGGAACAGTCTAATAACTCACTCCACTAACCACTCCCTCGGTTGTCCCCTCCTTCCCAGTTTTCAGGGGGCTTGGAGCCCTGCAGTACACAATCCTAAGTTCATTCATTCATTCATTCATTCATCCACTCATTCATTCACTTATTCACATCCCAGATGTTGCACCCTCCTGGTTCCCCTTCGCAGAGTTCCTCCTCCATTCCCCCTCCACTTCACCGCTGAGAGGATAGCCCTTCCCATGTCCCCCTCACCCTGATGCATCAGGTCTATATAGGATTAGGTATATCCTTTCCTACTGAGGTGAAACCTAGCAGTTTTCTGTTACATATGTGTCAGGGGCCTCGGACCAGTCCATGTATGTTCTTTGGTTGGTAGCTAAGTCTCTGGGAGCTCCCAGGGGTCCAGTTAGTTGACACCATTGGTCTTCCTGTAGACTTGCCATCTCTTTGAGGGATTTCAAGTCTTCTCCTTGTTTACTCTGATTAAACCTGGCCTAATTTTAGACAAGCACTGAAGAAGAAAGGTCACTTGAAATACTCTAGTTTCTGACTTCATTATGCTTTGTCATTGCATGACATTACCTGCTCATTTCCCTTTTCAGGGGAAGTAATGGATCTTATAGTTTTATATATATATATATATATATATGTGTGTGTGTGTGTGTGTGTGTGTGTGTGTGTGTTATCTATTCATCTATCTATCTATCTATCTATCTATCTATCTATCTATCTATCTATCTATCTATCATCTATCTTTAAAATGTTTTTATCAACTTCTAAAATGCCTGATGAATCCATTAGAGAAGAAACAAAATCCTTAGTGTCAGAGATGAGCAGTTGGCCCTTGAACCTGCCCCTTGCCAATAGTTTTGCACAAACCTTAGGAAAAACCATTAAATCCACCTTTATATATATAGGAATATTGACTGACTTTCCTAGGTTGTCCTGAAAACTAAGAAATGTTGAATTAAAGCCCAGAACAATGGTAAGGATAAATGTAAAGGTTAAAAGGGAATGGCCCTTTTGACCAGGGAGGAAAGCTTAGCTCCTGATTAATTCACATTACTATCCAGCCTTATGCCATTCTCAAAGGATTCTTCATGAAACAGACTTTTCATTAAACCAGAGCAACAGAAAGTCACCTTTCAAGGCAAGATGGATATATCTTCTTCCAATTTCAAATTATCCACATCACAGTCATTGCACTGGTGAAAATAGAATGAAGAAAAGTTTCTCCTTCTGTGCACTGCATATTTACATTGCTTTTTCTGTCCTGCAGTATTTCTTAGAGACAGAATAGTCAGAATTCTTCATGGTCATAAGTCCTAATATATTACAGCTCCTAAAGTCATAGACAGATTGTCTATTTACAGTAACCAAGATGTCCTTTGTGTTTGAATCCCCTGAGCATTATATTCTTTGGAGAGGAGAATGGACCATTGTAATTCATTTGACATCCTAATTTATATGGCTTAAAATTATTTACCTTCAAGACTGTACAGATTGGGCCATCAAGCTCCTAACCAGATAATGGAAGATATAAGTTATTTGTTACTTTATTTTACAGGAAGGTTGTTCATTGCTGCTATATCTGTGACTGGATTGAGCACTGTTATTGCATTATAAACCTCTGGTCAATTTTTATTTCTTAATTTCATTTTCTAATTTATACAATTGTATTTAAAGCATATTTCTATTCAAATCACGACATTAGGAGAAAATGCTAAATCTAACAGCATCATAGCATACTTTCTGTATCAGAGGAAAGAGAGGTGGAATGCCTACTCTTTGCAATGGAAAGGCAGTACACACTGAACCCAACACTCAGGGGAGTCTTCCAGTAATTCACTGTCAAATTTCAGATGTCTGCTTGCCATTTTAGTCCTGTTTTCTTGTTTTCTCCTTAGTTTAAAGGCATGCTAGGTTCTTATGCTCTTTTCTAGGTTTCCCATAGAGACTGTCCATTATTAAGGCCAAGAAATAATGTGTATATTGGCTTCAAATTCATAGCATGCAGGAGATAAGTGACTACAGACATCTATCAGAACTCTGGCCTCTTCGGGTAGCCATTTGACTGGAAGTGGGAGACCTGTCTGTTTTTATTCCTAAGAGCCATGAGTGTTGGATCCACTTACCACACAATCTCTCCTGGCCACAAACCTTAAAACTGAAGACTTGGACCAATTGTTGTGCAGTTCAGTGATTTATGCTTTCAAGGCTTCACTGAGAATTGGAATCATCTCTCAAGTCTCTCATCAAAGCTCATTGTAAAAAGTCCCAGAATTCTATTTTAATTGGGAATGAGGCTCACTATGCCTGTTTGACTAGAAAAATATAGAACAACTTTCACTACAATTTGAGGTGGCACCTCTCACTTGACTTTGTTAAAATTCTTAATGTGGATGAAGTTACCTACCACCAAGATGTCTAATTACCCTAAGACCACCATGCTGTAAGGAAACCCAAGGTGGCAGTCATGGAGTGTTATGTAGGAGAGACACTCATCAAAATTCAGTTGCTCCAGTCTTCCTATATCAGGGGCCAAATATATGAATGAAGTCTTCAAAACAACTCCATTCCTAGCCACCATTAAATCATGACCACAATATGCCACAAGAAAGAATTTCTTGAGTTGAGAATGAACAGCATACAGAACAATAGGGTAAATAAAATGAGAATTTGCAAAGTCATTAGTCTTTGGAAGCATCTATTGACAAATAGATTCTCATGTAAGTTCCTAATATGTCACACTTTGAGATGTATAGTGCCAGTCAAAGATGCTGAAGCAGTTAATATTTTTAGGCCGTGAATGACCTACAAAACACTTACCTATTTCTCATCACTGATCAGATCACCTACAGCTTTTGTAACATCTCTTTGATTGTATTCTTCTTACTACCTAACATATTCCAATATACCAATTCTTAGCTTTGCTCTTGTAAGATGAAGAATTTTAATGGCACATGGATAGTACATGGCTTCCCATGATTGACTGCTAGCTTGATTGTTCAGCATGAATACAGCCCTGGATTTATTTTGAAAAATGAAGGAGGTAATGGTTTATGCGCAGTGAGAATACTTCTACCATTGATTTACCAAGAAAGATAGAAACTTTTGAAGATATACTATGTCCATAGGCATTATCACTCTCTAAAGCCCTCATTATCTGAATTTTCTCATAAAAATCTTCTCACAGGAACATACAGGTTCCAAAGGTTTGCAATGAACTTGGGCTTGCTTCCAGTAGTTACAGAAATCCAAGCAAATTCAATCTGTTGAACGGGAATAGAGCCAAAAATGTCCATAGGCATCAGGTCACACTAAAGTCAAGAGGTTGAGATTACAGAGCAGAGGACCCTGTCCGAAATTATCTCACAGGAGACTTCTCGCTCTGGTCCCCAGTTTGGGAACATCCTCTGCCACAGGGCACCATCTCCAAGTGGCACAGGAAGCCAGCTATCTACCCAGCTGCACAGAGAAGTCAGCCAGCACAGGTGAAACCTGCATTGCAGAGCAGAGGAGATGTCCTGTGCCACTGGGTACCATATCCAAGGGATGCACGGATGTAGCTAAATACTCAGGAATGCAGAGAGGCCCTTTAGTAAAGTAGGACCACCCCTGCTGCTCAGAGGAAACAGCATGAAACCCTGAGGACACAAGAGCCTAGGAACAGACTGGGACAGGAGTCTTCTGATTACCACCTGCACCCAGAGTTGATCTGAGCCATAGAGTTACATACCCAAATACAACTATAAGAGAGGGGGGGGTCTTGCAGAAGTACTTACATATCACTGTACACAGAGAGAATAGGTCTCCGAGGAGCACAGAGAAACCACAGTCAGAGACAGCAACACCAGCTAACACCAGAGATAACCAGTTGGTAAAAGGCAAATGCAAGAACACCACCAACAGAAACCAAGGCAACATGGCTCCATCGGAATCAAGTTCACCAACAACAGAAAGTCCTGGATACCAAAACACAATGGAAAAGCAAGAACTGGATTTAAAATCACAGTTCATGATGCTGATGGAGGACTTCAAGAAGGACGTAAATAATTCCCTTAAAGAAATACAGGAGAACACAAGTAAACAGGGAGAAGCCCTTGAGGTGCTAAGGGAAAACACAACAAAGCAGGTGAAGGAATTGAAAAAAGCAATCCAATATCTAAAGACAGAGGTAGAAACAATAAAGAAATCACAAAGGGGAAAACCTTGGGACATAGAAAACCTAGGAAAGAAGTCAGGAGTCATGGATCCAAGCATCAATAACAGAATACAAGAGATAGAAGAAAGAATCTCAAATGCAGAAGATACCATAGAGAGCACTGATACAACAGTCAAAGACAATGAAAAATGCAAAAAGCTCCTAACACAAGACATCCAGGAATTTCAGGACAAAATGATGAGATGAAATCTAAGGATTGTAGGTACAGAAGAGGGTGAAGATATCCTCTTTATTTTTTTTTTTAGTTTGCCTGTCATTTTATTTTATTATTTTTTATTTACATACCGAATGATTTCCCCTTTGAAAAGATATGGAGAGAAAGGGCAGCCTTGTCTACTCCCTGATTTTAGTGGGATTGCTTCAAGTTCTCTCCATTTAGATTGATGATGGCTACCGGTTTGCTGTAAATTGCATTTACTATGTTTAGAAATGGGTCTCGAATTCCTGATCTTTTCAAGACTTTTAACTTGAAAGGATGCTGAATTTTGTCAAATGCTTTTTCAGCATCTAATGAAATGACCACGTGTTTTTTTTCTTTGAGATTGTTTATGTAGTGGATTACATTGACGGACTTTCTTATATTGAACCATCCCTGCATCCCTGGGATGAAGCCTACTTGATCATGGTGAATGATCATTTTGATGTGTTCTTGGATTCAGTTGGCAAGAATTTTATTGAGTATTTTTGCATCGATATTCATAAGAGAAATTGGTCTGAGATTCTTTGTCAGATCTTTGTGTGATTTTGGTATCAGTGTAATTGTGGCTTCATAGAACGAGTTGGGCAGTGTTCCTTCTGTTTCTATTATGTGGAATAGTTTGAAGAGTATTGGTGTTAGGTCTTCTTTGAAGGTCTGATAGAATTCTGCACTAAAACCATCTGGACCTGTGCTTTTTTAGGTTAGAAGACTTCCATTAACCACTTCTATTTCTTCAGGGGTTATAGGACAGTTTAGATGATCTATTTGATCCCGATTTAATTTGGGTATTTGATATCTGTCTAGGAAATTGTCAATTTCCTCCAGATTTTCTAGTTATTTTGAATATTTTGAATAATTTTGTAGTAGGATCTGATGATTTTTTGAATTTCCTCAGTTTCTATTGTTATATCTCCCTTTTCGTTTCTGATTTTGTTAATTTGGATACTGTCTCTGTGCCCTCTGACTAGTCTGGCTAAGGGCTTATCTATCTTGTTGATTTTCTCAAAGAACCAACTCCTAGTTTTGTTGATTCTTTGTATGGTTTTATTTGTTTCTACTTTATTGATTTCAGCCTTGAGTTTGATGATTTCCTGCCTTCTACTCTTCTTGGGTGTATTTGCTTCTTTTTGTTCCAGGACTTTCAGGTGTGCCATTTACACAATGGAATACTACTCTGCAATTAAAAACAATGAATTCACGAAATTCCTAGGCAAATGGTCAGAACTTGAAAATATCATCCTTAGTGAGGTAACCCAATCACAAAAGATCACACATGGTATGAAGTCACTGATAAGGGGATATTGACCCAGAATCTCAGAATACCCTAGACACAATCAGCATATCAATAGATTTCTAAAAAGATGGAAGGAGAGACCCCTGGTCCTGGAGAGACTGGATGTAGGGGAACGCCAGGACAGAGTAATGAGAGGGGGTTGAACGGAGAAAAGAGGGAGGGAAGGGGGCTTATGGGACTTTCGGGGAGGGAGGAAACGGGAAAGGGGAAGTGATTTGGAATGTAAATTAAAAAAATAAAATAAAATTAAATTTAAAAAAAAATAAGCAAACAAACAAATAAATAAATGAAAATAAAAATTAAAAAAAAAAAGTTGCTAATGTATGCACTCTCCCGTTTCTTTTTAGAGGCACTCAGGGCTATGAATTTTCCTCTTAGCACCGCTTTCATTGTGTCCCATAAATTAAGGTATGTTGTGCCTTCATTTTCCTTAAATTTTAAAAAGTCTTTGATTTCTTTCTTTATTTCTTCCTTGACCAAGGTATCATTGAGTTGAGCATTGTTCAGCTTCCACGTGTATGTGGGCTTTCTGTTGTTTTTGTTGCTATTGAAGACCACCCCTATTCCATAGTGATCTGATAGGAGACATAGGATTAGTTCGATCTTCTTATATCTGTTGAGGTCTGTTTTGTGACCAATTATATGGTCGATTCTGGAGAAGGTACCATGAGGTGCTGAGAAAAAGGTATATTCTTTTGCTTTAGGATGAAATGTTCTAGATATATCTGTTAGTTCCATTTGGTCCAAGGCTTCAATTAGTTTCACTGTGTCCCTCTGTAGTTTCTGCTTCCCTGAACGATCGATTTCAGAGAGTGGGGTGTTGAAGTCACCCACTATTATTGTGTGAGCTGTGATGTGTGCTTTGATCTTTAGTAAAATTTCTTTTACAAATGACGGTTCCCTTGAATTTGGGGAATAGATGTTCAGAATTGAGAGTTTTTCTTGGTGGATTTTTCCTTTGACCAGTATGTAGTGTCCTTCCCTGTCTTTTTTGATGACTTTAGGTTGAAAGTCAATTTTATCTGATATTAGGATGGCTACTCCGGCTCATTTCCTGGGACCATTTGCTTGTAAGATTGTTTTCCAGCTTTTTACTCTGAGATAGTGTTTGTCTTTGACACTGAGGTGCGTTTCCTGCACGCAGCAAAGTGCTGGGTCCTGTTTACATTCCAGTCTGTTAGTTTATGTCTTTTTATTGGGGAATTGAGACCATTGATATTAAGAGAGATTAAGGAATAGTGATTATTGCCACCTGCTATTCTTGACGCTATCTTTATGTTTGAGTGGTTATCTATTTTTGGGTTTGTTGAAAGAAGGTTACTATCTTGTTTTTTCCAGGGTGTAGTTTCTCTCCTTGTATTGGCGGTTTCCACCTATTATCCTTTGCAGGGCTGGGTTTGTGGAAAGATCTTGTGTAAATTTGGTTTTATCATGGAATATCTTGGTCTCTCCATCTATGGTGATTGAGAGTTTTGCTGGGTATAGTAGTCTGGGTTGGCATTTGTGTTCTCTTAGAGTCTGTATGAGATCTGCCCAGGATCTTCTAGCTTTCATAATCTCTGGTGAGAAGTCTGATGTGATTCGGATAGGTCTTCCTTTTTATGTTACTTGGCCCTTTTCTCTTACTGCTTTTAATATTCTTTCTTTGTTTAGTACATTTGATGTTTCGATTATTATGTGACGGGAGGTATTTCTGTTCTGGTCCAGTCTCTTTGGAGTTCTGTAGGCTTCTTGTATGTTCATCGGCATCTCTCTCTTTTGTGTTAGGGAAGTTTTCCTCCATAATTTTGTTGAAGATATTTACTGGCCCTTTAAGTTGCAAATCTTCACTCTCATCTGTATCTATAATCCTTAGGTTTGGTCTTCTCATTGTGTCCTGGATTTCCTGGATGTTATGGGTTACATGATTTTTGCATTTTGCATTTTCTTTGACTGTTGAGTTGATGCTTTCTATGGTATCTTCAGCATCTGAGATTCTGTCTTCCATCTCTTGCATTCTATTGTTGATGTTTGCATCTATGACCCCTGATTTCTTCCCAAGGTTTTCTATCTCCAAAGTTGTCTCCCTTTGTGATTTCTTAGTTGTTTCTACTTCCTTTTTTCGATCCTGAATGGATTTGCTCAGTTCCTTCACTTGTTTGTTTATATTTTCCTGTATTTCTTTAAGATATTTTTGTGTTTCCTCTTTCAGGACTTCTGCCTGTTGACCCAAGTTCTCCTGTATTTCTTTAAGCAATTTTTGTGTTTCCTCCTTATGGGCCTCCATCTGTTGACCCATATTCTCCTGCATTTCTTTAAGTGATTTTTGTGTTTCCTTTATATGGGCTTCTACCCATTGATTTATGTTCTCCTGTATTTCTTTATGAGATTTATTTACGTCCTTCTTGAAATCCTCTCATAGCATCATGAGAAGTGATTTTAAATCCAGATCTTGCCTTGCGGGTGTGATGAGGTTTCCAGGACTTGCTGCTGTTGGAGAGTTGGGTTTGGATGATGCCATATTGCCTTGATTTCTGTTAGTAACGTTCCTACATTTGCCTTTTGCCCTCAGGTTATCTCTGGTGTTAGTTGGTCCTGCTGTCACTGGCTGTTGCTTGAACCTCCTGTGAGCATGCAAGGCTATTTCTGCCCCCTTGGATGACCAGGTTTCCCCTGGCATGGTTGCTGAGGGGCTACCCTGCTCCTGAGTTTCTTTGGAGTCCTGATGTGCCTTGCCCCCAGTGATGTCATACTTGGGAAACCCTGCAAAACTGGAGACTCAGTGTAGTCAATTCCTGGAGCAGAGGTGACTAAGGGGAGGCAGGTGCACTCTCTCAAGGTGTAGATCCTTCTGCAGGGCAGATGTCCCACAGCAGAGCTGGAACATAGATGACCACAGAACTGCCCAGCTCTTGGGTGCAGGGAGCACACCAGCTGGCTGTGTCCCAAGAGATGTTATGCTTGGTTATCCCTGCACCTGGAGGTCACAAGTGCTTTGTTTTCAGATCAAAGATGGTGGAGGGTACTGTGCTCCCTCTCAGCACAGATCAACCCTGAGATTTCACCTCACACCAGTCAGAATGGCTAAGATCAAAAACTCAGGAGAAAACAGGTGCTGGCGAGGATGTGGAGAAAGAAGAACACTCCTCCATTTCTGGTGGGATTGCAAGCTGGTAAAACTACTCTGGATTTCAGTTTGGCAGTTCCTTTGAAAACTCGGCCTAATACTACTAGAGGACCCAACTATACCCCTTCTGGGCATATATCCAGAGGATTCTCCAGCATGCAATAAGCACACATGCTCCACTATGTTCATAGCAGCCTTATTTATAATAGCCAGAAGCTGGAAAGAACCCAGATGTCCCTCAACAGAGGAATGGATACAGAAAATGTGGTATATTTACAATATGGAATATTACTCAGCTATTAAAAACAGTGAATTCATGAAATTCTTAGGTAAGTGGGTGGAACTGGAGAATGTCATCATGAGTGAGGTGACCCATTCACAAAAGAACTCATATGGTATGCACTCAATGATAAGTTGATATTAACCCAGAAGCTTGGAGTACCCAAGAAACAATTCAAATGTCAAATGATGCCCAAGAAGAATGAAGGAGAGGCCACTGGTTCTGGAAAGGCTCAATGCAGCAGTGTAGGGTAATACTAGGACAGGGAAGCAGGAATGGGTTGATTGGGGAAGAGGGGGAGGGAAGAGTGCATATGGGACTTTTGGGGGAGGGGGGATCCTGTAAAGGGGAAATCATTTGAAATATAAATAAAGAATATATCTAATAAAAAATTCTCACAGACTGCCACTACCATCCATATATTTTACTGTCTTCTGAACCATTGAACCTCAAAAAATCCATGTTGTCAGATTTTACAAAGTCAATGTTCAAGATGTTCCCTACCCTGTCTCTGACACATGCTTAGCATTGCCTGGGTTGTTAGGCACTCTAACTTAGTTACCATGGTAAAGAAGCTTCTCTATTTTGATTCTAGAATAGTTTAGTAGTTTACTTAGCAATGCAAGGAGACACTCCTTCAGATAAATAGCATCCTGGGATAAGCCAGTGTAGCAGAATCCTCCTTATGCTTTTCTTAAAAGCCACTTTTCTTTTGTACATAAGACTAGAGACTACACATGGTATCTTTACATATATTATGTACTAATGGAAACTTTTAAGTAGATTAGATTACGAATGAATTGAAATCATTATAATTTTATTTACATACGCAAGAGGACCATCTTCCACATCCTCCTGGGAACTGTCAGTATGATTAAGATAGGAGGCACGTCTAATGCCCTGTCCTCACTCTGTCTATACTACAGTTCCACACTAGTCTTAAATCTACTCTGCTTTTTTGGTGCTTCTTAGATTTCCTCATTAACAACAACAACAACAACAACATAAATAGTCTTTATTACAGAAAATATCAAAGACATACAAAGGTAAAGGATTCACTACAATGAACAACCCTTTCCTGATATCTCATCTAAGCCTTATAAAATAATGTTCGATCTTATTTGTATACTCCCCTCTGCTAGATTTCCACTGCTATGACAGATGCCTATTGTAAACAACTTAGAAGAAGAAGCAGTAGTTTATTTTGTAGGTTAATAGGTTTTATCTCTGCTTATCTGATTCCATTGCTGTAAGATCATAGCCAAACAATAAGGTGGGTGCAGGGGCATACAGCAGAGGAAAGGTACATGAGGAAGCTAGAAAACATCATGGCAGGAAGATGCTTGGGGAAAGACAGACACTGCAAAACCACCCCATATTCTAATAGCCCATTCATCTATATTAATTCATCAGTGGATTAACCTATTAGTGGGGTAATGCTTTCATAATCCTCTCATTTCTCAACATCACCATCATCTGCAGACCAAGCCTTCGACACAGCACTCTTCTGTGGGACATTTCATATATAAATCTCACTTTGAGCCAAATCACAATTCCTTTCACAATATTTTATTGTGTATCTCTAAGGTAGAAGAACTTTGTAAGCAGAGTTATGTTTCTCTTGTCATATTTGCAAAAATGAATAGTAACTCATTAATGTCCTAAATTGTCCAAACAATGTTTAGTGTTTAAATGTTTACAATTGTCTCCTGTGGTTTTGAATGTGTGCAGATTAGGATGCAAATCTAGCCCATGCATTTTAATTTATTGATATTGATAAGACTCACTTATTTTATGTCCAAAGTCCTCTTTTTTTTGTTTGTTTTCTTTTTGTTTTTTACTCTTTGGTCTAGATTTAATTATTAAGTCACTAGGGTATGATTTAAAAAGTTTTTTTTCTGTGTTCTGTATTTGTTCTGAAAATTGATTGTTGCATCATAGATTTGAATAGATTTAACTTCAATTGATTTGCACTTTATTTTAAATTTACTTCACAAGATCCAGGACAAATATGGCAGATATACTAGTTACTTTTGTCTTTATAACAAATTGTCTCAAATTTTATGATGCAACCAACACAAACAGCAATATATAGTACCACACAGTACTTAAGGTTGAGCGGTCCAAATATGACTAAGGTCATGACCCTTGCTTAGGGTATTGCACAAGATGCAGGCATGGTATAGATAGAGGACGTATTTGAGGTAGGCCTCAAATGAGAAGGTCTTGCATACAGGTTTATGCGCATTGTTGGTAGAATCTAGTTCCCAGCAGTTGCAGTATTAATGTCATTGTCCAGCTGTGTTTCAGTTGAAAACTACCATAAACTCCTAGAGGCTTTTCGAAGTTCTTCACTACATTTTCTAACATAGACAAGTCACAAGGTGGTAACTTGTTCCTTCATAATCAGCAAGAGGAAAATAAAAATTCCCCTTCAAAAAGGATAGGTACTACAATCATGCGTCTATAATCATATGTCATATTGAAATTTTGTCACATTTACTGAGTAAAATGCAGTTACAGGTTACTCGTGGGTGAGGATCATCCACAAGCACGAACCAGAAGCAGCTATTTCAGACATACCCTATAGACTATGCTCCACTGTTTGAGAACATTAGCAGGAAACACAGCCAGGCACATAGGGTCTAATGGATTTCATTTAATATTTTCTTGCCTATTTCTCTACTCTCTGTCCTGGGGGACCCCTGATTGGATACTTCTCTCTCCTTGGATCTCATGCCTTTCCAACTTTGTCTTGGACTGTCTACAGGAGACTATCTTCATCTTCTATCCCTGAACTATTCAAAAGTTTTCATTTTCTCATGAAAGCAATTTAATTGTATGCATTCCAATCACCTGATTTCCTGGCTGTTCTGGTTAGTTTTCATTGTTATTTTGAAACAATCAAGAATCACCTGGGAAGAGGGAATTATATCAGACTAGCCTGGAGGCTTGTCTATTGGGGATTGTCTTGTCTGTTGATTGATGAGTGAGGGCAAAGTCACTGTAGGAGGTGCAACCCCCAGCTAGGTCAGTGGTCCTGGATTGTGTATGAAAGCTGGCTAAATACAAGCTAGAGAGAGTGAGCCAGGATCAGTATTTTCCAATAGTTCTTGCCTTGAGTTACTGCCCCAAATTTCCTCCACAATGTACTCTGGAAGTACAAGATGAAAAAACCTTTTTCTCCTCAAAGCTGATTTTTGACATGGTGTTTAGTATAGCAAAAGAGAGAAAACTCAAATACTGGCCATTCCCTCTCGCCATTTTTCTCCCCTACAAGAAAGTAAATATCTCATTTCCTTGTCTTCCAGGACATGGTAACACATCATAGTTATTGTGTTTACATTAGTATTCAGTACCATCTGATCTACTTTTAGAAGATGAACAGTAAAGAATTTAATGAACTGATACTATATTCACAAAGGGTGGAAGTCAAAAACCACTATTTTTCAGTCTCTTAGTTAAAAGCTCTAAAAATTAGAACCATTAAACCAAAGCTGCTGTGTTGATAAAAACAGAATTTACAGACCCTTAGATATCTCCATTTATTCTCCTGAAAGAGGAGACAATGAGGAAAATCCCAACTTTTCAACAAGTTTAAATCTTTACTCCTAGACAGGAAGAAAGGCAGCTGTCTCCCAGGAGATGTTTCCAATGTGGAGATTCTAAACATAAATGAGCATCTCTCCTGTAGAGGAGACTCAGATTGCTGTGCGCCACCCCATACTTCAGCATCGTATCTGGCTGCACCACCTGCAACTTTACCCTGTGGTGCTGCAGTCTCTCACATCTGCATTCTGAACAAGTTGCCAGGTGGCTCTGATGCTGCTTTGTGAGCAGCTGCAGCTCTAAGATATTGTCCAAATGTCTCACAATGCAGCAAAATACAACAGGACAACGGAGGGAACCATGACTGCAGACTCCGGAAACCATGCAACCTTAGGAATAGACCTGCCAGGTGACGATAAGGCTAAAGTCCTACTTCTTCCAGACTCCGTTACCGTATTACCAAGTTCCTGGCAGCATCCAGATATTCTAGAGACAAGACTAGAGAGAAGGCACAGTTCTTTGTAGAAGATATGAAGCATGAACAACTGAGATATTGATGGGTAGGCTACAGAATTCATTGGGTACAATATAGCCCTTCATGAAAGCTGACTGTAGACTAGTCTGCCTGTCATCAGTAGGAGTAATTGTTAAACTTGAAGGCAGGCATTCAGATGCTCATTGGAGCTTCTTGCCGTTTAACTACCCAGGACTGCTGTTATTACCACTGAAAAATGACTTGTTCCTAATATTGGGCAGTTTCTAAAATATTTGATAATGAAAATTCTTTTTTTGCTTTTATTGCTTTGATAGTATGTTTTCTAAATAAAAATACTGTTTAGAGCATTAAGATTGCAAGCAAAAAACAAATACACATATTTTACCAAATAATAATCTTGTATAGATGAATAAAGAACTAACTTCAAATTAAAGAAATTTCCTTTATAAAATAATTCCCTGGCAACTTTACCAGTACTTTAAACAGCTGAAGAAATCTTTCCTTTCCTATAGTCAATACACTTTGTAAGGTATTTTCTCAGAGATAGGCAAATATTTGGGGTTTTACCAAATCTGAAAGATGAAAGCAAAACAGTCTAACAAAGAAAGTGTATCTTATTAGTGAGCCACACAGATTTGATTTTAAACATGGTGTGACCATTACCCACAAAGTCATGTGTTTGAAGTTTAATCTGGTTTGTTTTCTTAATATGTCGAGAAACATTTTTTAAAAGATCTATTTATTTATTTTATGTCTATGAGTACACTGTAGTTGTTATCAGACATACAAGAAGAGGGCATCAGATCTCATTACAGATTGTTGTGAGTCACCATGTGGTTTCTGGGAATTAAACTCAGGACCTCTGGAAGAATGGTCAGTAGTCTTTTTTTTTTTTGTTTGTTTGTTTGTTTTTTGTTTTTTTTTAATGTAAGTATGCTGTACTTACATACTGTCTTCAGACACACCAGAAGAGGGCGTCAGATCTCATTACAGATGGTTGTGAGCCACCATGTGGTTGCTGGGATTTGAACTCAGGACCTCCGGAAGGGCAGTCAGTGCTCTTAACCGCTGAGCCATCTCTCCAGCCCAAAATGATTTTACTGTGCTGGATTCTTTTTTTTTTTTGTTTTTTTTTTTTTTTTGAGGCAGGGTTTCTCTGTGTAGCCCTGGCTATACTGGAACTCACTCTGTAGACCAGGCTAGCCTCGAACTCAGAAATCCACCTGCCTCTGCTCCCAAGTGCTGGGATTAAAGGCGTGCGCCACCACCGGCCGGCACTTGGTCAGTACTCTTAACCACTGAGCCATCTCTCCATTTCCAAGAGAGGGTTCTTATTAACAAATAACCATGTGATCTCACACAGGCTCCCAGCACAATGCCACCTATCGTATTTGATATTCTCAGAAGGTCCACACCTGTTAGCTTCCAGGACTATGAACCTAAGTACAACTCTTTTCTTTACAAGGCAGCCAGCTTTAGGTACTTTGTTCTGACAACAACAACAACAATAATAGATTAAGACACTAATGTCATTTTGTACTGCTTTGTCCCCGAACACTTTGGGCAGCCAGGGAGCAGCTTATACTTGGAGGAAAGCAGTGCACAAGAACAATGGAGTTGATGGAATGTGAGTCTCAGTATGTCCTCTGTTTCCTCTATCCTTAGATGCAACAATTATATTCCCTGAGGATCAACATGAAAAGCTTTCTAAGATGACTTGACCTGGGTATTTCTGTAATCCCAACTTGTAGGATGTGAGCCAAAGGATGGTGAATTTGAGGCCAATCAAGTGTACACAATAATATCCTGTCTTGATACACCAAGAGCTGAGGGTGTAACCTAAACAGCATCCCCAGGCCCTGGATTTTGATACCTGGGCAGTTTCTAGCCCCCTCCCCTCCTTTTGTGTGATTTTTTTCCATTTGATTAAACCACATGAAATTGCCATATTGAGCAAATTTTGTCCTTCAAATACAATTTCATGTAGCACAAGCATAATGTATCAGGAACAGTGTTATATGTCATGTATATTTATGAACTTGTTTAATTTCTTTGACTTTAAATCCTTGCAGAAGATTCACTTGTAGATCACATTAGAATTTTTTAAGTAGGCAAATTTATTCATGTATCTTAGCATCAGATAGCAGATCTAGACAGGCTTAGAATGCCACGGGGGTGTCTATGGGTCACCCAAGTCATTCCATTACAAAAAGGTTAGCTAAATTAATTATGAGATGACCAACCAATTTCAAAAGGACCTTGAAATATAAATTTCATACAGAAACAGAAAACTAAATTCTTATAAAAAGTTCACATTTAACTTTAGAATAGTATTCGAAAATATAGAACAGATTTTATTGTTTTAGAAAGGCTTGGAAATAAACCTGGAAAAGCGAAGCCATATCCATTCCTTCCTTTCCCATCAACCATCCCGCTGACACTTGGATGTCTCTCATGTGCCTGGCACTGTCTACTGTCTGAGTTAAAGCATATGTAAAGACAGATGTATCCTTTATCACAGGATTCACTCTAGTTCAACCATGTTCCCCTTACAAAATGCACTGCTGGCTTAATTACACAAATGGCTACCAAATGACCCACAATATACACATAATAAGTTTTTTGTGCTTATTTTATGTATTTAACTGCAATTCTTTTAAGTTTTATTTATTCCTTTGTACACTAGCACCTTTTATGTATGTCCTTTACCTCACTTTACTGAACCCTTCAGTAAAATGCCACATGTGCATGGAAGGAGCAGAATTCTTGTTTATTTTTTAACCTTTGTAAGCTATTATTAAATTATACTATCAAGTAAAAGGCTGTCCATTGGTACATAAGATTTAATAAATGTATGGATGTAGCCATATGTCCAAAGTTTCCTCCCACTCCTTCATTGCTTTATTGATGCTTTGTCTGATAAGGACACTTAAAATAAGAGCCACACTGAAAGATTTTAAAATAAACAGTACAGTATATTTAACTATAGGCACTATTTGGCACAGTTCTTTGTGACTAAAAATTCCCAAGACAATCAGCTTATAAAGAGAAAAACTTTATTCTGCCTCACAGTTTTGGAGGTTTCAGCCCAGGGTCAGCTTTCCCAGTGCTTTGGAACTTGTACTGAGGCAACTTATCATGATAGGAGTTTGTTGGGGAACAAGACTTCTCACTTCGTTGGTGGGAAGCAGAAGATAGAAAGAAGGGAATCAAAAACCTGGTGATTCCTTTCAATGAGTTGATCCCCAACAATCTAAGTTTCTCATTGGGGCTCACTCTTCATTTCAATATCCTTCCAACAATACTACTTGAGTGACCAAGTTTTACACACACACACACACACACACACACACACACACACACACACAGTGTTTTAATTTTAAATATTTTTAATCTAAAGAAGATTTCATCACTTTTCTTTCCCTTTTCTCCCTCAAGCCCTTCCCAGATACTTTCTGTTCTCTCCCATTCTCTCCCATTCTCAAATTGATAGCCTCTTTTCCTTTGTCCATATTTGTTACATGCATATATGTCTTTGTGTGTACAAATACACACACACATCTGCTGAGTTTGTGTTTTGTTATTTGTGTGTATATAGTTTCTAGGCTGACTAATCTGCACTGACAACCAATAAGTTGACTCATCCCTGTGAACGGCTAATCCTTCTTCCAGGAGTCAATGGTGCAGTGTCCTGCATGGCTGGGGTACCAGAATCCTAGTGGGGGCAGTAAGTGGATGAAGAAAGGATGGATACACAGAGTCAGACTGGGAGTAATTTTTTCTTTTTTTATTTTTTATATTTTTATTTACATTCAAAATCATTTCCTCTTTCCCGTTTCCTCCCTCCCCGAAAGTCCCATAAGCCCCCTTCCCTCCCTCTTTTCCCCATTCAACCCCCTCTCGCTTCTCTGTCTCGGCATTCCCCTACATCCAGTCTTTCCAGGACCAGGGGTCTCTCCTTCCATCTTCTTGGAAATCTATTGATATGCGTATTGTGTCTAGGGTATTCCGAGATTCTGGGTAAATATCCCCTTATCAGTGACTGCATACTATGTGTGTTCTTTTGTTATTGGGTTACTTGAAAATATCATCTTTAGTAATTTTTTCTTTTTTGCTGCCGCTACTCCTGCAACTTGGAACCTCAGCCCATTTTTCAGGCTGGGCATAGGGAGAGGGATTAGCTATCATTATGTACAGCACAAGAGGAGTTAGTGAGTCTAGATGAGAGGCCTAGAACAAACTCTTGGGCTGTAATCATCTGCAAGGAGGAAGGTAAAGTTGTTACTCTTTGCATATACTGATTAACCACTCATAAACACTCATATTGGGACTCCCAAGGAAAGCCTTGCCATTCCCCTTGAGCCAGGCCTGTATGGAAAAGGCTTTGACAATTTCTCATGGGGCGACTGGTCTTAGACTCCTCAACATGCTTTACCATGTCCAACTACACCTTTACTCATGTCTTCTGTCACTCAAAGCTTCTGCATAATAGTTGCCTGTAGTTCTGTGTCTAAGAGTGGGGCCCCAAGTATTTCCCCCTTCCATCTTAACATGTCCATTGGTACTGGTATTGTTCCAGTCTTGTTATGCAGCTATTTCTAGGAGAGACTGTTTCACATCAGGTTTCTTGGTATTCTGGGCCCTAAAACCTTTCTAGATTTCCTTCTGAGCCATAGAAGCAGAAGCTGTGATATAGATGTAGCCACTGCAGCTGGGCTCCCTACAATCTGTCAATTTCTGTATTGTGTCCAGTTGTTTTCTGTGATGGTCTCCATTTTGCTGAAACAAAAAGCTTCTTTTATGAGAGTTGGTAAGTACAGTTATCTGTGGGTAGAAGGATCAGTTGAAATGTAGTTTGATTTTATACTTTTCTAGTAAAGTGGTGGTAATAGTCCACAGTCCATAACAACACCAAGAAGTTGGTTGGGTTTCTTGATTTTCCTCCTGTCCAATTAGATAAATATTGGTTGACTCCAAGATAAAAGTGTGACTTTTTGCACCTTTATGCATATCTTATCATGCTGGTAGTTGTCCTGGTTCATAGGTGTTACAGCGGAGTCAGGCTGCTTAATTATTTCCCTTCCTTAGCTACTTACAGAATGTTTTCTGGAATAATGGCTGCTCAACCATAGGAAAGAGGCTTTCTAGTCAAGTCAAGCTTGAATCCTGGGTCCAAATCGTGTTGTGTCTTCAGCAATAAGGGTCCATCCTCAACTACTGAAAAGCAACCAAGTGCTACGTGAATAATCTATATTGTTTTTGTAATCACGTGGCCCACTAAGGGGGTTGAGTCTTTAACACATGGATTGTTAAACTACAGCAGGTGCTGAGCTGTATTGTAGAGCCCAGAATGTGTTTGCTCTGCTACTGAATGCCAGTGTTGGTACCATGACCTCTTTTTTCCTGTCTAGACCTCACTTTGATTAGAAGAATAATGACAAGGAACGTAATAAAGTCCATCATTCCCTTTTATTCAATCTTGACTCTTCAATTGGATGTACAATAAATTATTTGGGGAACAAAATTTCCTCAGTAGTAGTCTATTATTGGAAACGTGTTTCTGCACATTGTGCATCATGTCTTGCATCTGTTGAAAGAACTCAAATTTTCACCAACCTCTATGGTTAACTGGAAATTTATTATTATTATTATTATTATTATTATTATTATTATTATTATTATTATTATTATTATTATTTTGCTCGGTGCTTCTTGAGTGAGGACAATTTTTTCCTAATCCTTTTTTTCTCCCTCTGTGTTACTACTTAAAAACATGTGGCAGTGCCATGGGCAGATTTGGCTATCAATAATGGCACCTGGTGGCTGGAAGCCAGAGGTCAAGGCTGTGAAGTGATGGTGCAGTGCCCAGTTCTGCAAGGCCTGCATTGGCTTCTGTGCAGCATCTCTTCCACCAGTCAAAAAAAAACCCACTTCCTAGCCAGATTATCAATGGTACCAAGTTATGACAAACAGTTCTCACTAAGACAAGACACAGCTCTATTCACAGCTTACTTTCTGTGCCTTTGTACCTCACCGAAAGTCATCGTTTATCTAACTATTCATTTATTTACTTAAAAACACACACAGTGAAGACATCAATAGGAGACGCAAAGATATATCAAATAAATACAATGGAACTTAATATTCCATCTCTATCTGTCTAGACTGTTCCATATCTAGTTGGAGACTTATTTGTCTTTCTGAGAAAGAAAATGACCAGTGGGTACATTACTTAGAGAATGACCACAGGACATTTATGGTACATTCTGACCACCAGGGCGTTCCTCTCTACTTCCAGTGGAATGTGACTTTTCACAGTAGAAATCTGGTTCTGAGTTCTTTGGAGGCAAAAAACACAGTTTTATTGTTCAAATTGCATCAAAGGCAGAACCATGTGGGGGTGAGGACAGGAAAATACGACCCTTTGTGATCATAATGCAGGGAAAATGTTTGGCTTAATAGCAGGTTACAAAATAGACTACTTAATCTGAAAACGATAAAATCTCCTGAACAGGGGCAGGCTGAAGTCTCAGATAATGAAAAGACAGCAATATTTATTCACATTGCATGTGCTTGGAGAGCTCTAATGAATAACCCTTTCTTCACTACAATAAGCCCTGTCTAAATTTTGAAAGGGTGGTGTTCTTCCTCAGTGCACTGGAGATAAAAAGCCAAACCAAGAAGAAAATGAGTGAGTCAGTCTTGTGGATCTTAAGCTATGTGAGCAGTCAATCATAGATGGTCCTTAATTGACTGTTATGGAATAATGTACAAACAGAAAAAATCATTATGAACAAAGAAAAGTTGTACACTTGCAGCCTTGACTACTACAACACATATACTATGTGTGTTTATATCTACATATAGATATATACACACACACATGCATGTGCATACCCCAATGTGTGCATGTGCCTACACATGTGCAGGTGTGTGTATGATGCTGTTACAGGTTTAACCTAAAATATACATCATATACTCATGTTTATGATACCTGATATCCAGATGATGAAGCTAATTTGAAAGTCCGTGGAATCTTTAGGACATGGAGAATTTCGTGTGGGCTGAAATTTACTTTTGAGCCTGTATTTTGGTCCCTAGATCAGAGTTTACTGTTTGATTTCTGGTTCACTGTGATGTTGTACCTCCTGCAACATGCTCCCCTAAGGTGAGCTGAGCTGTTCCCTATGATGTACTAAAGCCCAAATGAATCCTTATTCTTTTAAGTTGCTTCTGTTAGATATTGTGGTATCTAACAATACATGTAAGCAATGCATATGCAATTACTGTACCTGTAGGCCTTAACTTTGGATGAAGTTCTACATGGTAAACCCTCAGCCCTCACATTGTTACTATTAGTAGGTACATGATTCTTTAAGAGGTATTTATGAGAAATCCTTGGGTATTATATACACATATATACTGTGTATATATACACATGTATACATCTAAGGCATAGAGACACCTGGCCTTAAGTTCAATCCCCAGTAATTAATGGAGGGAGAGGGAGAGGGGAAGGGAAAGGGGAGGGAGAGAGAGAGGGGGAGGGAGAGAGAGAGGGAGAGGGAAGAATTAATATGATGATGAGCTGGTACAGCTCTTTTGCTATTTTCTCCTATATATCCAGCTCATTCTCTTACAGAGGGCTCTAGAGAGGGAATGTGTGCCTACACACATGGCTTCAGTTTATCTAAAATGCTTTCAGATTCTTGGCTACAGGGCTCACTTGTTTATAGCTTTGAATTGAAGAAAGAATTTGTTTCCCAAATTAACAAGATGGAATAGTAAACAGCTTTCACTACATGACCTATCTGCCATCTAATTTTCTAAAAGATTCTGGGAAACAGAAGAGTTAAGTGTGAAACTTAGAAAAACTTTACAAAGGTTTCTAGGATTTTCTCCTTTAGGAAAAGTATCTCTAGCAAGATGTTTGAACAGTGGAGCTGTTTAAGTTATTAGGACTCCCTCAAGCTCTGTGATGGGAAGCGGAGGTGTCTTCAAGGATGATGTTCTTCACTTATGCACATTTTCATCCTGGGAGGTTCTTGTGTATGAATCTGAGGAGTGTTCCACAGATACTACCAGGGCATACATGATCTAAATATTGCAATAACTGAATTATATTTATAGGGGCCCTTCTATGTCATCTTGGGCCAATGAATTCTCAATCCTTTCTTGTTAGCAGTTAAGAATAATTAGTGAGAAACTTGTTTGGCTTTTCTGGAGATTTGGGATAAATACAGGTAGAGCAAATGGTATGTTGCCTCCATGTCACCAAAGATGTACCTTGAAACCAGCAGAAATGGCATACTAGAAATTTGGATCCTTGTCCTAGCTCCATCCCAAAACACCACAGCTGCTCTCTTCTTTCCCCAATTTGAGGTAATGAGTTGTCAATAAAAGCACTTTGACAGCATCCACGAGAACAGTGCCTCATCCATAAATTGAGGAAGCATGAACATGAACAGTTTAAAATCCCATTAAGACTCCCCTGAGGCTCCAATCTTCCTGCTTCTTTTAGCCTTGACCGTGCAACTTTATCTCAGTGGGTTTTCTAAATTGTTCTGTTAATTTTAGCTGTTTCCAGATAGCCATATTCTAGGTGAATCATCAGGAAAATTGAGGAGAAGAACAAATAGCACCCTGCTTTATTGTGAACCATTTAATCAGCTCCTTAAAGAAAAGACAGGCAAGGTACCTCTCCATTACATGGGTGTTTCTGAATAATACAGAACTTGTGTGTATGTGCATAGATATTTTTAGATGTACACTGTATTAGTCAGACTCATGACACTACAACAAACTATAGGAGACAATTTACCAATAAAACGTTTGCATCTTCTACTTCTAGAGGTTCAACATCATAGTCCTGCATTGGGTCAGTTCTAGTAAAAGTGATGGATACCATCTGTAGGGTTACATGATGGAGCACATCTCAAAGTACTGCAAAGAGGGGGAAGATTGGAGATCCCCAAATACCTTTGAGGGAACAATCTAGCTATATATCCAATCTATGCTACTGTTTTCTGAGAGAGGGACTATTCCTTTAGATGAGCTTTGAGCAGGATACTTTCCCTGGAACTTTTTTCAGAGAGGCTACAAGTAATGTGGATAATGGTAGGTGGATGATGAGCAAAACCAAGGAAAGAATCTGGGCTTTGACTTGGAGAAATAATAAAAAGGAAAGAAAAACTCTAGAAAAGGTATTTTTCATATGAATGAATGAACAATGTGCTAGAGGGAAAAAAACAAAACAAAATACCCAAACAAACAACAGACAAGGTAGACCATGATTTTTGGCTTTGCCAATGATGACGACTGCAAGAAAAGAAGCCTGTTATCATAGATAGGTTAAAGATTATTTGAAGTAGGTTTCTGTCTTAGTTAAAATATTACTGCTGTGAACAGACACCATGACCAAGGCAACTCTTTTAAGGACAACATTTAATTGGGGCTGCTTCACAGGTTCAGATTTTCAGTCTATTGTCATCAAGGTGGGAGCATGGCAGCATCCAGGCAGGCATGGTGCAGGCATAGCTGAGAGTTCTACATCTTCATCTGAAGGGCACTAGTATAAGACTGGCTTCCAGACAGATAGGATGAGGGTTTTAAAGCCCAAACCTACAGTGGTACACTTACTCCAACAAGGCTACACCTACAAATAGTGTCACTCCCTGGGCTAAACATACGTAAACTACCAGTTTCCACATTATTAGGAATTATGAAACTGCAGAGAGGGTCAAAACTATGAGGAAAAGAGTACCCGCCTTAAGAGGTGCAAAGCAAATCCAGTAAAAGAAGATTTGGAGTTGGAGAAATTTGCACATTAATGGGAATTATCTAGTAAAGAGTGTCTTCCACCTTGCAAGGACATTGAAATAAGGGGTTTGCATGATGCCTTCAGTCCTAGGCCATCAACTGCAACTGAGGGTGCACCTTCACCAATGGCCTTCCCTGACCTTTCACACCAAGCCTCAGCTGCTTTCCATGGCCCCTTCATACCTTCAAAACCAGTACCACATTGGTGACTCTTATATATTACCAAGTCCAGACACACAATGGTGTACAACCTTGTATCTCTAGAACACAGCTTCTTTGTGCTCTCAGAAAACACTTCCCATGAGATTTTACCTCACTGATGCTGATCTCTTCTTAATCATTGATAATTTCTTAACTCCAGGTAACCAGCATCAATTGACCCAGTAGTTCCTTCTATTCTTGATATTAAAGTCAGAGCCACATGGCAAAGCTGCTGAGTTCTACTTCTTCCTGGGACTGGAACAACCCCTGGCCCCTTATTCTATTACTAGCTTTATGTTTCCTCTCTGCATAAATTTGGCTGTCCTTAAACTTGTTCTGTAGATTGACCTTGAACTCAGGGACTTGTATGGCTCTATTTTTTTGAATGCTGGGATTAAATGCATGTACCATCACACCTGGACTTATGCTTTTCTTCACCTAGAACCTGCTCTGTCCCAAGCTGCCCTTGACTCAGAGATCTGTTTGCCTTTGCCTCCTGAGATTAAAGGCTTTTACCACCATGTCTGGACCTAAATTTAGTTGGGTGGGATTTTGCCCCAAGGTCACCACTCCTTTAATTCAATTTAATATCCTTAAATGCAGGATTCAGTTCTATTTCACTTCCTGGAACCCCTTTAATACCATGTATTTTATATTTTTTTCTTTTCTAAGCTTGCTATGCTTGTTCAAAACACTCTTCATGAGACTTAACTAGAAAACAGATTCTCTGCTCAGCTTTTTTGAGATTTCCTTTGTCAATGCAATTAATATAAGAATCTCTTTACTTTAGCCTCAGCTAGACACTTCAGACAAGGGCAAAAGCAGCTGTATTCTTCACAAAATTTCACAAAACAGTCTCCAGGCCACATACTGAAATCCTCCACTGAAACCTCTTGGGGGAAGGTCCTCACAGTTCAAATCACTCTCAGTAACAAAATCTTCCATATTCCTACTAGGATAGCCCATTAAGCCCCACTTAAAGCATTCCAATGCTTTTGAAATCAAAGTCCCACAAATCCACATTCTTCCAAACAAAAGCATGGTCAGGTCTATCATAGCAATACCCCAGTCCCTGGAACCAACTTCTGTCTTAGGGTTTTACTGCTGTGAACAGATACCAAGACCAAGGCACCTCTTATAAAGACAACATTTAATTGGGTCTGGCTTACAGTTTCAGAGGTCCAGCCCAGTATCATCAAGGTGGAAGCATGGTAGCATCCAGGCAGGCATGGTGCAGGTGGAGCTGAGAGTTCTACATCTTCATCTGAAGGCTACTAGTAGAAGACTAGCTTTCAGAAAGTTAGGATGAGGGTATTAAAGCCCGCACCAACAGTGACACACCTACTCCAACAAAGCCACACACCTCCCCCAATAGAGCCTAGTGTATACAAACTATCACAGAAATAAAGAAAGAGAGAGAGAGAGGAATGGGGGGAGGAAGGGAGGGAGGTAGGAAGGAAGGAAGGAAGGAAGGAAGGAAGGAAGGAAGGAAGGATGAGCCTGGACAGAAAAGGGGAGAGAATTGCTCCAGAGACATTAATTTGAAAAGAACCTTGAAATTCTAGTATTTCTCTTGCCACTACTAATGTCACCAGCCTGCTTCCAGCCAACATCATCCTTACCTTAAAGCCTGAAGAAGTGCCGCAAACTTTTGGTCTCTCTGGCTGAGCTAAAACACCATGACCATAAACAGCTCAGAGAGGAAAGATTTTATTTTGCTTATACATCCACATTACCATCCATCTCTGAGTGAAATCAGGAGAAGAATTGAAGGCCGGAACATTGAAGCCAGCACTGATGAAGAGGTGATGAAGGTCTATGGCTTAGTGGATTACTCCCTATATCTTACTCATCCTACCTTCTTATACCATCCAGGACCACCTGTTTAGGCATGGAAACTCTCACAGTGATCCGGACACTTCAGCCTCAACCATCAACCAAGAAAATGTCCTACAGACTTGCACCCAGGCCAATCTTGTGGAAAAATTTCTCAACCAAAGTTTTCTCAAATGGCTCTAGCTTGTGTCACATTGACAAAAAATTTAACCAGGATAAGTGCCTAACTCAAACCCTTATCTCTGTCCTTTACCCTGGGTAAGCCTATTCTCAACATAGTCTTCAGAGGAAATATTTTAAATAAACTGTCATAACAGAGCACACCCATGCTTCAAACCATGTTGTGGACTTTCTTTGCTCATTAGAGTTTATATCTTTCTGGGGCATACAGGACTTCTCTGCTATGATTCTTGACGTTTTGACTTTGCTTGGCATTGCCAGGTGCCCTCTTGCCCCAGAGCTTATCCTCTCTCTGAGTCATGCACAGCACAGACACCACCATATTCAGCATCCTTGTTTCCTTTAAGCATTTGTTTATATGTTACCTTTATAAAGAATGCTCACCTACCACTTATCTGAGATGCAATGTAGTCCTAAAACCTCCCTGCTACATTGTGTTTAGGTTCATTTTTAAATTTTAAGTGCATGGTGTTTTGCCTATGTCTATTTCTCTACAGTGTCTGAGGAGGCCAAAAGAAACTATCAAATTCCTTAACTAGAATCATAGTTGAGGGTGTTTGGGATTTAAACCCCATCCCTCTAGAACATCAACCAGTGCTCTGAAGTGCTGAGTTATCCCTCTAGATTCTATACAGTCATTTTCATACATTTAATCCCCTCAAAAAATGTAATGTAATTTTCTGTTTGGTTGTGTTTTTGTATGTGATGACTTTCTTCTCCTAGTTATGAGGTGAAATCCTTCTACTCATGTTTACTGGAATAGCCCAAGTTCCTTAGATCCTTCCTATCACACAGTAATCAACAGTTATTTGTTGGATGAATCAATATATTTATTAGTGAGCTTGGAGATATTTATGAATACAAAATCCACAGTGCCTATTTGTCTCAAGTAAATACATTATAGTCTGTAAATATCATCATAGGTATGCCTGCTAAGCTGAACAATATTTATTTAAAAGCT
Organism: Tokudaia tokunoshimensis; assembly: GCA_036184795.1. Taxonomy (NCBI): domain Eukaryota; kingdom Metazoa; phylum Chordata; class Mammalia; order Rodentia; family Muridae; genus Tokudaia; species Tokudaia tokunoshimensis. The sequence goes on along the minus strand of BTHU01000014.1, from coordinate 104,860,858 downwards.
AAAAAAAAGTGAATGATATACACACCCAGCTTCTTTGAATTCAATATAAGATACAACCATCAAATGAATATTTATAATAACCTTCATATGTGCTTCAGTTAAACCTCGTAACTATGTTATAAGATCAATGTTGTCATCCTCATTTAATTGTTCAAGGAAATGAAATTTGGAAGACATATGATTTTTCTTAGATTTTTATTAAAAGCAAAATGTCAAAAACTAGGTCTCAATTGTATATGTTCTGCTTATGTCCATTATACAGAAAAATGACATTTGTTGTAGCAAAAAACAGTAATTAGAAATAGAAGAAACAGGATCTGAGATCTGGCTCAGTGGATAAAGTATTTGCTGTATAAATGGGAGGGCCAGTGTTCAGTTCTTCAGAACCCAAGAAAGTGCCAGGTGGATGTGGTGACTTGTTTGTAGTCAAAGAACTGAGAAGATAGAGACAGGGAATCTTGAAGCAAGGTGGATCTCCATAGTATTCTGTATCAGGAAGCCCTGAGTTCAATTTAATGACTATGACTCAATGAAGAAGGTGGAGAATGATGGAGGCAGATTCTCAGGGTCAACCTTGGTCTCTATAAGCATTCATACATGAAAAAATGAATGTCGTAATACTGAGGTACACGTACTATATAATCACCTATTTGAAATTTATAATGTGACTCCTCCTGCTCTTAACTTCTCAGAACTGCAGTTTTCCCATCTCTAAAATAGAACCATTTAATTGTAGGTTTGGGATAGATGAGATGAAAATGAGATAATAATTGCATGATACTACCTTGCACCACATCTTATCCCATCATTACATCTTACACACATACACACACACACACATATGTGTATATATACATTCATTTTGCTTTCTCATTTAATGACAGTAAGTTCAATTAACCTAATAAAATGATATTTGGGTAGAATTTTAAAAGTCTCTGGATTATTTTTCTTCACTTCTAAAAATCAAATGCTGCCATCTTTGCTACTGTGACTGTGTAGACAGGTACAGGTAGTGTTATTGCCTGCAGTTACATACGAATGGGCTATCGGGTTCTCTGGATGGAGAGCTGGGGAAGGAAACGGGGGGTGGGGGAGGACAAGAGAAACATGGACTAAGACAACATTGCTGTTCAAAGTCTGTTGTTTACTCAGGGACCGACAATTTAAGGTTTGGGGGTGAGACCGTTCCCCAAATTTGAGAGTCTGCTCAGCGGGGCTTCAGCTCCACTGTTCGGTGGATGTTCCACGGCTCTGCTGCTCTGCGGGAAGGCTGAGGTGTATTTCAGAAGGATGCAGGTGGCTGGCTCCTCTCAGGACACTGCAAATCCTTGAAGAACAATGGACTTCACCTTGGTCCTAGAGCTCTACCGGATGGGGGAGGTGTGGCTCACTGAGATCTGGAAGTTCCTGATCAGAAAGCTGAGTGGGAGGAGGGCACAAGGCAGGGATGCAGGGCTCACCTGAGTAGGAGATCGCTTGGGACACGCTCCGCCAGAGCTCCACCCACACTGCAACACCACAGAAATCTGTGCATCTGCCCTGCCAGGGGTACATCGAGTCCCGCAGTTAGAGGGAGCTCAGCATTTACAGGTGAGGCGCCACCATCTTTGCTCCTGTGACTGTGTAGACAACTGCAGACAGGGACGCAGGGATCACCTGAGTAGAAGATCGCTTGCGACACGCCCTGCCAGGGTTCCACCTGCACCCAGGAGCTAAGCAGCACCACCACAGCCATCTATGCAACTAGTCTGCTAGGGGATATCTGCTCTGCATTGAGTCCCATGAGTAGAGGTGAAACCAAAATCTACTCTCCTGCCACTGAGCAGGCTGTTGCAGACAGAAACACAGAAAATTACTGAGTGTAAGAGCACTTGGGACTTGGAATGCCAGGGCCCTACCTGCACCCAGCAGCTGGGCAGCCCCACAGCAATCTGTGCCAGGGGAAAGTCAATCACCCAGGAGTGTTGAGATAGGCTTGCAGGCACACAGAAGGGACAAACAATTCTCCCACAACTGCAAGTCCTGGATACCCCAACACACCAGAAAAGCAAGATTTGGATTTAAAATCACAGCTCATGATGCTGATAGATGGCTTCCAGAAGGACATAAATAACTCCTTGAAAGAAATACAGGAGAACACAAGAAACCAGGGAGAAGCCTTTGAAGAACTAAGGGAAAACACAACAAAACAGGTTAAGGAATTGAACAAGACATCCAGGATCTAAAGATGGAGGTAGAAACAATAAAGAAATCACAAAGGGAAACAACTCAGGACATAGAAAACCTAGGAAAGAAGTCACGAGTCATGGATCCAAGAATCAACAACAGAATACAAGAGATAGACGAGAGAATCTCAGATGCAGAAGACACCATAAGGAAACAAATCAAAACCTCTTTAGAATTTAATGAAAATGAAGGCACAATATACCCAAATTTATGAGACAATGAAAGCAGTGCTAAGAGGAAAACTCATGGCCCTGAGTGCCTCCAAAAAGGAGTTGGAGAGAGCATACACTAGCAGCTTAACAGCACAACTGAAAGCTTTAGAACAGAAAGAGGCTAATACACCCAAGAGGAGTAGAAGGCAGGAAATCATCAAACTCAGGGCTGAAATCAACCAAGTTAAAAAAAAGAACTATACAAAGAATCAACAAAGCCACGAGCTGGTCCTTTGAGAAAATCAACAAGATAGATTAACCTTTAGCCAGACTAACCAGAGGGCACAAAGACTGTATCCATATTAATAAAATCAGAAATGAAAAGTGAGAAAAAACAACAGAAACTGAGAAAATTCAAAAAAATCATCAGATCCTACTACAAAGGCCTATACTCAACACAACTGGAAAATCTGGATGAAATGGACAATTTCCTAGACAAATACCAACTACCAAAGTTTAATCAGGATCAGATAGACCATCTAAACGGTCCCATAACCCAAAAAGAAATAAAAGTGGTAGAAATAGAAGTGATCATTGACAGTCTCCCAACCAAAAAAAAGCACAGGATCAGATGGTTTTAGTGCAGAATTGTATCAGACTTTCAAAGAAGACCTAACACCAATACTCTTCAAATTGTTCCACCAAATAGAAACAAAAGGAGCACTATCCAACTCCTATGAAACCACAGTTTCGCTGATACCCAAACCACAAAAAGATGCAACAAAGAAAGAGAACTTTAGACCTTATGAATATCAATGCAAAAATGTTGAATAAAATTTTTGCCAAAATAATTCAAGCACACATCAAAACGATCATTCACCATGATCAACTAGGCTTCATCCCTAGGATGCAGGGATGGTTCAATATAAGGAAACCCATCAATATAATCCACTACATAAACAAACTCAAAGAGAAAAACCATATGGTCATTTTATTAGATGCTGAAAAGCATTTGACAAAATTCAGCATCCTTTCATGTTAAAGGTCTTGGAAAGAACAGGAATTCAATGCCCATACCTAAAAAGTAAAAGTAATATACAGCAAACCAGTAGCCAACATCAGACTAAATGGAGAGAAACTTGAAGCAATCCCACTAAAATCAGAGACTAGACAAGGCTGCCCTCTCTCTCCATATTTATTCAGTATAGTAAGTAAAGTTGTAGCTAGAACAATTAGGCAACAAAAGGAGGTCAAACGGATACAAATTGGAAAAGAAGAAGTCAAATTATCACTACTTGTAGATGATAGTATACTTAAGCGGTCTAAAAAAACTCCACCAGAGAACTCCTAGAGCTGATAAACAACTCCAGCAAAGTGGCCAGATAGAAAATTAACTCAAGCAAATCAGTAGCCTTCCTATACTCATAGGATAAACAGGCTGAGAAAGAAATTGAGAAATGACACCCTTCACAATAGTAACAAATAATATAAAGTATCTTGGTGTTACTCTAAACAAACAAGTGAAAGATCTGTATGACAAGATCTTTAAATCTCAGAAGAAAGAAACCGAAGAACTCAGAAGATGGAAAAATCTTCCATTCTCATGGATTGGCAGGATTAATAAAGTAAAAATGGCCATCTGGCCAAAAGCAATATACAGATTCAATGCAATCCCTATCAAGATCCCAACTCAATTCTTCATAGAGTTAGAAAGAGCAATTCTCAAATTCATCTGGACTAACAAAAAACCCAGGATAGCTAAAACTATTCTCAACAGTAAAAGAACTTCTGGGGGAATCAGTATCCCTGACCTCAAGCAGTACTACAGAACAATAGTGCTAAAAACTGCATGGTATTGGTACAGTGACAGGCATGTAGATCAATGGAACAGAATTGAAGACCCAGAAATGAACCCACACTCCTATGGCCATGTGATCTTTGACAAAGGAGCTACAACGATCCAGTGGAAAAAAGATAGCCTTTACAACAAATGGTGCTGGTTCAACTAGAGTTCAGCATGCAGAAGAATGCAAATTGATCCACTTATCTCTTTGTACTAAGCTCAAGTCCAAGTGGATCAAGGACCTCCACATAAAACCAGACACACTGAAACTAATAGAAAAGAAACTAGGGAAGAACCTTGAGCACATGGGCACAGGGGAAATTTTCCTGAACAGAACACCAATAGCTTATGCGCTAAGGTCAAGAATTGACAAATGGAACCTCATAAAATTACAAAGTTTCTGTAAGGCAAAGGACACCGTCCAAAGGACATAATGGCAACCAACAAATTGGGAAAAGATCCTTACCAGCCCTACATCTGACAGAGGACTAATATCCAAGATATACAAAGAACTCAAGAAGGTAGACTCTAGAGAGCCAAATAACCCTATTAAAAATGGGGTACAGAGCTAAAAAAAGAATTTTACCTGAGGTGTATCGAATGGCTGAGAAGCACCTAAGGAAATGTTCAACATCCTTAGACATTAGGGAAATGCAAATCAAAACAGCCCTGAGATTTCACCTCACACCAGTCAGAATGGCTAAGATCAAAAACTCAGGAGAAAACAGGTGCTGGTGAGGCTGTGGAGAAATAGTAACACCTCTCCACTGTTGGTGGGATTGCCAGCTGGCACAACCACTCTGGAAAGCAGTCTGGAGGTTCCTCAGAAAACTGGACATGATACTACTGGAGGACCCTGTTATACCACTCTTGGGCATACACCCAGAGGATTCCCCAGCACATAATAAGGACACGTGCTCCACTATGTTCATAGCAGCCCTATTTACAATAGCCAGAAGCTGGAAAAAACCCAGATGTCCCTCAATGGAGGAATGGATTCAGAAAATATGGCATATTTACACTGTGGAATACTACTCACTTATTTAAACAATGAATTCATGAAATTCTTAGGGAAGTGGGTAGAACTGGAGAATGTTATCCTGAGTGTGGTTACCCAATCACAAAAGAACACACATGGTATGCACTCACTGATAAGTAGATATTAGCCCAGAAGCTCAGAATACCCAAGACACAATTTCACATATCAAATGATGTCCAAGAAGAATGAAGGAGAAGCCCTTGGTTCTGGAAATGTTCGATGCAGCAGTGTAGGGGAATACCAGAACTGTGAAGCAGGAATGGGTTGATTGGGGAACAGGAGGAGGGAATAGTGCATATGAAACTTTTGGGGGAGGGGGGATCCTGTAAAGGGGAAATCATTTGAAATGTAAATAAAGAATATATCTAATAAAAAAAATAAAAATCAGATGCTTGTTGCCTGAATCACCTTCTGTTCTGTGCGCTCAGCTATGAGGTTGGAAGTGATGGGTTCTTCTCTCCTAAGCACAGTGACATAGCACTCTGGCTGCAATGAGATTAGTAGCTCCATCCCAACAAGGCACTTCATGTCATACATTAAAGACTAATTATTCTTTAGAAACATATCTACAGAAAAACAGCATATTTTGAAGAGGTATTTTTTGCAGACACTGTCTTTTAATGTACAGTAAAAATTCCTTCATTTGTCAAAGTGTTTTCTACTTCTGTAGTTACTTTCTTTTTCCTGTGATTAAAGTATCTGAAGGAAGCAGGTTATGGGGGAAGGACTGAGCTTTGGCTCATGATTTCAAAGAGATTTAATGTCACCAGGCTAAGAAAAAACACAGCAGGAACAACTCTGTTTGGGAAGGATGAGCATGGGGTGCTGGCTCACACTGCTGTAGCCCAGGAAGAAGGAGGTATAGGTGAAAACCATAGGAGTATATCATCTTCAAAGTCTTGCTCTTCATAGCCCACTCCCACTAGGCCACCTATTAAAGGCTCCAGAATTACCAAATGTAGTACCACTAGTTAAGAACAAGTATTTATAACATGAGCCTGTTGGGACTTCAGAATCTTATTGCTACCATCATGGTCACACTTGTAGTCACTGACATGTTTTGAAAGTCAAGTTCATGTCAGATTTTAGAGTTTTATACTAAGAGACGGACAGCTAACACCAAGAAAGCAAATTCCAAGTCCTCAAAGGTACTTCACTAAACCCTTAAGTCCCTTCAGATCCCAAGCCTGTAGAGAAGTCAAGGTTAGTAGCTTACCAGACAGAGGCAGGTGATAGTACTCATTGCTTCTCTTTGCTGGCTTGATATTAGCACTAGGGAAACAGAGAATGAAGAAAAACAGTACTCATTCTATAAGTATGTGATAACTGAAGATTGAACCTATGACTTTAATTAATACTCATAATTTTAAAATTATGTCTTTGTTTCATTTTCTATTGCTATAATAACACACCCTGATAAAAGCAACTTTCAGATCACAATGCCAGGTCATATGCATCATAGCAGGGAAGTCCAAGCAGCAGGAACTTGAGGGTAGCTGCTCATGTCACATTCATAGGCAACAGCAGGTAGAATTAAATTACTACATGCATGTTAGTGCTCAACTGGCTCTCTCCATCAATCTAGGATTCACTGTTCCAGGTAATAGTGCCACCAACAATAAACAGGACTTCTCATTTCAATTAACATAGTCAAGATAATTCCCCAGAGACATAAAAGACACAGGCCAGCCTAATCTAAAAAGTACTCCACTGATACTCTTTTCCCAACAGATTATAGCTTGTGTCTGGGTGACAATTAAAATTAACCATTCCAGAGGCCAAAATACTTATAACTGTGATTATGGTACTATTCCATCAATCTGTGCCATGGCCATTCTACATTAACTACATTTATCAAGAAAAAAGAGCCAGAGAAGTCTCTTCCATTTAAAGTAATGAAATTGGAGGCAGGTTGGATAAGACTACAATTTAATTATTATTCTAAAACTAGTACAGACCCATTTCCTGAAGCAATTATCAGAATGGTTTCTGAATGCTGCCTGATTTTTATTGGGCTACTCTACTAAATCCTCATTAGAGCAAGCTTGATTTTGTTTTAAACAGGGAGCATTTGCAAACTGATCCATTTAACAGACAGTTACTGAATATTTATTGTGTGCCAGAAACTATTAGGTATGTGTGATGGGAAGAGTTAGAATTTTACCCTAAAGAAACAGTCTCATAAGGAAGCATGCAGTTCAATAGATAATAATGGTGAAATGAATAGTGTAGAAGCAATTATACAAGACACCAAGCCTATTTAGATCATATAATTTCTTCTATATATGCAAGCAAGACAGAAGAAGAAACTGTCACACTACTGTTTAAGGACTCTTTAAAATGTCATGTTAATACCATTTCTGAAGAGGAAAAAAAACACTAAAAAGCAGAAAATCATACCATAAGTTGTATGGGATGATTTTAGTATCTTAACCATATTTTTAAACAATGAGTTTTACATATGCCATAAATTTATTCTTCCTTACATTTTGTTATGTCTTTTTTTTTTTTTTTTTGTGGTGAGGCTAGGATTGAACCCAGGCTTTTATCACCTCTGTTGTCTTTCAAGCACAAAAGTAAGGGTCAGCTTTCCTAAGAGTATAGCACCTTGGTAAGTTGAACATGCTCTAGTGGAAGGCTATAAATCCAAGAATATTTGGGAATATGAAATGACCTAGATGGATTAAGAAAAAAGAAATGTGTTGGGTGGAAAGGGACATGGGAGAGCCTGGGGAGAGCTGGGTGCGGGAGACATAAATATGATTAAAACTCATTGTACAAAACCCTCAACACAATCATGAAGTGGAAAATAGGGAAGGGAATATATTTCATGATATCGTGTGTGTGTGTGTGTGTGTGTGTGCGCGCGCGCGTGCGTGCGTGCGTGTGTGTGTGTGTGTGTGTGTGGTGTGTGTATGTGTGTGTGTATGTGTGTGTGTGTGTGTGCCTGCCTAAGAGTGACTTCCCAATAATCCTGCCTTTATATAATTTAATTTGGCTTGAACTGGCTCATTTCCCTGTTAGAAAATTGCTCATAGATATGGGTAAGTAATATGGTGATTGCAACACGATTTTAAAATGGCCAAAACTAAACTAACACATAATTTTCATGGATTGGGTCATTCTGAAGAGAATAATACTTGGTTTCCACAATGAATGTTTCATAGAAAATGGTGGTATTTTTCCATAAGCCACACTTATACTGAGAGATGCTTGTTGTGTGTATACTGTATATCCAGACACAGATACTGGTACAAGCCACTATGACTACAGATCATTTCTTCTGTAAATGAAAGCAAATTGTAAATAGAAATTCATGCTGACCCAAAACTGTTTTCTATAGGATGCAATGTGCAGTTTTTATAACTCACTACAGGCATTTCCCTTTCTGTAAGGGTAACCCTAGGCCAAAGACAGGGCTACCCCAGTGTAGATGGCACAGCACTTCATTATTTTTTTCTTTTTCTTGTGTTTTCATCTTCCAGGCGCTTACAAGTACTCCTTCTCCTCAACCACCTTCTAGTCCCAGGCAGGACACATTATTGCCACCAACTAGGCAAGAGTTACTAAAACAATGTCTTCCTCACGAGTCATATGCACCACACATGGGAAAGAATATTTTTCTTCCATCCTACTGCATGAGTATCTTCAGTTATAGGTCAAGGAGCTTCCTGTAAAATACCTTCAGGAGATGAATAATGCTGCAGGAACTATTATGAAACTTTTGAGAACATTAACTATTAAGAAGAAAGGTTACCTCCGCGACCTCTGTTCCGGTAGACTGCACTGAAGAGACAGGTACCCAGGCTTTCCTAAATATAACATCTCTTGGGACACGGCCTGTTGGGGCTTCCACCTGCACCCAAGAATGGGACAGCGCTGTGGTCGTCTGGGTGCCAGATCTGCAGGCCATCGCCTCTGCAGGGTGACCAGCACCACGGAGAGAGTACAGAGTGCCCTCCGCCATCTTTGCTCCAGTGGCCTGGAAGTTGGGACTGCCAGGCTCAGAGACAGACAGACATAATATCGCTTGGGTCTCGGGTGGATTGTGTGTACGTGGCTCCCAAGAGCTGGGCAGATCTGCAGTAACCAGCATGCTAGCTCAGCTGTGGGACTTCTGCCTGGCAGAGGGACGCCTCCTCCCCTCCCCCCAACTCTAGGAGAGATCACACACCCCTGCACAGGGCAGGAGCCTACCAGCCTCCCTTTGGCGACCTCTGCTCCAGGAATCCGCTACGCTGAGCCTTTGGATGTGCAAGGACTCTCCAATATAACATCAATTGGGGCAAGGCACATCAGGGCTCCAAAGTCACTCAGGAGCAGGGCAGGCACCAGAAATCGGTGCCAGGGGAATCCTGGTAAACCGGGGGGGGGGGCAGAAATAGCTTTGCAGGCTCACAGGAGGTCCAACCAACAGCCAGTGACAGCAGGACCAACTAACATCAGAGGTATCCAGATGGCAAAAGGCAAACGTAGGAATGTTACTAACAGAAATCAAAGTAATATGGCACCATCCAAACCCAACTTTCCAACAGCAGCAAGTCCTGGATACCCCACCACACCTGAAAGACAAGATCTGGATTTAAAATCACATCTCATGATGCTATTAGAGGATCACAAGTAGGACACAAATAAATCTAATAAAGAATTACAGGAGACCATGAATCAACGGTTAGAAGCCCTTACAAAGGAAACACAAAAATCGCTTAGAGAAATGCAGGAGAACATGGATCAAAAGATGGAGGCGCACAAGGAGACAACACAAAAATCGCTTAACGAGATGAATCAATGGGTAGATGCACTCACAAAGGAATCACAAAAATTGAATAAAGAAATGCAGAAGAATATGGGTCAACAGACGGATGCCCATAAGGAGGCAACACAAAAACTGCTTAAAGAAATGAATCAACGGTTAGATGCCCTTACAAAGGAAACACGAGAACTGCTTAAAGAAATGCAGGAGACGATGGATCAACAGATGGATTCCCATGAGGAGGAAACACAAAAATCGCTCAGAGAAATGCAGGAGAACGTGGGTCAACAGGCAGAAATCCTGAAAGAGGTAATGCAAAAATACCTTAAAGAAATACAGGAAAATACAAACAAACAAGTGAAGGATCTCAGCAAATCCATCCAGGATATAAAAAAGGAAGTAGAAACAACTAAGAAATCACAAAGGGAGAAAACTTTGGAGATAGAAAACCTTGGGAAGAAATCAGGAGTCATAGATGCAAACATCAACAATAGAATACAAGAGATGGAAGAAAGAATCTCAGGTGCTGAAGATTCCAGAGAAAGCATCGACTCAACAGACAAAGAAAATGCAAAATGCAAAAAACGTGTAACCCAAAACATCCAGGAAATCCAGGACACAATGAGAAGACCAAACCTAAGGATTATAGGTATAGATGAGAGTGAAGATTTGCAACTTAAAAGGCCAGTAAACATCTTCAACAAAATTATGGAGGAAAACTTCCCTAACCTAAAGAGAGAGATGCCGATGAACGTACAAGAAGCCTACAGAACTCCAAACAGACTGGACCAGAACAGAAATACCTCCCATCACATAATAATCAAAACACGAAATGTTCTAAACAAAGAAAGAATACTAAAAGCAGTAAGAGAAAAGGGCCAAGTAACATACAAAGGAAGACCTATCCGAATCACATCAGACTTCTCACCAGAGACTATGAAAGCCAGAAGATCCTGGGCAGATCTCATGCAGACACTAAGAGAGCATAAATGCCAGCCTAGACTACTATACCCAGCAAAACTCTCAATCACCATAGAAGGAGAGACCAAGATATTCCATGATAAAACCAAATTTTCAAAATATCTTTCCACAAATCCAGCCCTGCAACGGATAATAGGTGGAAACCTCCAATACAGGGAGAGAAACAACTCCCTGGAAAAAATGAGATAATAACCTTCTTGAATCAAACCCAAAAGTAGATAACCACTCAAACATAAAGATAGTGTCAAGAATGGCAGATGGCAATAATCATTATGCGTTAATCTCTCTTAATATCAATGGTCTCAATTCTCCAATTAAAAGACATAGACTAGCAGATTGGATATGTAAACAGGACCCAGCATTTTGCTGCATGCAGGAAACGCACGTCAGTTTCAAAGACAAACACTACCTCAGAGTAAAAGGCTGGAAAACAATTTACAATCAAATGGCCCCAAGAAACGAGGTGGAGTAGCCATCCTAATATCAGATAAAATTGATTTTCAACCTAAAGTCATCAAAAAAGACACAGAAGGACACTACATACTGATCAAGGGAAAAATCCACCATCAAGAACTCTCAATTCTGAATATCTATGCTCCAAATGCAAGGGCACCCTCATTCATAAAAGAAACTTTACTAAAGCTCAAAGCACACATCGCACCGCACACAATAATAGTGGGTGACTTCAACACCCCGCTCTCTGAAATGGATTGTTCAGGAAAGCAGAAATTAACATGGACACAGTGAATCTAATTGAAGCCTTGGACCAAATGGACCTAACTGATATATATATAGAACATTTCATCCTAGAGCTAAAGAATACACCTTCTTCTCAGCACCTCATGGTACCTTCTCCAAAATTGACCATATAATTGGTCACAAATCAGACCTCAACAGATATAAGAAGATAGAACTAATCCCATGCCTCCTATCAGATCACTATGGAATAAGGGTGGTCTTCAATGGCAACAAAAACAAAAGAAAACCCACGTACACATGGAGGCTGAACAATGCTCTACTCAATGATAACTTGGTCAAGGTGGAAATAAAGAAAGAAATCAAAGACTTTTTGAAAGTTAAGGAAAATGAAGGCACAACATACCCTAATTTGTGGGACACAATGAAAGCAGTGCTACGAGGAAAATTCATAGCCCTGAGTGCCTCCAAAAAGAAATGGGAGACAGCATACACTAACAGCTTAATGGCACACCTGAAAGCCCTGGAACAAAAAGAAGCAAATACACCAAAGAGGAGTAGAAAGCAGGAAATCATCAAACTCAGGGCTGAAATCAATCAGGTAGAAACAAATAAAACCATACAAAGAATCAACAAAACGAGGAGTTGGTTCTTTGAGAAAATCAACAAGATAGATAAGCCCTTAGCCAGACTAACCAGAGGGCACAGAGATAGTATCCAAATTAAGAAAATCAGAAACGAAAAGGGAGAGATAACAACAGAAACTGAGGAAATTCAAAAAATCATCAGATCCTACTACAAAAACCTGTATTCAACACAACTAGAAAATCTTGAGGAAATGGACAATTTCCTTGACAGATACCAAATACCAAAATTAAATCAGGATCAAATAGACCATCTAAACCGTCCTATAACCCCTGAAGAAATAGAAGTTGTCATTGGAAGTCCTCCAACCAAAAAAAGCACAGGTCCAGATGGTTTTAGTGCAGAATTCTATCAGACCTTCAAAGAAGACCTAACACCAATACTCTTCAAACTGTTTCACAAAATAGAAACAGAAGGAACACTACCCAACTCGTTCTATGAAGCCACAATTGCACTAATACCAAAAGCACACAAAGATCCGACAAAGAAAGAGAATCTCAGGCCAATCTCTCTTATGAATATCGATGCAAAAATACTCAATAAAATTCTTGCCAAACGAATCCAAGAACACATCAAAACGATCATTCACTACGATCAAGTAGGCTTCATCCCAGGGATGCAGGGATGGTTCAATACAAGGAAATCCATCAATGTAATCCACTATATAAACAATCTCAAAGAAAAAAACCACATGGTCTTCTCATTAGATGCTGAGAAAGCATTTGACAAAATTCAGCATCCTTTCATGCTAAAGGTCTTGGAAAGATCAGGAATTCAAGGCCCATATCTAAACATAGTAAAAGCAATTTACAGCAAACCGGTAGCCAGCATCAATCTAAATGGAGAGAAACTTGAAGCAATCCCACTAAAATCAGGGACTAGACAAGGCTGCCCTCTCTCTCCATATCTTTTCAATATAGTACTTGAAGTTCTAGCTAGAGCAATTAGACAACAAAAAGAAGTCAAAGGGATACAAATTGGAAAGGAAGAAGTCAAACTATCACTATTTGCAGACGATATGATAGTATACTTAAGCGACCCAAAGAACTCCACCAGAGAACTCCTACAGCTGATAAACGACTTCAGCAAAGTGGCCGGATATAAAATCAACTCAAGTAAGTCAGTTGCCTTCCTATACTCAAAGGATAAGCAGGCTGAAAAAGAACTAAGAGAAATGATATCCTTCACAATAGCCACAAACCATATAAAGTATCTTGGTGTGACTCTAGCCAAACAAGTGAAAGATCTGTATGACAAGAACTTCAAGTCTCTGAAGAAAGAAATTGAAGAAGACCTCAGAAGATGGAAAAATCTGCCATGCTCATGGATTGGCAGGATTAATATAGTAAAAATCAGCATCTTACCAAAAGTAATATACAGATTCAATGCAATTCCCATCAAAATCCCAACTCAATTCTTCATAGAGTAAGAAATAGCAATTCAAAAATCCATCTGGAATAACAGAAAACCCAGAATAGCTAAAACTATTCTCAAGAGTAAAAGAACCTCTGGGGGAATCAGTATCCCGGACCTCAAGCTGTACTACAGAGCAATAGTGTTAAAAACCGCATGGTATTGGTACAGTGACAGGCATGTAGATCAATGAAACAGAATTGATGACCCAGAAATGAATCCACACTCCTATGGTCACTTGATCTTTGACAAAGGAGCTAAAACCATCCAGTGGAAAAAAGATAGCCTTTTCAACAAATGGTGCTGGCTCAGCTGGAGGTCAACATGCAGAAGAATGCAAATTGACCCATTCTTATCTCCTTGCACTAAGCTCAATTCCAAGTGGATCAAGGATCTCCACATAAAACCAGACACACTGAAACTAATAGAAGGGAAACTAGGGAAGAACCTTGAACATATGGGCACAGGGGAGAATTTCCTGAACAGAACTCCAATAGCTTATGCTCTAAGATCAAGAATTGACAAATGGGACCTCATTAAATTACAAAGTTTTTGCAAGGCAAAAGACACTGTCAAAAAGACAAAGCGGCAACCAACTAACTGGGAAAAGATCTTTACCAACCTTACATCCGACAGAGGGCTAATATCCAATATATACAAAGAACTCAAGAAGTTAAACTCCAGAGAGGCAAGTAACCCTATTAAAAATGGGGTACAGAGCTGAACAAAGAGTTCTCACCTGAAGAATATCTAATGGCTGAGAAGCACCTAAAGAGATGTTCATCATCTTTAGTCATTATGGAAATGCAAATCAAAACAACCCTGAGATTCCATCTCACACCAGTCAGGATGGCTAAGATCAAAAACACAGGAGACAGCAGTTGTTGGTGAGGATGTGGAGAAGAGGAACAGTCCTCCACTGCTGGTGGAATTGCAAGCTGGTACAACCACTCTGGAAAGCAGTCTGGCGGTTCCTCAGAAAACTGGGCATGACACTCCCGGAGGATCCGGCTATACCACTCCTGGGCATATACCCAGAGGCTTTACCTGCATGCAATAAGGACACATGCTCCACTATGTTCATAGCAGCCTTATTTATAATAGCCAGAAGCTGTAAAGAACCCAGATGTCCCTCAACGGAGGAATGGATTCAGAAGATGTGGTATATCTACACAATGGAATACTACTCTGCAATTAAAAACAATGAATTCATGAAATTCCTAGGCAAATGGTCAGAACTTTAAAATATCATCCTTAGTGAGGTAGCCCAATCACAAAAGAACACACATGGTATGCAGTCACTGATAAGGTGATATTAACCCAGAATCTCGGAATACCCTAGACACAATTCATATATCAATAGATTTCTAAGAAGATGGAAGGAGAGACCACTGGTCCTGGAAAGACTGGATGTAGGGCAATGCCAGGACAGAGAAACGAGAGGGGGTTGAATGGAGAAAAGAGAGAGGGAAGGGGGCTTATGGGACTTTCGGGAGGGAGGAAACGGGAAATGGGAAATGATTTGGAATGTAAATTAAAATAAAATATAAAAAAAAAGAAGAAGAAGAAAGGTTAGAAAAAATTAAAGGCAGACCTATGCATCTCTTACTGCTCCTAAAATGTAGTCCTCCAATCTCATCTCCAGCTCTGTAACAGAAAACCCATTGTGGTCTCCCTTTCCTATATGACTCTGTCCCCAACAGATCAAAAACATCTTCTCTCCCAACCTACTTTTCCACAACTCATCCCATTATTCTATCCTTTAACACCAGTAGGCATTCACTGGGAATAGCACCTACGCAGCACAGGGAAAGAGGCCAGCTCATGGAAGACCCTCACCACTCTCTCCTCACTTTCAAATCCAGACTCCTGGTTATATCTCCAGCACTGCAACAGAACACCAGCTGCAACCCTACTATTCCCCCTGCCCGCATCTCCTGTGAATACTACAGTCCATCCCATTTTAACTTCCCTCTCCATATTCATTTCTTGGTGCTAGACCTCAATTCTAGCAGGCACCTGCCTGCTTACCCAAGTCACTCTTCCCATGGTTACATGTAGGCTGAAGGTGGATCCTCACCTGCACTACTGCTCCTGGGATTGAATCTCTCTAGTCTCATCCCCAATTCTGTAGCAGAAAACCTGCTGTGGTATCTCTTTACCCTTTGACCCTAACCAGTGGATCACAAATAGCTTCTTTCTCAATATTTCTTCCCCGAACTCATGCCGTATCCAAGTCTGTGAGAAAATGCCATCTTAGCAGGCCAGTAAAATAGGAAACACAAAGACATCATACTCCAAAAATCTAGGGAAGAAACAGAAACCAAGGATCAAAACATTCACCCATCAAAGACAAATCCAGAAATCAACACCTAGAGTTAAAATCATTACAAACCCAAATGCATAGACACCAATGTAAAAACACAGTAACAACCAAGAAAAGATGTCTCTACTATAGCCCAGCTATCTTACCAAAGCAGACCTTGAGCATTCCAACATAGCTTAACCAAGAAAAAGACTTTAAAACCACCTATATGAACATAATAGAGGTCTTTTAAGAGGAAATAAATAAATCCCTTAAAGGAAGTCAGAAAAACCACAAATAAACTTTTGAAATAAACAAATAAAACCTCTCAAGACCTAAAAATGGAAATAGAAGCAATGAAGAAAACACAAACTGAGGGTATTCTGTAACATAAAATTTTAGGTATTTGAACAGAAAACTACAGAGGCAAGCTAAATCATCAGACTATAAGAGATAAAAGAAAGAATTTCAGACATATGATAAAGTAGATGGTTCCATCACTCAAAGAAAAAGTTAAATTGCAGGAAAAAACCCTGACACAAAATATTCAGGAAATCTGAGACACTATCAAAAGACCCGAAGCTAAGAATAATAGGAATAGATGATGAAGAATCCTAGATCAAAGGCCCAGAATATATTATCAACAAAATCACAGAAAATAAATCTCTTAATGTAAAGAAGGTGATACCAATAAGGGTACAAGAAAACTACATAGGTACAGAACAAAGAGTACAAAGGTACAGAACACTGCATAGACTTCAGCTGAGAAGAAAGTCACTTGCCACATAATAATCAAACACTAAACATATAAAACAAAATTTATTAAAAGCTGCAAGGGAAAAAAATACCAAGTAACATATAATGGAAGATCTATTAGAAATATATCTATTTCTCAGGGGAGGCTCAGAAAGATAGATGGAATTGTACAGATGTAGTGCAGACTCTAAGAGACCACAGATAGCAGTACAGCATACTACAGTCAGCAAAACTTTCAATCATAGATGGAAAAAATAAGATATTCTATGATTAAGTCAAATTGAAACAGTATCTATCTACCAATCCAGGCCTACAGGTACTAGAACGAAAATTCCAACCTAGGGAGGTTAACTATACCCACGAAAACACAGGAAATATATAATCCCACAACAGCAAAATCAAAAGAAGGGAAGCACACTCTATTGCTGCCACCACCATCACAAACAACAACAAAATAACAGAAATCAACAATCATTGTTCATTGGTATCTCTTCTCTCAATTCCCTAATAAAAAGACACAGACTAGAATGGATGGGATAACAGGATTCATTTTCTTGTTGCATCCAAAAATCACACCTCAATATCAAGAATAGATATTAACTCAGGTGAAGGGTTGGAAAAAGGAATTCCAAGCAAATTGATCTAAGAAGGAAGCAGGTGCAGTCATTTTAATATCTAACAAAATAGACTTCAAGCCAAAGTGAATCAAAAGAAATAGGGAAGGACACTACATACTCATCAAAGGAAAAGTCCACCAAGATGACACTTCAATTCTCCCTCTTTTTTTGACATTTCAATTCTTAACATCTATTCAGCAAATGCAAGGGCACCAAAGTTTGTAAAAGAAACACTACTCCAGCTTAAATCAATATTGACCCTCACAATAACTTCATTATTGCCAATAGATACATCATCCAGACAAAAACTAAACAGAAATACTGGAGTTAGCAGAATTGATCAAGTAGACTTTATTCCAGAAATGCAAGGAGAGTTCAATATGTGAAAATCAGAAAAAAAGACCCATATATGAAATATGAAACCCACCATATAAACAGACATAAAAATCACATGATCATCCCATAATGCTGAAAAGTCCTTGACAAAAATCTAACATCTCTTCTAACAAGAGATTAGAGATGCTAGAACATACCTAAATATAAAGCAATTTACAGTAATCCTACGGCCATCATCAAAATAATTGGAAATAAACTCAAAGCAATTCCACTAAAACAAGGGACAAGACAAGGTTCTCCACTTTCTCCATATCTATTCAGTATATAATTGAAGTCTTAGTTAAGGTAATAACATAAGTGCAGGAGATCTAGGAGACACAAATTGGAAAGGAAGAAGTTAAAAGTAACATTGAGGATGATGGGATAGTATGCATAAGTAACCATAAAAATTCCACCAGGGAACTGCTATAGCTGATAAAAATTTTCAGCAAAGCAGCTCGATATAAGATTAACTGAAAAACACAGTAGTCCTTTTTTTTTTTTTCGTTTTACATTTTCTTTTTTTTTAATTTATTTTATTTTTTTTTAATTTACATTCCAAATAATTTCCCCTTTCCCGTTTCCTCCCTCCCCGAAAGTCCCATAAGCCCCCTTCCCTCCCTCTTTTCTCCATTCAACCCCCTCTCATTTCTCTGTCCTGGCGTTACCCTACATCCAGTCTTTCCAGGACCAGGGGTCTCTCCTTCCATCTTCTTAGAAATCTATTGATATGCGGATTGTGTCTAGGGTATTCCGAGATTCTGGGTCAATATCCCCTTATCAGTGACTGCATACCATGTGTGTTCTTTTGTGATTGAGTTACCTCACTAAGGATGATATTTTCAAGATCTGACCATTTGCCTAGGAATTTCGTGAATTCATTGTTTTTAATTGCAGAGTAGTATTCCATTGTGTAGATATACCACATCTTCTGAATCCATTCCTCCGTTGAGGGACATCTGGGTTCTTTCCAGCTTCTGGCTATTATAAATAAGGCTGCTATGAACATAGTGGAGCATGTGTCCTTATTGCATGCAGGTAAAGCCTCTGGGTATATGCCCAGGAGTGGTATAGCCGGATCCTCCGGGAGTGTCATGCCCAGTTTTCTGAGGAACCGCCAGACTGCTTTCCAGAGTGGTTGTACCAGCTTGCAATTCCACCAGCAGTGGAGGACTGTTCCTCTTTCTCCACATCCTCGCCAACAACTGCTGTCTCCTGTGTTTTTGATCTTAGCCATCCTGACTGGTGTGAGATGGAATCTCAGGGTTGTTTTGATTTGCATTTCCCTAATGACTAAGGATGATGAACATCTCTTTAGGTGCTTCTCAGCCATTAGATATTCTTCAGGTGAGAACTCTTTGTTTAGCTCTGTACCCCATTTTTTAATAGGGTTACTTGCCTCTCTCGAGTTTAACTTCTTGAGTTCTTTGTATATATTGGATATTAGCCCTCTGTCGGATGTAAGGTTGGTAAAGATCATTTCCCAGTTAGTTGGTTGCCGCTTTGTCTTTTTGACAGTGTCTTTTGCCTTGCAAAATCTTTGTAATTTAATGAGGTCCCATTTGTCTATTCTTGATCTTAGAGCATAAGCTATTGGAGTTCTGTTCAGGAAATTCTCCCCTGTGCCCATATGTTCAAGGTTCTTCCCTAGTTTCCCTTCTATTAGTTTCAGTGTGTCTGGTTGTATGTGGAGATCCTTTATCCACTTGGAATTGAGCTTAGTGCAAGGAGCTAAGAATGGGTCAATTTGCATTCTTCTGCATGTTGACCTCCAGCTGAGCCAGCACCATTTGTTGAAAGGGCTATCTTTTTTCCACTGGATGGTTTTAGCTCCTTTGTCAAAGATCAAGTGACCATAGGAGTGTGGATTCATTTCTGGGTCTTCAATTCTGTTCCATTGATTTACATGTCTGTCACTGTACCAATACCATGCGGTTTTTAACACTATTGCTCTGTAGTACAGCTTGAGGTCAGGGATGCTGATTCCCCTAGAGGTTCTTTTACTCTTGAGAATAGTTTTAGGTATTCTGGGTTTTCTGTTATTCCAAATGAATTTTTGAATTGCTCTTTCTAACTCTATGAAGAATTGAGTTGGGATTTTGATGGGGATTGCATTGAATCTGTGTATTACTTTTGGTAAGAGGCTCATTTTTACTATATTAATCTTGCCAATCCATAAGCATGGCAGATTTTTCCATCTTCTGAGGTCTTCTTCAATTTCTCTCTTCAGAGACTTGAAGTTCTTGTCATACAGATCTTTCACTTGTTTGGTTAGAGTCACGCCAAGATACTTAATATGGTTTGTGGCTATTGTGAAGGGTATTATTTCTCTTACTTCTTTCTCAGCCTGCTTATCCTTTGAGTATAGGAAGGCTTCTGACTTGCTTGAGTTGATTTTATATCCGGCCACTTTGCTGAAGTCGTTTATCAGCTGTAGGAGTTCTCGGGTGGAGTTCTTTGGGTCGCTTAAGTATACTATCATATCGTCTGCAAATAGTGATAGTTTGACTTCTTCCTTTCCAATTTGTATCCCTTTGACCTCTTTTTGTTGTCTAATTGCTCTAGCTAGAACTTCAAGTACTATATTGAAAAGATATGGAGAGAGAGGGCAGCCTTGTCTAGTCCCTGATTTTAGTGGGATTGCTTCAAGTTTCTCTCCATTTAGATTGATGCTGGCTACCGGTTTGCTGTAAATTGCTTTTACTATGTTTAGATATGGGCCTTGAATTCCTGATCTTTCCAAGACCTTTAGCATGAAAGGATGCTGAATTTTGTCAAATGCTTTCTCAGCATCTAATGAGATGACCATGTGGTTTTTTTCTTTGAGATTGTTTATGTAGTGGATTACATTGATGGATTTCCTTATATTGAACCATCCCTGCATCCCTGGGATGAAGCCTACTTGATTGTGGTGAATGATCGTTTTGATGTGTTCTTGGATTCGGTTGGCAAGAATTTTATTGAGTATTTTTGCATCGATATTCATAAGAGTGATTGGCCTGAGATTCTCTTTCTTTGTCGGATCTTTGTGTGCTTTTGGTATTAGTGCAATTGTGGCTTCATAGAACGAGTTGGGTAGTGTTCCTTCTGTTTCTATTTTGTGGAACAGTTTGAAGAGTATTGGTGTTAGGTCTTCTTTGAAGGTCTGATAGTCTGCACTAAAACCATCTGGACCTGTGCTTTTTTTGGTTGGAAGACTTCCAATGACAACTTCTATTTCTTCAGGGCTTATAGGACAGTTTAGATGGTCTATTTGATCCTGATTTAATTTTGGTACTTGGTATATGTCAAGGAAATTGTCCATTTCCTCAAGATTTTCTAGTTGTGTTGAATACAGGTTTTTGTAGTAGGATCTGATGATTTTTTTGAATTTCCTCAGTTTCTGTTGGTATCTCTCCCTTTTCTTTTCTGATTTTATTAATTTGGATACTATCACTGTGCCCTCTGGTTAGTCTGGCTAAGGGCTTATCTATCTTGTTGATTTTCTCAAAGAACCAACTCCTAGTTTTTTTGATTCTTTGTATGGCTTTATTTGTTTCTACTTGATTGATTTCAGCCCTGAGTTTAATGATTTCCTGCCTTCTACTCCTCTTTGGTGTATTTGCTTCTTTTGGTTCCAGGGCTTTCAGGTGTGCCATTAAGCTGTTAGTGTATGCTGTCTCCCGTTTCTTTTGGCGGCACTCAGGGCTATGAATTTTCCTCTTAGCACTGCTTTCATTGTGTCCCATAAATTAGGGTATGTTGTGCCTTCATTTTCCTTAACTTTCAAAAAGTCTTTGATTTCTTTCTTTATTTCCACCTTGACCAAGTTATCATTGAGTAGAGCATTGTTCAGCCTCCATGTGTACGTGGGTTTTCTTTTGTTTTTGTTGCCATTGAAGACCACCCTTATTCCATAGTGATCTGATAGGAGGCATGGGATTATTTCTATCTTCTTGTATCTGTTGAGGTCTGATTTGTGACCAATTATATGGTCAATTTTGGAGAAGGTACCATGAGGAGCTGAGAAGAAGGTGTATTCTTTAGCTCTAGGATGAAATGTTCTATATATATCAGTTAGTTCCATTTGGTCCAAGGCTTCAATTAGATTCACTGTGTCCCTGTTTAGTTTCTGCTTTCCTGAACGACCCATTTCAGAGAGCGGGGTGTTGAAGTCACCCACTATTATTGTGTGCGTTGCGATGTGTGCTTTGAGTTTTAGTAAAGTTTCTTTTACGAATGAGGGTGCCCTTGCATTTGGAGCATAGATATTCAGGATTGAGAGTTCTTGATGGTGGATTTTTCCCTTGATCAGTATGTAGTGTCCTTCTGTGTCTTTTTTGATGACTTTAGGTTGAAAATCAATTTCATCTGATATTAGGATGGCTACTCCACCTCGTTTCTTGGGGCCATTTGCTTGTAAAATTGTTTTCCAGCCTTTTACTCTGAGGTAGTGTTTGTCTTTGACACTGAGGTGTGTTTCCTGCATGCAGCAAAATGCTGGGTCCTGTTTATGTATCCAGTCTGCTAGTCTATGTCTTTTAATTGGGGAATTGAGACCATTGATATTAAGAGAGATTAATGCATAATGATTATTGCCATCTGCCATTCTTGATGCTATCTTTATGTTTCAGTGGTTATCTACTTTTGGGTTTGATTCAAGAAGGTTATTATCTCACTTTTTCCTGGGTGTTGTTTCTCTCCCTGTATTGGAGGTTTCAACCTATTATCCGTTGCAGGGCTGGATTTGTGGAAAGATATTTTGAAAATTTGGTTTTATCATGGAATATCTTGGTCTCTCCATCTATGGTGATTGAGAGTTTTGCTGGGTATAGTAGTCTAGGCTGGCATTTGTGCTGTCTTAGTGTCTGCATGAGATCTGCCCAGGATCTTCTGGCTTTCATAGTCTCTGGTGAGAAGTCTGATGTGATTCGGATAGGTCTTCCTTTGTATGTTACTTGGCACTTTTCTCTTACTGCTTTTAGTATTCTTTCTTTGTTTAGAACATTCGGTGTTTTGATTATTATGTGACGGGAGGTATTTCTGTTCTGGTCCAGTCTGTTTGGAGTTCTGTAGTCTTCTTGTATGTTCATCGGCATCTCTCTCTTTAGGTTAGGGAAGTTTTCCTCCATAATTTTGTTGAAGATGTTTACTGGCCCTTTAAGTTGCAAATCTTCACTCTCATCTACACCTATAATCCTTAGGTTTGGTCTTCTCATTGTGTCCTGGATTTCCTGGATGTTTTGGGTTACACGTTTTTTGCATTTTGCATTTTCTTTGACTGTTGAGTCGATGCGTTCTATGGAGTCTTCAGCACCTGAGATTCTTTCTTCCATCTCTTGTATTCTATTGTTGATGTTTGCATCTATGACTCCTGATTTCTTCCCAAGGTTTTCTATCTCCAAAGTTGTCTCCCTTTGTGATTTCTTAGTTGTTTCTACTTCCTTTTTTAGTTCCTGGATGGATTTGCTGAGATCCTTCACTTGTTTGTTTGTATTTTCCTGTATTTCTTTAAGGTATTTTTGCATTACCTCTTTCAGGATTTCTTCCTGATGACCCATGTTCTCCTACATTTCTCTGAGCGATTTTTGTGTTTCCTCCTCATGGGATTCCATCTGTTGATCCATCGTCTCCTGCATTTCTTTAAGCAGTTCTCGTGTTTCCTTTGTAAGGGCATCCAACCATTGATTCATTTCTTTAAGCAATTTTTGGTTTGCCTCCTTATGGGCATCCATCTGTTGACCCATATTCTTCTGCATTTCTTTATGCAAATTTTGTGATTCCTTTGTGAGTGCATCTACCCATTGATTCATCTCGTTAAGCGATTTTTGTGTTGTCTCCTTGTGCGCCTCCATCTTTTGATCCATGTTCTCCCGCATTTCTCTAAGCGATTTTTGTGTTTCCTTTGTAAGGGCTTCTAACCGTTGATTCATGGTCTCCTGTAACTCTTTATGAGATTTATTTGTGAACTTCTTGTGATCCTCTAATAGGATCATGAGAAGTGATTTTAAATCCAGATCTTGTCTTTCGGGTGTGGTGGGGTATCCAGGACTTGCTGCTCTTGGAGAGTTGGGTTCGGATGGTCCCACATTACTTTGATTTCTGTTAGTAACATTCCTACGTTTGCCTTTTGCCATCTGGATACCTCTGGTATTAGTTGGTCCTGCTGCCACTGGCTGTTGGTTGGACCTCCTGTAAGCCTGCAAAGCTATTTCTGCCCCCCCTGGATTACCAGGATTCCCCTGGCACTGATTTCTGGGGCCTGCCTGCTCCTGAGTGTCTTTGGAGCCCTAATGTGCCTTGCCCCAAGTGATCTTATATTGGGGAGGCCCAGCACATCCAAAGGCTCAGCCTAGTGGATTCCTGGAGCAGAGGTCGCCAAAGGGAGGCTGGTAGGCTCCTGCCCTGTGCAGGGGTGTGTGATCTCTCCTGGGGGGGGAGGGGGCATCCCTCTGCCAGGCAGAAGTCCCACAGCAGAGCTGGCGCGCCGGTTACTGCAGATCAGCCCAGCACTTGGGAGCCGCATACACACAAGCCGCCCGAGACCCAAGCGATATTATGCCTGTCTGTCTCAGAACCTGGGTGTCCCAACTTCCCAGTCACTGGAGCAAAGATGGCGGAGGGCACTCTCCGTGGCGCCGCTCACCCTGCAGACACGATGGCCTGCCGATCTGGCACCCAGAGGACCACAGAGGTGACCCGTTCTCGGGCGCAGATGGAAGCCCCAAGAGGCCGTGTCCCAAGTGATGTTATATTGGGGATAGAGCCTGGGTACCTCTTGCTTCAGTGCAGTCTGCGGGAACAGAGGTCGCGGAAGGAAAGCTGGTAGGCTCCCGCCCAGTGCGGGGTCCCTCTGCCAGGCCCACAGTAGTCCTTCTGTATACAAGTGATAAACGTACTGTGGCAAAAACAGAACAAAACAAAACAAAAAAACCAAGGAAATAACACTTTTCACAATAGCTTCAAATGATATAAAATATCTCGGGATATTTCTCACCAAGTGAAAGACTTGTGAGACAAAAAATCAAGTTTGTGATGAAGAAATTGGAGAAGACATCAGAAGATGGAAAGTTGTCCCATGCTCATGAAACTATAGAATTAACATACCCAAACTGGCCATTCTAGAAAAACCAATCAACAGATTCAATGCAATCCTCATTAAAATTTTAACACAAGTTTTTACAGACTACTAGAAATGGAGTATAAGGAAACTCAACTGACCATCTCTTGTCACAAAGCATGGTGACAAGAATTCAATTGAGTTGTTGGCCAAGAGGTTTCATGCAAATTCCTAAACAACACAAGCTGTTGATAAGACAAAGGATTCTCCTTCACAAACTAAAAGCAGGGCCTCATTGCTGAGGACAGTACCCATGCAAGTCATTGAACACTAAGAAGTTAGCTGATATCTATGCAGCCTTCACCCATCATTTTCTAGTCTTTTTGGTGCAGAAAGGTACTCTGCAGACTACTTAAAGAGAAATGTGGACACCAGCCAAGCCACAAAACCTTTGACCTACAATCTGTCCTGCCTACAAAATATGCTAGGGAATTGTACAGAATTTGTGGGAGTAATGAACTATTATCTGCCTTGACTTAAGGCCTACCTAATAATAGGGAATCCATGCCTGACAATCCTTGGGTAAGAAGAACCAGAGACTAGATAGCCTAGAGACTTGGATAAAAGCAAATACCACAGGTCTAAAAAAGTTTTAATAAAATGACTCCTGATGCAATTCTGCTACACCCATAGATCACTGCTGAATCCAGTCATCATGAGAGAAGCTTCCTCCAGCAGCAGTTGGGAACAGAGGCAGAGATCTACAGTCAGACATTACCTGGAAAGATCTAAATGGAAGGTCTCCATCAAATTCCTCCCCTCAAAGCTCAGGAAACCCCATGGAAGAAGAGCCAAAAAGGGCATCAGACCCAGAGAGGATAAAGGACAGCAGGATAACAAGTGTCTCTTGTTATGAACCAAGCAAGGAGCATGTGAGTGCACAAAGACTGAAGCAGCAAGCACAGGGCCTTATGTGGATCTGTACCAGGTTCTCTGCATATATATAGTATAGCTATTAACTTAATATTTTTATGCGACTTCTGGCCATGGAGTAGTGGGTCTCTGACTCTTGTGCCTGCTTTTGGGACTCTTCTACTCCTGTAGGCTTGCTTTGTTAAACTTTGGTGTGATACTTTTGCTTCATCTTATTATATTTTATTTTGTCATGTTTGGTTGTTACATCTTAGAAATTTGTTCCTTTCTAATAAGAGTCAGAAAAGGAGTGGATCTTGAGGGGAGTAGAAGAAGGGGAAATTATAATCAGGATATATTGTATGAGCAAAGAATCTATTTTCAATAAATGAAACAAATGAATAAAAATGCTTTGGCAGGTTATTCCATACTCTTTGCTTGATTGCATTGTGTCTCTTATAGTTCAGAACATGTTCTCTGATCATATTATAAGTCATTTAGGGTGCAGGGGCCCCATTTCTTGTACTGTCTTCTGGTCCAGGGTCTTTCCATGAAGTGTGCTTACCAATAGATGCAAGTTAATTGAATGAGTCACTGAATTGGTGGATGGCTAACTCACTAGATAGATGAATGGATGAGTAGATAGATGGACCGGTGGGTACATGGATGGGTGACTAGCTAGATGGTGACTAGATAGATATATGGGTGAGTAGATAGATGGATGGGTGACTAAATAGAGGGATATATGGGTGATTAGATAGATAGGTGGGTTAAAGGAAAGGCAAGTCCTTGGCCCATTGATAACTACACTATTTCTCTAGAAGATACAGATATTTTAATATAATTTCTGTAGTTGTTACACTTTAGTTTTAGCATGGAGATTTGTTTCTGTAAACTAGAGTGAAACAGAAAAGCAGCCACTTAGGAGCAGCTCTGCTGAAATAATGAAAGAAAACTATAAATATCTAAAAGAATAATTAAATGTAATCATAGATAGATTAATGATGTCATTTCAAGGAAAATATATCTAAAACTTAGGGGCAAGTTATATCACTTTCATGGTAGATAAGGCACCTCCATTTTAACTTTGCATATAAGTCAGATTATATGTGTATTTCAGAACTTGATCTGAGAGCAAGGATAATGGACTATGATTTATATGAAGTTCGGTGCAAAAAAATATCCAGAACCCCATGCTTAAAAGTTGTGCAGAATTTCAAAATGATGATGTCATATCCCAGAAGCATTTAAGTTCAGGACTCCATGCACCTGGCACTTCTCAGGCCATGATATAAATTCTACTTAATCATTCTTTTTTATTTTTATAACCTTTGTGGATTTTTTTCTTTTTGGCTAGCTTTTGTTCTTTAATTTTGCATTTAGTGTTTGTATCTCAGGGTGGTCTGAAATGCACCATGCTCTCAATTTGGCTTGAATTCTCAATTTTGAGATTCTCTTGTCTCAGTATCCTAAGTGTTATCATTATACAAGTTCACCAAACCTGGCAAAAATGCTGAATAAAATAGTTTGCTTAGGACTACTCAATGTTAGCCATAAGGTTTCTATTCCATGGTTATTGTAGATGTTTTCTACTGTTTGTATTTTCCATTACCTAAAACACTAATTTTTTTTGTATTTCAATATCTTAACATTGTATTTGAAGAGCACAGTGGTTAAGAATATGGCTGTTCTTGCAGAGATCCAGGATTATTAAATAGCCAGGACACTCACGCAGCTCACAACTGTCCATGACTCTAATCTTAGGGGATCCAATACCCTCTCCTGGCCTGGGGGAGGGACATCAGGCAGACAGCTGACTCTCAGCTCTTCTCATAGTGATCAATAGATGTTGAGAATTTTATCTGTGTCATTTGGTCCCATATTCTGGTGATCCATTCAATTGGGCTAGTCTGCATAGCTTACTATGAGGCTTTTTGTCCAATCAGTTGGACTGAATTCTGGGCTGAAGTTACTGCTCATTTAACAGAATAATTGCCTAATATGCATGAAACCTGTGTTTGGGCTCAAATAAAGCAGGTGTGTCACGTGTTCCTCTCATCCAAGCACTCACAATGAAGAGGCAAGAGAATTTTGAGTTTATACACATACACACACACACACACAAACTTACAGAAACATTCACACACTCATACACATACACACTCACACATTCACACACACACGCACATTCACACACATATACACAAAAGCACACATTCACACATACAATCACACTCACAAACACATACAGCACACTTAAACACTCTCACAAACTCACACACACAGCACACTACCACACAAACACACATTCAAACACACATATATTAGCATACATACACACTCACACACATATAGAAATTCTCTCCCACACTCATTATACACACAAACACTCATGCACATTCACATACATATAGCACTCATATACACACTCACACTCAAGCATACTCATACATAGTCAAATATATTCATACTCACACATGCTAACACATAGACACACTCACATTAACACACACTCAAACATACACAAATATACTCATACTCACACATACTAACTCAGATACACTCACACTAACACACACTCAAACATACTCATACTCACATACACTCACACATACACACAAAATCTCACATACAAACACATAAACACATACACATGAATAGTAATGCACAAACACACACAATCACAGACACTCACATGCTAACACACACATAAATTCACACACACAAGCACTCACACACATACTAACATACATATACTTACACACACTCAAATACACACTCATACACAAACACACATAGTCACACACTGTCACATACTCACACACACTCACAGACACACCAACTCATACATACTCACACAGAAACACACAGACACAATAACTCACACACATATGCAAGTGAACACATCAAACACAAGCACAAAATACTCATATACATACTCACACACCCACAATTTCATACACTAACACACCCATACAGATATACACATAAACATACTCACACACATTCATACACACACACCCACAAGCACAGACTCACATACACACACATTCATACTTTTTGTTGGAAATTTTGTCATGGAATATTTATTTCTACTTCTTAATTTAGTCATTACTACAACCCTTGTGAAATGTGACATTTATTTACCCATTTTCCCCAATGTCTGTGATTCATCATGTACTATATTAAACAGACATTTTTATTTTGCATATACAAAATTTTATTTTATACTCAGAAATAATGGGTATAGATAGAAGACCATATCATAAAGGTCTAGACTGTCCTTAAGATTTTAGAAAACAAACTTTACCTAAGGAAAATATAATAAAGTTTTGTGTTCATTTAGTGTGTTGAGAACCCAGACTTTGATGTTTCGAAAATATTTTGTGCTTTTGCGCTTGCAGATTGGGGATATAACTCACTGGTAGAACCCTGCATAGCATGTGTTCGGCCCTAGGATGAATTCTCGGTACCTCAAACAAACATCTTGCATCTCTGTACAGTTCTAGGAGATTGTGAGGAGACTGAAGACTTAGGTATAATTCTTTGTTTAATTCATTCTTTTCATGTTACATTTTTCCTCGATTGACTAGCAGGTGAAACGTGTGAAAAGCCCTTGCCTGAGTCAATACTTCTTCGATAAGTGGGACTGATTTACTGGGACTCTGTACAGTCAGCTCTCCTAAGGGCTCTCACAGCTAAATTTGTTCAGAAGCTTCATCAATGTTGATTATACCCTAGAAGATAAAACTTAAGAATTTTGATTTAATTGTCTTTAAACTTTACCTGTTTCTTCATGAGGTATAAACTTGCACTAACCAAGATAGAATAAATTACTACTGAATGTATCTCTCTTCTCTATAATTGATTTGCAAGGGTCATCTCAAGGTATCAAATGATACCTCCCAGGGATCACTTCTCTAAAACACATTCTGGGGTATAGCAGGCAAAGGGTGGGCTGACTGAACAGTCACCTGTAAGAGTTTCAGTATCTTCTCACAGGCAGAAGCCCCATGGAAGATAGTTGTATGGTCAAGAGTACAGCAGGAAGGGCAGTAGAAGTTTACAGAAGTCACCAAATAGGCTTTACATACACCCTAACTATAAGATGAGGCAGTCTAAAATCAGCAGGAAATAAGACAGTTGGCTCAGGGAAAGAATGATGTAGAAATAACTGGAAAGATAGAGTAGGAATAAGTGAGTGGGCACTTGGTAATAGCTTCAATTTCATAGTCATGTCTAGAACTTTGTGTCCAAAGATACATGACCCAATTCAAACTAGCTAAAAGTTGCAGAATTCCTTAAGTAGGTGTCAAAATGTAAGCTGGGATCAACACTAAATGAATGGGTAGTCTCAGCTCTACATGGCTTCCATTCTTTTGCTTTTCCTCTTGTCTTGGTGACTGTGAGAACAAGATGGCAGCAACTGCTTTGGTCTCTGTCTGTAAGAGGCAAGGGTAATCTCTTAAAGATCCTCAGGGAAAAAAGATAAAAGCAATTGATACAAGTGTCTCCTTTGAGTTCCATCACCCCATATCAGGTCACATGTCTGAAAGCAATTGTTGATAAAGCAATTCATTCCATCTCCTGGTCAACAGAGCTCATCTCTAGATGTGGTGTTTGCTTACTGTAAGGTCTTCTCTGGCCAGTGAGAACTCTACCACCTAATAACACACTGAGTTATTTAAAAGGTAGGTTTTATCTTCCAAAACAGGAGTTAAATTTCAGAATACTTGGGCAGTGAGGATCTCTCTGTTGTGAGAGGAAAAATGAAATGTGCTTTTGGAAATAAATATTTCCCTTTTTCATAATGCACTTCATTATTTTTATTATGGAAATGATCTTGCTCCCTTTAAAAAAACTATAAATAATCACAAAAGCATAAAGAAGAAAATACAATTCTATATGTTTTCACCATTGCCACTATTCAAAGAAGCTCTTGCTGATTTGTTTATGTCAGACTCCTGGTTGCTAATCACAGAAACCTATGTTAATTCAACTTCTTAAAAAAAATAGCAATTTATGTAGAGCACACTGGCAATATGCCAAGAAAAGGGATCCCAGAAATTAGCATGTAAGAAATTCTGCCCTTACCCTTTCTTCCCATCCAGGCATCATATAACTGAACATAACCACCCCACCACACAGATTCCAACTCCTTCTCTTGCCATCAAAACAACCTGTTTCTTTCCAGAGTCAAACTGTTTTCTTGAGTTCCTGCTGAGAGTTCATTTGTGGTCCAGCCGTAGGTGGTGAGGAATCACTCACATAGAATAATATGACTATGAAAACTCAGTCTTAAATGTAAGTAGTGGGTCATTTATCAGAGAAAGACAATGTAGGCATGTGTCTCCAACATATGCTATTACTGAAGCCCATGCTAAGTTATTACTGTACATGGTTGGTACCACAGAGGTATGAGCCTCTCTGCAAAAACATATGCCATAGAGACTATTCTAAACATGAAATTGCTTTTAAAACGATAGAAAATCCAGGTGTTACACCATGAATTTCTCTCCCATATGATTATAATTGCTTGAGAAACACCACTTCCTGGGGATGTGTAATAATCCTTGTAGCAGATGCATTATGTCTTATTTGTCAAACGATTGGAGAACATGTTAAGAACATTCTCGATACCTTATCACATTAAGCAATGTTTAAATATAAACCTGTGTAAAGTGATTTTTGTCTTCCTGGTGAGTTACTCCCATAGAGTGGAGTAAGATTAGGTGAGCCAAAAATTTTGATGTACATTGTTAGTTTGTTTTCTAGAAAGGCTTGCTAAGTTCCATTTCTTACTGTAAAGATTAATAATAGTTGTCACTCTGTGAAATGCATCACAGAGAAGTTGGTGTCTAATCATCTAGAGATATTCCCTTCATTGTCAATGAACTGTCACCAACTCAAAACAACAAAAATATTGGTGTTTCTCAAGAAATTATAATAATGTTTTCATTTTCATTGGCACCGAAGAATCTATTCTAAACCTTTTATTTAAACAGAATTTCCAGATGTTGCCTCCATTCTATACTCATTTAAACAGCTAGGGATTCACTTTTCCAATCTTTCTTATCTGAAAGCTTTAGGCCAATCACACAGTGGCCAGGTTTTGTCTTTCTGGCCTCAGTACAACTTGCATTAGAAAGGTCTAAAGTTTTGATAAATATTCTAGACAATAATGACCAGAAGGCAGGACTTTGAAGAATACCGGGCTTAGTGAAAATTCCTCAAGTGAACTATCAAGAAGTCAAAGTTAGATTTCTGCCTCTCATTTGTGGTGGGCTGTTCTAGGTTGAAAAGGAAATATATTCAGAAAAGAGCTGGGATTGTATCACTTGTGTGTCATCCCAGATATCCTATGAAAACTCAGAATATCTATAAAGTGGGCTTGGACATTCTCAAGAGGAAGGTTTAAAGTCTGATGGAACTATAAAGGTAGAAATGATGCTGGGCATTTTCTCAGATATTTCAATTTGAATTCCTAAATTACAGCTAGCATTATCTGATAACAGAGAAACTAAGGACAAAAGTCAAGAAGTATAAATATTTAGTATTCACAAGAGAACACTAGATTGATACCAACAACATTGCTCATCTGGACTTCATGCTGTAAATTATGGTTGTACGATAAATGATAAATGTCTGCATTGTTTTATGGATTCTTCTTTCGAGGCTATTATCATGTATTTGTGTGAAGACATGTTGACTAGCAATTATCAAAAGTGTCATATCAAGCTCTATGGTTATGACCTGCTCTCATATCTTCTATGATCAGAAGATATGGCAGTGATGAGTTCAGTTGTTCACCAGCTCTCTGCCCTGCCAGTAAGCATGCTTTCTGGAAGCTAGATATTGTCCATACAGAACTTATTCAGTCAAAAGAATATAAAGCTATAGTATTGGCAGTGCTTTGACTAGCAGTTATATTGGATATTACCTCCTGAGCATTGGCCTATGGGACATATCAGGTACACCAGGAACATCTCTATCAAGAATATGATTTCAGCAAGGCTGAACCATCTGAAATAGGTGGAAAAGATATGTACATAGAAAATACAGAAATGGATGTAGAGTTGATCTTTGTGAAAAGGGGAGGTCACCTCTATGAAGAAAGCTCTAGAAGAATATAAAAAAATTAGTGATATATCTAAAAAAATTATTGAGCACAATCACCATTATCAAAAGCTCCAGGGTCTTTATGACAGCTTTGGGCTACGAAATATCACTACTGTTAGCCAAGAAAGTTCCCTTGAACAAACTATGATCATGATCACACTGTCTTTGCTTTCTGTTGTCTGCTGTCTTTGGCTTTCTGTTAGGGAAGAGCTCACAGCTTCCTTTGGAAAATACACCAGTTTTAAATCAAGGATAGAGACGAAAATGTTCAGTTCAGACCATTTTTTTTTGTGGCATCCCCCACAGCAGTTGACCCCATTAACAATTTATTTAGTTTTGCCTTTCAAAGCCACAAAGCAAAGCAGCAAGTCTGCAGCACAGCCTTCAAAGCAAAAAGAAGTTAGCTTATGTCACACTTTGAGACTATTTTCCTACATTTTTACTCTAATGACATTATTGACAACCCTGAGAACTTGACTTGCAGGAGGGTATATGGCTTCCTATTTGGATTCCTCATTTTTGTTTTTTGTTTTGTTTTGTTTTCGTTTTTGTTTTTATTTTTGCTTAAGGCACAGACATTTCATGACTCGAAGTCTATATATTCATCACTGTTTACATAATCACAATACTGTGCACAGATCCCTGTTGTAGACCACACCATATTGATGCTCATTATGAACTAGTGTTGTATTTGTAGGGTTCTTTGGTTTCTAGTATATATATATATGTTAAGGATGTGCATTGATTTTATCTATTTGTCAGTATATTTATATAAAAACTATGATCTTGGAAAATGATGGCCAAAAACTGTCTTGGAAAATGGTAGCTTGATATTTGCATATATTGTACAAAGTCATGTGTCTTCATTTGTATTAGCTTGTTTTGGAGGTGTGCTTGTGCAAGTGAATGAAAGTAAAATTTGATGTGTGTTTCTATTTAAAAATAATTTACATCAATAAGAGGTATTTATTGATTTCATTGGTATTTGTTTTAAAGTAAAACTGCTTCCTTGCCTTAAAAAAGAAGATGGAGGAAGAAGAGGAGGAAGAGGAAGAAGAGGAAGGGGAAGAAAAAGTCATCAAAATTGGACCAAAGGAGAGGTGGCATCCTAGAGATGGAAGGGAGATTGCAGGCAGATCTCCAAGGCCTGCAGTGACTAGAAAGACAAAGAAGGAGAATGAGTTTGCTTATGGGATGAGAGTGATATGAATCCATCTTCCTCAACTTTAGACACTGCCACCACAAGAAACAGTTCAAAAGTACAAAGATGTAAAATGAACAATCACCTGAAAGAATCCAGAAATATGAGAGGTTAAAGTCTTTGTTTCAAATATTGTTTCTATTTTTAAAAGCTGTGTTTGTGCTCATGTAACTTAATTCACTTAGCATAATGTATCCTAGGCCAATATGTTGTCAAAATTGTAGAGTATTATTCTTTTTAAATGTTGAATTGTAAGAAGGAAAGAAACAGAAAATAGGTTTGAATAAAATCTATTTTATATAGGGGACGAAGTTTAAGTTCCCAAACCCCCTGGATGTGTGACATCCTGGTTGGCAAGTTGAGACATGAATGCTGAACAAGGTACCCAGACACAGTTGCACAAACCAACCCTTGTGAATAGGATAAGTGTGCCACAATGAAATTTTCCTAGGAAAGTACCTTTTCCCTGAATCTTGATTGGTGAAAAATATAACTGTAACTTGGCACAGCACAGATGATTATGGCTTTTGCAATTTTTGTGCTTAAAATAAGTTTAGCAACCAGATCTGTTCTGTCCCTAATCCATCAATAGCAGCTTGGTTACAATAAATTTTCTTTTCTACATTCACTTGGTGGTTGAGTTGTATTGGATTCAAGCAGACTCCATAACATTTGGTACACTTGCCAGGAATCCAATTACTCTATCCAAGAATCTGGTTTGTAATAATTCACAGCCAATATTCCAATGTGTGTAATATATCACACATTCTTGATCCATTTATCCATCAACAGACACTTGGGTTGGGTTGTGGTTTGAATTTGAAATGTCACTCATAGGCTCATGTTTGTCGCCCTTTATGGAAGATTTCAAGCCTTTAGAAGGTTGAGCATTTACTGGAGGTTTGTTAACCTTTCTTCACTACCTGAACAATTTTCTCCCTGCTGTGGCTACGGTATGCCAGCTCCTCCCTCCCATGCCTGCTGCTACATTTTTTTCTATCATGTAGACTCAACTGCTTCTTAAACTGTGAGTTTAAACAAACTGTTTTTTCTTTAATTTTTTTTCTTTAAGTTGGTCTTGTCAAGTCATTCATTATAGTGGTGAGAAAAGTAACATAAATTTTCTTCTACCTAACAATTCTGAATGGTGTTGGAATGAATAGTACAGAACTCTCAAGATGCATGTCTTAATTATTCTGAAGTGACATCACAGGACAATTGTGTTTTTAGTGTTTCTAAGGACTCTCTGTAGTGTTTTCCATGGCTGATATAACTATTTTTATTGTTATTAATAGTATGGGATTATAGTTTCTATACATTCTCACCAATACTTGCTGAATAAAATAAAATATTATTCTAAAATGTGTGAACTGATTAAAATCACATCACTTATCTAAAGAACCTCAAATAATTTGACTCATAGTTGCAGAAAGTAAACTTGTTTCCTTGGGATGGGGGTCAATGAAAAGGAGGAAATAGTTTCTTATGGTCATAAAACTGTAATTAAATAGTTTATTTATTTTTATATTATGTACATTGCATTTTGCCTGCATGTATGTACAGACAAATCTAGGAGTTACAGACAGTTGTAATCTGCCATGTGGGTGCTGGGAATTGAACCCAGGTCCTCTGGAAGAGCAGTCTGTGTTCTTTACATTGAGCCATCTCTCTAGTCCATAAAACTGTACTTAAACAAATGAGTAAGTTCTAGAAATATACTGTACAGTGTGGTACTTGTAGCTGACAATATGGTGTTATACATTTAAACATTTGCTAAAGAGGGTAAATATTGCATTAATTTTTTATCAGGAAAAAAGAGAAGGAAGAGGAGGTGATGGGAAAGAGTTGCAATTACCAGGCGGGAAGTAATGGACCTATTTATTATTTTGACCAAGGTGATTGTAAGTGCATATGTTTGGACTCATCCAATTGTATTCATTAAATATATTTAAGTTCTAAATATTAGTCAATTTTAATACAACCATATAATAATATATTGATGAAAATAAAAGAGAAAAAACACAAGACACATTTATGGTTGAGTGGTGGCATCAAGTTTGTGTTACAGACAGGGTAACACAGGCATTTAGGTATACTACACCTACTCAGTGCTTAATGTGAGTCTCATGATTGCAGATACAGTGTGGCTGGAAATATTTAAAAGCCAAAGAGAATTATGTATATGAGAAACTGACTAGATGTTCTCAATGGGAAATTGCTTTGTCTATGAGTAGCAAGAGTACTATACAAAAGGAGATTCCATCTTACAACAGAAAAAGAGTGGAAAGTGTTCTGACGTTCTGGTGCAAAGAGTGTTTCTATGTAAAGGAATAAACAGGGGCTGATGCACTCAGGCAGCTGATTCCACTGATGGGCAGAGGGAAACCTGGAATGTGGAAGGTTTCATAATGCATCACTTCAGCTTGCAGAGGAGCTGCCAATAAGAGATCGATTTGTGAG
Source organism: Tokudaia tokunoshimensis (assembly GCA_036184795.1). Lineage (NCBI taxonomy): Eukaryota > Metazoa > Chordata > Mammalia > Rodentia > Muridae > Tokudaia > Tokudaia tokunoshimensis. The sequence goes on along the minus strand of BTHU01000014.1, from coordinate 104,824,326 downwards.
GTTCAAGTCTAAAAATAGAGCTACCAACTAATCAGTGCTAATCTTTATGTTATGTTTTTTTATAACCTGGTGTCAGCTGAGTGTCTAGGATCACCATAAATCTGCTTAGAAAAAAGAACTGAAGTGTAGAAAGGAAAGTTGACTTTGTGTTATAAATCAGTGGACAAGTTTCTCTGATTGGAAACCAGAGAGAGCCTGTCTATCATCTCAGCATCATACACAGAGCTTTTGGATTCACAGTCAACATTGGGACTTTATTCTCTATCAGTTCCACAGATCAATCAACAATAAATGATGGTTCCTCTCTGCTTGACACTCCCAATGGAGAGCTGTCCCTGGTGGTAGGAAAAGGAATCACACAGAAGGAAAACTTGAAGCATGTGGGTTCAAAAGAAGCATAGACTCTCTAGCTTACTTAAAATCTTATTACTCTGTGTTTTTGGCAGAACAGTCAAGACACAGGCTCTTCAAGTATAATAACAACTAGAGATTCCAAGTCCGTTTGTCTTGTGAGACATGGTGTTCACTGCCTACCGCATTTTCTGTGTTTGGATCACTGCAGACAGAATTTGGCCTGCTTGCAGAAGGAATATAGGTACTAGTATGTACACAGTTCAGAATATATGAGAATTAAGAATTATTGTCCCAAAAAGTGTAAGGAGCTAGGCTACTTAATGTTCATGGAAATATCAAATTCATTGTTATATTCCCAGGGGTCTGATTTGAATTATATCACCAATACAGTATTAGTTGGGTTCTCTATAGAAACAAGGCTATATAATGAATATATATCCAAAGGATATTTGTTATATTTCATTACCTGATTGAGTTTGGGCAACCCAACAGTGCCTGCCTCTCACTGGAGAAAGTGAAAACCCAGTAGATACTCAGCCCATGAGGCTTGCTGCTTCATGAATCCTCACCTAGTTCTAAAGTCCTGCAAGTTTTTGGAATCCACCAGGTCTGCTGTCTACATTAGAAGCCAAAGGAAGCTGGATCCTGGTACCCATAAAGGTATTCAGCAGCAGAAACATGGTAGTTGAACTTTCCAGGGAGAGCCAAGGCAAGCAGGCTTAAAGCAAAGCCTTTGCCTTGGATCTCCGGTTAATAGATAGTATTGAGCCGGGCGGTGGTGGCGCACGCCTTTAATCCCAGCACTTGGGAGGCAGAGGCAGGAGGATTTCTGAGTTCGAGGCCAACCTGGTCTACAAAGTGAGTTCCAGGACAGCCAAGGCTACACAGAGAAACCCTGTCTCGAAAAACCAAAAAAAAAAAAAAAAAAAAGATAGTATTGATCATATTTAAGATATGTCTTCCCACTTTAAATTCTTTCATAGAAAAAAACAAAAACCTAAAACAAAAATACCCCTCAGAGATATGAACATCAACTTGCTCTATTTTGATTCTAGATCCAGTCTATTATGAACAAAGATTAACCATAACCATCAGCCCTCATGGGGCTGGTTATGGCTTGAAAGTTACCCATTTATCTATGTGCTATGGATTGTCAGTTTTCAGGATGTTAGGAAGTGATTGGATCCTGGAGACTCTGAGCTAATCAACAAGTTAATACATTGATGAGTAGCTCTATTGGTGAGCCCTAGAGTTGAAGATGGTGGCCAAGTGAAGAGATAGGCTTTGGAGCACATCCTTTGCCTGTATATCCTAAGATGCCTTTGTTCAGTTGTCTCCTTGGTTTCTAGCTGTCCTTACAGGATCTGCTGTGATGTACCATGCTTTTCTACTGTGAAAGGGATGACATGATGAATCAGAATATATATTCTCCCCTTGTCTTGTTCACATGTATGTTTCATCATAGCACTTTGAAAATAACTCAAGCAAGGAGAAAGTGTTTAAAAAATAAATAAATAAATAAATAAATAAATAAATAAATAAATAAATAAATAACAATAGGGACAAATATATCCAGGGCAAGAAATCATGTCAGAGGTATTTCCTTCCACAGATGACACCATTGTCAGTAAGAATTTATTGCAGAAGGACCTTCCTACTCTCTGCAAATGGGAGTCAAAATTGTTAGCACCTTTTGAAAAGCAATTTGTCAAAGTATTTTAAGAACTCTAAAAATATTCACACTCTTTGACCCAGTTATTATTCTTCTGGATGTCTAGTCAAAAGAAAGGATTTTATGACCAGAAAAAAATTACAAAGGTTTTCATAACATCAGAAATGCTTATTATATAGAACAAAAGATTGGGAGGATTTTAAAGAGCCAAACTATTGAGATATTATGGTTTCTATATTTCATGAAATATGATATAGCACTAAAGGATAATTTTAATGAAAACCATGCTATTAAACTAATGTTTCCAATTTGAAATTACATATACTTATTTACTAAAATAAGAACTATGTGATTTGGATCTATTTTAAAACACTCCTGAATGAAAACCCTTTTGGAGACAATGTTTGGACAAGTCATTGTGATGATGACGTTACTATTCCTGATTCATTTTTTCAGCTGGAAGATGGCCACACCCTCCCTCCTTTGGTTCAAGATGTAGCCACTTGACTTAGGTGAGCCACTGGAGTGTGATGAGAGGAGTCATGCCTTTCTGCCTAGGCAGAGCACCAAAAGCAGACAAGACAAGTCTCTGTTGCTTCTGTGCTAGTTTGTGGGACAAGTAAGGCTCACTCAGGGGCTTTTCCCAAGCCAGGGTTCAGAAGAACAAAACTATAGATGCATCACCTGGGCTCACAATACTGGGCTCAGAAAATGAATGTGTGATTGTAAGCTGCTGAGGTTTTATGTATAATTGCTTGTTATTTCAACAAAAATTATTTTGAAATCATTTTGTTTTAGAATACTATAGTTTTGGATATATCCTTATAAGCATTTAGTGATTGTCTCTCTCTCTCTCTCTCTCCATACACACACACACACACACATACACACACACGCATACTTTTGACAAATTGCTTTTTAAAGGATGCTAACAATTTCGACTCCTTTTGGCAGACAGTAGAAAGGTCCTTCTGCACCAAATTCTGAATGAAGCTTTGACGATCATACACACACACACACACACACACACATATATATATGAGAGAGAGAGAGGATGCATATGTGTGGCATGTGTGTGTGCATGTATATGTGTAGGTGTGTATGTATGTATATGATGCATATGTAAATGTATGTTTAGACTTTCAAATAAGGTTTGGAGGACTGTGCCTACTGCCACAGGGAAATGACCATAGCCTGACTTTATTAACTCATGCTTCTTTTTCCACTATTAAACTTTTTAGTTTTCTTAAGAAAAATGAGGACCTTTTCATACTTTATATGAATGAGAACCAGGAGTAGCTAATGAAGACCAAGACACAGGAGCCACTAATAGCTTCCTAAAGTGCTTTCAACCCCTCCTAGCACATTTGTATTCTTTCCAAGTAGTGTTCTCTTCATTATCTCAGAAGAATAGGGATTGGCTTCTCCACTATTTTCTTATTAAAGTGTGTGATGGCATTGTCACATGACAGACATGATAGAAAATTTCAAAACAAAATAAAACAAAACAAAAATCACCTAATATTTAAAGTACAGAATGAGCCCACAAGAGATAACAGCAAACAATTATCAAAATGTTCTCTGGAAACAATATTTTTTAATTTCACAAATGAGAAGGAGAACTCATCTATAAACTTATATGCCAATAACGTATCTAAAATGCTCATATATTTATCTTATGATTAAAAGTGGTGGGCAACCCATTCCAGTTGTTCTAAACCCACATGAAGACAAAGCTGTACTTCTGCTGCATATGAGCCGGGAAGCCTAGGTTCAATCCGTGTATGCTCTTTGGTTGGTGGTTCAGACTCTGTGAGCCCCAAGGGTTCAGGTTAGTTGACTCAGTTGGTATCCTGCAGAGCTCCTATCCACATAGGGGTCACAACCCTTTGTCCAGTTCTTCCATAAGAGTTTCCAAGTTCCATCTACCTTTTGACTGTGGGTGTCTGCATCTTTCTTAATTGGTTGCTAGGTGGAGCTTCTCAGAGGACAACCATGTCCTGTAGCCAGGCAGAAGCCTCAGTGGAGTGATAGGAGTTTGTGGAGTGACCCACAAACTTCTGACTCAAAATTTATCCTGTCTACAAGAAATGCACAGAGACTGAGGGAATAGCCAACCAATAACCATCCCAACTTGACCATCCATCTCATGGACAAGCACCAATCCCTAACACTATTAATAATACTGGTATGCTTGCAGACAGGAGTACAGGTGTCTTCAGCTCTCTTTCTTATAGCACCCATGACTACCAGCCTAAGAGTGGCATCTTGAACAATGGGCTGGTCCTGTCCATATCAATCATTGATTAAGAAAATGACTTTCAGACTTGCCTATAGGCCAGTCTTATGAAGGCAGTTTCTCAGTTGAAGTTCTGTCCTCTAAGATGTGTGAAGTTGACACTAAACTAGCCCACACAGTAGTAAAATAATTGACACAATCATCCTTTGTCTCTTTGGTTCCCAAAGGCTGGGACTTTAAACCTAGAGCTTAAATCATTTGCAAGAAACATGCCATAATTTTACACTGAGTCTGCTGATAAACCCCAAATCAAGACCTATAAGAAGGTACCACCTTTTCAGTTAGAGGCTCATTGCACACTAAGTCTTTAGTCAGGGGATGAAAGAATAGTTGTAATAATATCTCAGTGTATGTCAGGGAGGCTCTGTAGTTTACATATCTCTCCCTACCTGTCCCCCACAGCCCATCACACCAGATAGATTCTTAGATTTCTTGGGACAAGTAAAACCTTCAGACTCAGATTTCCTTCTTTCTTTACAACTGTACTGCTCACACCTGCATCCTATCTGGGGATCTGGGGATGTCTACCCAACTGACTCAGTCCTGAATCTTCCCTCAGTCTGACCACCTGTGCTCCCTTGCTGCCCCTGGCTGCCTCCCTGCAAGCCCCGCCCATCACACCTTCATTTTCACAAGCATCCGTGTTTCTTCAGGATCATCCCTATCTGCATATTTGCATATTTTAGGATATATCTTCTCCATACAACCCAGACATTAATCCTGTTTGACCCCAATCCCTCCCCCAACCTGGCAAAACTTATCACCACTTGATTACAGCTGTCCCTACTGGCTCGCTTCTTATCCTCACCTACTGTTATTCCTTTGTCACTGAGATACCCTGATCACCTTCCCCAAAACAGGTCTCCTCAAAATACGTTCCATTTCCCTCAGGACACACACATGCCTAGTTCTCTCCTTCCTTCCTTCCTTCTTCCTTCCTTCCTTCCTACCTTCCTTTCTTCTCTTTTATGTGGAGCTGGCTGATTGCTTGTTATGTCACTAGAATGTAAGCTCCTTGTAGAGAGGAACTGTGTCCAGTTTGCACTCCATGATATCACCTATGCTTGGGATAGAGTTTGGCACATACTAGGAACTCAAAATATCCTGTTATTTCTAACATCATAGGAGAACAAATAAATTAAATGGGACCACTGAAAACAGGAGTTTGTTGGGAATACGGAAAGTTGATTTTAAAAATTAATTGCATTATTTACTACTTTGATTGGATTAAGCTTTTTTTCCTTTGCAACGAGGTTTCAGTTAGCCCAGGCTAACTCTGTAGCTAAGGGTGGCCTCGATCTGCTGATACTTCTACTTCCAACATATCAGGAGATGTTTCTTTTGAAATGATGAAGTTGCAAAGTTATTGTGGGGCTATGCTGATTTCTTTGCATAAGTTTCATGAGGAATATAATTATGTGTTTATTTATTTATTTATTTATTCTTGCACATATCTACAAAGCCTTTGTATTTGAGGCAGCATTAGGAATTTGCAGCCTATATATAATTTATGGTATTCAAATAGCCTGTTAGGAAGGTATACTTTTTATTTTCCCTCCTTTTCTTTAATCTTTGACCTTATATAAAGTCATCTTCTACAGAAAAGACAGACAATAATTTCTATCAACTACATGGCATTGTTGTTGCAAAACTGGACACAGTTCAACTTTATTAGGTTCCATATTAATCATGGCGCTTGCAGTGCTTAAGGAGCATCGACTTAACTCAGATTAGCTTTGAAAATGGTTTGCAAGTGCTCCTTAAGACATCAAGACTTCCTTCTCCCTGTCTTTGATTGCCATTACTGGTGATAACCACCAGATATTTTTACATAAATCATGGCACTTTCTCTCTTTGAATCTGACCACTTTCCGAGTGTCAACTCTCCAGGTTTGCCAGCACCATTATGGACAGCATCAGGATCCTTTACTGAGAAAGTGTTAGGAGGCAGTGGGCAGAACTGATGACATTCAGTCCTGCCTGTGGGAGGCAGTGGGCAGAGCTGATGGCATTCAGTCCTGCCTGTAGGAGACAGTGGGCAGTGTAGAGGGTGTTCAGTCCTGCCTGTGATCTGACAAATCCATCAATAGCTACCCCTCCTCAACCCCAGCTCTCGGAAGCAGAGGTTTCTGCTTAGAACAATGAGCTGACAAGCAGAAGAGGTGTTTCAATAGGAAAAAGAGTTTTACCAACAAAATGAAAATTGTCAAATTCTCTGCAGAAATGTAAGGGAGGAGACAGTCCTGTCTACCCATCCCACTTTGGAGAAGTGGCACATTGGTGATTTCACAATTAAAGAATATCCCAAAAGCCAACTGTTCCTCTGAAATGGAAACATTCATTCCCCTCCTAAGATATTAACTACTCTTAACTCTTTTTATTCTGAAACAGTGTCAATCAATTTGAATTCTTGTGGGTTTTAAAAAAAATAATTGTGCAGATAGGCAAAAATTAAAAAAAAAACTTGGAAAGGAAAATACACGTGTTAAGCATACCAGGAGCCAGCCCAGGCTGAGATGTTCTTTCTGTGGATTCTTCTTGAGGCAGCAGAGGGGGCAAGAGTATTAGTGGGGGTAAGACTTTGTCTTAAGAAATTCTGGGGTAAGATTTTGTCTTACAGAAAATTTAAGTTTGCTGTATAATAAAAAGTTTACTTATCTAAGTAGAAGTTACTTTGCTAATGTAGCTGACCTGCCTTCTGTGCTCCTCTGAAGTCTGAGACTTCAGTTTCAGGCACTTAGCACCTCATCCTAAAACAGCATGAGATGAAAGGATTAGTTGCTAGAGCCTTTTTCCTATTGTCCAGATGCCTCTTGCTTGTCAGTCTAGGGGGAAGTTAGGAGCAATAAATTTCTATTGAACCAGTAGAAGAGAATAACACTCGCAGAAAGAAAAACTTTTATATAAGTGAATATGAATAATCTCACATAAGTTCATACACAGCTTCAAACATACACATTTCCACACAAATTCAGGTGGGCCCAGCTTACATGCATTCTCACAATTTCATACTTACACACACATATACATACATTCTCACAATTACATACTTACACACACATCCATACTTACATATGCATATGGAGCAAAAGCCCAAGCACTGGTGCAGATTCTGGATGAAAAATGGACTCCAATATTTATTGCATGGAGAAAGAAAAAGCTTCCACCTTTTTAATGCTGAATAAATTAAATCCACGTTTGTAAGAGAAAAGCTTTGTTTCTTTTAATAAGACTAAGCCCATCTTTGCTCCAGCAACAGGGCAACTGGGACCTCCAGACAAAGGGACAATCAAGCATAATATCACTTGGGTCTCAGCAAGCTTTGTGTGCTCCCTGCTCCCAAGAGCTGGGCAGTTCTGTGGTCACCTACACGCCAGCTCTGCTGTGGGACAACTGCCCTGCAGAGGGACCCGCACTGGGAGAGAGCGCACCCGCACAGGGAGGGAGCACACCAGCCAACCCTTGGTGACCTCTGCTCCTGGGATGAACTACACTGAGCCTTTGGATGTGCAGGGATTCCCCAATATAATATACTTGGGGCAAGGCACATCAGGGCTCCAAAGTCACTCAGGAGCAGGGCAGACCCCAGGAATCGGTGCCAGGAGAATCCCGTAATCCCGGGAGGTGGGGGGCAGAAATAGCCTTGCAGGTTCACAGGAGGTTCAACCAACAGCCAGTGACAGCAGGACCAACTAACACCAGAGGTAACCAGATGGCAAAAGGCAAACGTAGGAACATTACTAACGGAAATCAATGCAATATGGCACCATCTGAACCCAACACTCCGACAGTAGCAAGTCCTGGATGCGCCATCACAACCGAAAGGCAAGATCTGGATTTAAAATCACTTCTCATGATGCTATTAGAGGATTTCAAGAAGGACACAAATAAATCTCATAAAGAAATACAGGAGAACATGAATCAATGGGTAGAAGCATTTACAATGGAAACACAAAATTCACTTAGAGAAATGCAGGAGAATATGGGTCAACTGATAGAGGCCCATAAAGAGGCAACACAAAAATTGCTTAAAGAATTGAATCAACCAGTAGATGCCCTTACAAAGGAAACACAAGAATCGCTTAAAGAAATGCAGGAGAATATGGATCAACAGATGGAAGCCCATGAGGAGGAAACACAAAAATAGCTTAGAGAAATACAGGAGAACTTGGGTCAACAGGCAGAAATCCTGAAAGAGGTAATGCAAAAATACCTTAAAGAAATACAGGAAAATACAAACAAACAAGTGAAGGATCTGAGAAAATCCATCCAAGATCTAAAAAAGCAAATAGAAACAGCTAAGAAATCACAAAGGGAGACAACATTGGAGACAGAAAACCTTGGGAAGAAATCAGGAGTCATAGATGCAAACATCAACAATAGAATACAAGAGATGGAAGAAAGAATCTCTGGTGCTGAAGATACCATAGAAAGCATTGACTCAACAGTCAAAGAAAATGCAAAATGCAAAAAACGTGTAACCCAAAACATCCAGGAAATCCAGGACACAATGAGAAGACCAAACCTAAGGATTATAGGTATAGACGAGAGTGAAGATTTGCAACTTAAAGGGCCAGTAAATATCTTCCACAAAATTATGTAAGAAAACTTCCCTAACCTAAAGAGAGAGATGCTGATGAATGTACAAGAAGCCTACAGAACTCCAACAGACTGGACCAGAACAGAAATACCTCCCGTCACATAATAATCAAAACACCAAATGTACTAAACAAAGAAAGAATATTAAAAGTAGTAAGAGAAAAAGGCCAAGTAACGTATAAAGAAAGACCTATCCGAATCACATCAGACTTCTCACCAGAGACTATGAAAGTCGGAAGATCCTGGGCAGATCTCATGCAGACTCTAAGAGAACACAAATGCCAGCCTAGACTACTATACCCAGCGAGACTTTCAATCACCATAGATGGAGAGACCAAGATATTCCATGATAAAACCAAATTTACACAATATCTTTCCACAAATCCAGCCCTACAAAGGGTAATAGGTGGAAACCGCCAATACAAGGAGAGAAACTACACCCTGGAAAAAACGAGATACTAACCTTCTTGCATCAAAGCCAAAAGTAGATAATCACTCAAACATAAAGATAGCATCAAGAATAGCAGGTGGCAATAATCACTATTCCTTAATCTCTCTTAATATCAATGGTCTCAATTCCCCAATAAAAAGACATGGACTAACAGATTGGATTCGTAAACAGGACCCATAATTTTGCTGCATGCAGGAAACGCACCTCAGTGTCAAAGACAAATACTACCTCAGAGTAAAAGGTTGGAAAACAATTTTACAAGCAAATGGTCCCAGGAAACGAGCTGGAGTAACCATCCTAATATCAGATAAAATTGATTTTCAACCTAAAGTCATCAAAAAAGACACAGAAGGACACTACATACTGATCAAAGGAAAAATCCACCAAGAAGAAGTCTCATTTCTGAATATTTACGCTCCAAATGCAAAGGCACCCCTTCATTCTTAAAACAAACTTTACTAAAGCTCAAAGCACACATCCCACCTCACACAATAATAGTGAGTGACTTCAACACCCTGCTCTCTGAAATGGATCGTTCAGGAAAGCAGAATCTAAACAGGTGCACAGTGAATCTAATTGAAGCCTTGGACCAAATGGAACTAACAGATATATATAGAACATGCCATCCTAAAGCAAAAGAATATACCTTCTTCTCAGCACCTCATGGTACCTTCTCAAAAATCAACCATATAATTGGTCACAAATCAGACCTCAACAGATATAAGAAGATAAAACTTATCCCATGCCTCCTATCAGATCTCTATGGAATAAGGGTGGTCTTCAATAACAAAAAAAACAACAGAAAGCCCATATACACATAGAAATTGAACTATGCTCTACTCAATGATAACTTGGTCAAGGAGGAAATAAAGAAAGAAATCAAAGACATTTTAAAATTTAATGAAAATGAAGGCACAACATACCTTAATTTATGGGACACAATGAAAGCTAAGAGGAAAATTCATAGCCCTGAGTACCTCCAAAAAGAAACGGGAGAAGGCATACACTATCAGCTTAATGGCACACCTGAAAGCCCTGGAACAGAAAGAAACAAATACACCCAATAGGAGTAGAAGGCAGGAAATCATCAAACTCAGTGCTGAAATCATTCAAATAGAAACAAATAAAACCATACAAAGAATCAACAAAACGAGGAGTTGATTCTTTGAGAAAATCAACAAGATAGATAAGCCCTTAGCCAGACTAGCCAGAGGGCATAGAGACAGTATCCAAATTAACAAAATCAGAAAAGAAAAGGGAGAGATAACAACAGAAACTGAGGAAATTCAAAAAATCATCAGATCCTACTACAAAAGCGTGTATTCAACACAACTAGGAAATCTGGAGGAAATGAACAATTTCCTAGACAGATACCAAATACCAAAATTAAATCAGGATCAAATAGACCATCTAAACCATCCTATAATCCCTGAAGGAATAGAAGTGGTCATTGGAAGTCTTCCAACTCAAAAAAGCACAGGACCAGACGGTTTTCGTGCAGAATTTTATCAGACCTTCAAAGAAGAAGTAACACAAATACTCTTCAAATTATTCCACAAAAAAGAAACAGAAGGAACACTACCCAAATTGTTCTATGAAACCACAATTACACTGATACCAAAATCACATAAAGATCTGACAAAGAAAGAGAATCTTAGGCCAATTTCTCTTATGAATATCAATGCAAAAATACTCAATAAAATTCTTGCCAACTGAATCCAAGAACACATCAAAACGATCATTCACCACATCAAGTAGGCTTTATCCCAGGGATGCAGGGATGGTTCAATATAAGGAAATCCATAAATGTAATCCACTACATGAACAATCTGAAAGAAAAAAACCACATGATCATTTCATTAGATGTGGAGAAAGCATTTGACAAAATTCAGCAGCCTTTCATGTTAAAGGTCTCGGAAAGATCAGGAATTCGAGGCCCATAACTCAACATAGTACAAGCAATTTACAGCAAACCAGTAGCCAACATCAATCTAAATGGAGAGAAACTTGAAGCAATCCCCCTAAAATCAGGGACTAGACAAGGCTGCCCTCTCTCTCCATATCTTTTCAATATAGTACTTGAAGTTCTAGCTAGAGCAATTAGACAACAAAAGGAAGTCAAAGAAATACAAATTTGAAAGGAAGAAGTCAAATTATCACTATTTGCAGATGATATGATCGTATACTTAAACAACCCAAAGAACTCCACCAGAGAACTCCTACAGCTGATAAACAACTTCAGTAAAGTGGCCAGATATAAAATCAACTCAAACAAGTCAGTAGCCTTCCTATACTCAAAGGGTAAGCAGGCCGTGGAAGAAATAAGAGAAATGATACCCTTCACGATAGCCACAAACAATATAAAGTATCTTGGTGTGACTCTAACCAAACAAGTGAAAGATCTGTATGACAAGAACGTCAAGTCTCTGAAGAAAGAAATTGAAGAAGACCTCAGAAGATGGAAAAATCTGCCATGCTCATGGATTGGCAGGATTAATATAGTAAAAATGACCATCTTGCCAAAAGCAATAAACAGATTCAATGCAATCCTCATCAAAATCCCAACTCAATTCTTCATAGAATTAGAAAGAGCAATTCAAAACTTCATATGGAATAACAGAAAACCCAGGCTAGCTAAAACTATTCTCAAGAGTAAAAGAATTTAGCCGGGCAGTGGTGGTGCATGCCTTTAATCCTAGCACTTGGGAGGCAGAGGCAGGCGGATTTCTGAGTTCGAGGCCAACCTGGACTACAGAGTGGGTTCCAGGACAGCCAGGACTATGCAGAGAAACCCTGTCTCAAAAAACCAAAACCAAAAAAAAAAAAAAAAAAAAGAGTAAAAGAACTTCTGGGGGAATCAGTATCCGGATCCTCAAGCTGTACTATAGAGCAATAGTGTTAAAAACAGCATGGTATTGGTACAGTGACAGGCATGTAGATCAATGGAACAGAATTGAAGATGCAGAAATTAATCCACACTCCTATGTTCACTTGATCTTTGACAAAGGAGCTAAAACCATCCAGTGGAAAAAAGATAGCCTTTTCAACAAATGGTGCTGGCTCAGCTGGAGGTCAACATGCAGAAGAATGCAAATCGATCCATTCTTATCACCTAGCACTAAGCTCAATTCCAAGTGGATCAAGGACGTCCACATAAAACCAGACACACTGAAATTAATAGAAAGGAAACTAGGGAAGAACATTGAGCATATGGGCACAGGGGAGAATTTCCTGAATAGAACTCCAATAGCTTGTGCTTTAAGATCAAGAATTGACATATGGTACCTCATAAAATTACAAAGTTTCTGTAAGGCAAAGGACACTGTCAAAAAGACAAAGCGGCAACCAACAAACTGGGAAAAGATCTTTACCAACCCTACATCTGACAGAGGGCTAATATCCAATATATACAAAGAACTCTAGAAGTTAGACTCCAGAGAGCCAAGTAACCCTATTAAAAATGGAGTACAGAGCTAAACAAAGAGTTCTCACCTGAAGAATATCTAATGGCTGAGAAGCACCTAAAGAGATGTTCATCATCCTTAGTCATTAGGGAAATGCAAATCAAAACAACCCTGAGATTCCATCTCACACCAGTCAGAATGGCTAAGATCAAAAACACAGGAGACAGCAGTTGTTGACAAGGATGTGGAGAAAGAGGAACACTCCTCCACTGCTTGTGGGATTGCAAGCTGGTATAACCACTCTGGAAATCAGTCTGGCGGTTCCTCAGAAAACTGGGCATGACACTCCCAGAGGATCCTGCTATACTACTTCTTGGCATATACCCAGAGGCTTTACCTGCATGCAATAAGGACACATGCTCTACTATGTTCATAGCAGCCTTATTTATAATAACCAGAAGCTGGAAAGAACCCAGATGTTCCTCAATGGAGGAATGGATTCAGAAGATGTGGTATATTTACACAATGGAATACTACTCTGCAATTAAAAACAATGAATTCACAAAATTCCTAGGCAAATGGCCAGAACTGGAAAATATCATCCTTAGTGAGGTAACCCAATCACAAAAGAATACACATGGTATGCAGTCACTGATAAGGGGATATTAACCCAGAATCTCGGAATACCCAAGACACAATTCACATATCAATAGATTTCCAAGAAGATGGGAGGAGAGATCCATGGTCCTGTAAAGACTGGATATAGGGGAATGCCAGGACAGAGAAGCGACAGGGGGTTGAATTGGGAACAGAGGGAGGGAAGGGGGCTTATGGGACTTTCAGGGAGGGAGAAAATGGGAAAGGGGAAATCATTTGTAATGTAAACAAAAAAACTTAGAAAAAATAGTTTACTAAGATTTTCAGAACAACAGCAACAACAACAACAACAACAGCAACAACACCAAAGGTCTAAGCCTGTCTTGCCCTTATCATGGGACCTGTCCTGTCCCATGGTAAGGAGACATCTGCCTCCTCCTTCTGCTTTCTGCAATATCTTTTATTTTCTTCTTTCCCTCTGCATCCTGCATATTGTTCTCTTATTTATTTTATGTTACCTATAGTTTCTAAGTTATTCGCTCTGCACTCTCCTTCTAATTTTGTTGTCTCTGACTAAAAACTTCTTCTCAGTTCAGTTCTTCTCTCAGCTCTGTTCTTCTCACCTCTGTTCCTCTCACCTAAATTCTTCTAGTCTAACTGCTTTCTTTGTCCTCAGCCCTTAAACATCTTTCATAATGCATGAGCACATGTTACAAAGTTCATCACAAGTTCACACAAAATACTAAGTCATAAATTGAAATAGAAGTTTACAACAGAGAATGTTTACATGCATAGCTTTAGGAGTAATTATCTAGCTAAACATCTATCACTTGTCTTTCACAAGTTCATTGAAAATTTAAAACCATAACTAAGCTATTAGTGAAGTTTTGTATAAATAAACCCAGTCAATATTTTAGCTTCTGTCCTAGCACCTATAATAAATCGTTCCTTCCATTTTTATAACCTTTGGTTAATTGTTTTACAACCTCTTGGAATGTGCTTTGAGTAGGAGAAAATCTGGTTGCCATCCAAGAGCAATTAACTTGTGACACTTGGAAGACTGGCAGAATTCTCATTGCAGTTTTGACTATCAGAAAAGGACCTACTATTCCCACTATAAAAGAGCTTAATAATCACAAATATAATTTTAGGAATTCTTGTAGGATCATCATTAAAACTTAAATCTTCTATTTGTCTTCATAGAATCTATGTGGATCTGCAGAGATCTGCTCCAATGGGGTGTGCTATTACTTATTGATTATTATATATGCTTAATCATAACAGGAAAAGCATAGTAGTAGCAGGAATCTTTCCTAAAATTAGTCCCTCACAGCCGTGCTTAATGAGGGCTCACCTGTCACAGATTATATAATAATCTGAAGCAGGCCATTTCAGAATGATCACCTGCTAGTATATTAGCTTATCCCATTATGGCACATCTTGACTTTTTGTGGTTTGTGTGTGTATATATGTGTGTGTGTGTGTGTGTGTGTGTGTGTGTGCTTGCTTGCTTCTTTGTTTTTGTCATCAGTCTAGTTCTCTTAATGTTCTTCTCTCCCCCCAAAAGAGTCAGTCAGTAAATTATTCCTGTCTTCCATCCCTCATGTTCCCCTGCTGAGCTTAGGCAATGTTACCACTATTGCTGGCCTTTCCAGGAGGCCAAAGTTACTAAAACACAACTTCTCTCAGGAAAGCAGAGCTTTATACCAAATCACTGTGTCTTCCTTACTTGGATTCAGTTTTATTACATTGCTCTAGTGGTCTTAGCCTTTGAGAAATCTTTTGAGTATGTCAGCTTATTGCAATTCTTTAAAATTTAGTCAACTTAGATCCAAAGAACTATTCCTCTCTAATCCTTTGAGAGAATCTCAGAAAATTCAGAAATGTTGAAACCACTATCTTCTATCATGTAAGAATTCTATACAAAGAGATTTTAAAAGTTATTTTTAAAAAGAATTTATTAAAATAATTATTCATTTCTTCAAGTAAGAAGATTTACCTATATGATAATTATAGAAACTTTAAATACTCAGTTATGGGGTGTGTGTGTGTGTGTGAGTGTGTTTGTGTGTCCTAGAACTACTAATGTACCAATGGTCTTAATATGAAAGTGATAAATTACTGGCTTCACTATTCTTTGGAGCTAGCAATCCTCAAATTACTATAGTATGTCAATACAATGCATCGTGTTAATAAGATGAAAAGCCATCAGAGGCCTCAGTTTCAAGGTTTCCTTTTCCTTTCTGTTGAAATAGTAATTGTTTGGTTGCGTAAAAATCGACAGCTTTTAAAATAGTTTTCGCCACATTAGTTTAATTTATCACTATTATTTTCGTGTTACAGTTCAAAGACCTGATGTAGGATAAATGCAGTTTTATGCTTATATTTAGTGCTAACAGTCTGGTGTGTGTGTGTGCAAGTGTGCACATGCACACACACGTGTGTGTGTGTATGTGTGTGTGTGTGTTCTAAAGGTAGTTGAATTCTGGTTGCTTTATTTTAAGCCCACCCTGAACTGCTGATGTGAGATACCCATATCAATAAAGTTAGCATTGGCTTACCTATTCTTAAGTCCTATTAGCAACACAAACTTTAAATAAGAGAACCACACATTCTGGACTCTCTATCCAGTACACTTAGCTCTTATCCATTTGGAAATGCTGGTAGGCTTCTCAGTATA
The DNA here is from genome assembly GCA_036184795.1 of Tokudaia tokunoshimensis. Classification (NCBI taxonomy): domain Eukaryota; kingdom Metazoa; phylum Chordata; class Mammalia; order Rodentia; family Muridae; genus Tokudaia; species Tokudaia tokunoshimensis. Next base: position 104,808,270 of record BTHU01000014.1, on the reverse strand, counting down.
GCATATCTGGTAAAACAATGGCAGAATAACACTGTCTTTTGTTATTTTGTGGTAGTTTCTGTTTGTAATTGGATAACACAGGGCATCTTATGCCTCAAATGTCCAGTGTCCATTCCAAAAACACTCGATTTTAACCACCATTCTTTCTTTTTTTTATTAGATATTTTCTTTATTTACATTTCAAATGGTATCCCCTTTCCATGATTCCCCTCTGAAAACCCCCTATCCAATCACCCCTCCCCCTGCTCACCAACCTACCCACTTCTGCTTCTCTGTCCTGGCATTCCCCTACACTAGGACAATGAGCCTTCACAAGTCCAAGGGCCTCTCCTCTCACTGATATCTGACCAGGCCATCCTCTGCTATCCATGCAGCTGGAACCATGGGTCCCTCCTCCATGTGTTCTCTTTCATTGGTGGTTAAGTCCCTGGGAGCTCTGGAGGGTCTGGTTGGTTTATTTTGTTGTTCCTCCTATGTGGTTGCAAACCCCTTCATCTCTTTGGGTCCTATCTCTAGCTCCTACATTTGGGACCCTGTGCTTAGTTCAATGGTTGGCTGAGAACATCCACCTCTGTATTTGTCAGGCACTGGCAGAACCTCTCAAGAAGCAGCTTGGTATTGAGCTTTGTACAATGAAATAAGAGAGGATCTATTTGAATTCTTCTACACGCTAATGATCAGTTGAACCAGCTCCATTTGTTGAAAATGCTATACCTAAACATAACAAAAGCAATATACAGCCAACCAGTAGCCAACATCAAACTAAATGGAGAGAAATTTGAAGCAATTCCACTAAAATCAGTGACTAGACAAGTCTGCCCACTCTCTCTATACCTATTCAATATAGTACTCAAAGTCCTAGCCAGAGCAATCAGACAACAAAAGGAGGTTAAATGGATACAAATTGAAAAGGAAGAAGTCAAAATACCACTATTTTCAGAAATATGATGGTATATTCAAGTGACCACAAAAATTCCACAAGAGAACTCCTAAACCTGATAAACAACTTCAGCAAAGTGGCTGGATATAAAATTAATGCAAACAAATCAGTAACCTTCCTCTACTCAAAGGATAAACAGGTTGATAAAGAAGTTAGAGAAACAACAGGCTTCACAATAGTAACAAATAATATGAAATACCTTGGTGTGACTCTAACTGAACAAGTGAAAGATCTGCATGACAAGAACTTCAAGTCTCTGAAGAAAGAAATCGAAGAAGATCTCAGAATATGGAAAGATCTCCCATGTTCATGAATTGGAAGCATTAATATAGTAAAAATGACCATCTTTCCAAAAGCAATTCAATGTAATCCCCATCAAAATTCCAACTCAATTCTTCATCAAACTAGAAAGAAAATTTGCAAATTCTTCTGGAATAACAAAAAACCCAGGATAGTGAAAACTATTCTCAACAATAAAAGAACTTCTTGTGGATTCACCATCCCTGACCTCAAGCTCTGCTACAGAGCAATTGTGATAAAAACTCCATGGTATTGGTACAGTGACAGGCAAGTAGATCAGTGGAATAGAACTGAAGACCTAGAAATGAACTCACACACTTATGGTCACTTGATCTTTGACAAAGGAGATAAAACTATCCAGTGTGTGTGTGTGTGGGGGGGAAGCCACCATTCTTTCTTATGAGATCTCATGAGCACTATTGTGTGTTAGTCTATACTTTATAGGTGCAGCATGCTCTGTGGCCACTGGGACTCAAAAGTATCTCTTCCGTTGTGGTAGTAGCATGCACACAGCCTTTCTGATGTGTGTTGTATGTTGCAGGAAATATTAAAAAATTAATCTGGAATGTTCCCACACTAGTGCTGGCACCATTGGGTTACAGGGCTCCTGCCGAGTGATCTCAACTCAATGGTCTCTCTGCCTGCAAACTCTCTGGTGGGTGTCCTCAAGTTCCTCTCACTATCACACAATCACACTATCACCCCCTCCCACCCCATGATCAGCCATCATAACACCCAATTACCTGGTAGAATTAAAATTTTTGAAGCTTATAGTTAACCAATCAGATTTATATATCAGTAAAATCAAATTTACAAGATGGCAATACAATAATTTTAGAGCCAATTATAATGATAAAAGTTTTATTCCAATTATTTAAATTTTTGCTATCATAACTACTTGTGTCTGGTTCCATCCATGCTGGTTCATGTCCACCTCCATTCTTCTTTCTCCCCATCTCTCCTGAGATGCTCCCTGTCTCTGCCACTCTTAGCTCTGCCTCCCTTTTCCCTGTCCAATCACAGGCCTCCTCTGCACCAACATAATTGGACAGGGAAAATCCTGCAACGTATCACCCTTTCTGTTTAATTAAAAAAAATCTTTCTTTCAAAATATAAATTGAGCACAACTATTACCATTTTGAAATTTGTAAAGTACAAGATAGATCTAATACCCAGTCTATCATTTTTTTTCAATTAAATGGAACCTCTGTCATGTATCCTAACTTAAAAGACATAATTTTACACATGACTTATGTCCTGGCTTTAGTTTGTATGCTATCTGAAAACCATCCTCTCAAATCTGTTCCCTCAAAGTAAATAGTCTACATTGGCTAGGAGACTATGTAGCTATGTAGTTTTTCAACTCCACCAGAAATCCAAGAGCAACTAATATTATCTGAAAATATGAGAAGCATAAAATATAGATTCTAAAACTTAGTCAATTTATAGAGAACTCTTATCACCTGGACAGTCCTTTACTTCAAAACATTGGAGCATCGGCCTTCAGCCTTTTGGCCCAGGATCATCTGACGGACCTTAGAGAAACAAGAAACTAAGGACTAGCCTATATTGTCTCAGTAGAACCAAGCTTTCTTAACCTGTAATTGTTTCCTAGTTTGGACAGAATTATGTCTGTCAACAAAACAACTGGAGTAACTCATAGATGCTCAGTTTCTTCTTTGAATCCAAGAAAGGGAAAGCTGTCAGAAGCAGACTAGTCTCAGCAAAAATTGACCAAATAACATTAAATGTTACATTCTGTGGATTTCTGGCTTTTTGAAAACCAACTATCTAAAGTAATCTGGACTGCTTTCTGCTAACTGTTCTCAGCTATTTTTAATTAAAGTATCTAAATATAGCCTAACTAGAAATTCAGAGCCATGAATTTGCTATTTGGCCCTTAACTCACAGGCTTAAACATCTCAGATCAGTTTATAAAAACAGTGATACCATGCGGTTTTTAACACTATTGCTCTGTAGTACAGCTTGAGGTCCGGGATACTGATTCCCCCAGAGGTTCTTTTACTCTTGAGAATAGTTTTAGCTATTCTGGGTTTTCTGTTATTCCAGATGAATTTTTGAATTGCTCTTTCTAACTCTATGAAGAATTGAGTTGGGATTTTGATGGGGATTGCATTGAATCTGTGTATTACTTTTGGTAAGATGCTCATTTTTACTATATTAATCCTGCCAATCCATGAGCATGGCAGATTTTTCCATCTTCTGAGGTCTTCTTCAATTTCTTTCTTCAGAGACTTGACGTTCTTGTCATACAGATCTTTCACTTGTTTGGTTAGAGTCACGCCAAGATACTTAATATGGTTTGTGGCTATCGTGAAGGGTATTATTTCTCTTACTTCTTTCTCAGCCTGCTTATCCTTTGAGTATAGGAAGGCTTCTGACTTGCTTGAGTTGATTTTATATCCGGCCACTTTGCTGAAGTCGTTTATCAGCTGTAGGAGTTCTCTGGTGGAGTTCTTTGGGTCGCTTAAGTATACTATCATATCGTCTGCAAATAGTGATAGTTTGACTTCTTCCTTTCCAATTTGTATCCCTTTGACCTCTTTTTGTTGTCTAATTGCTCTAGCTAAAACTTCAAGTACTATATTGAAAAGATATGGAGAGAGAGGGCAGCCTTGTCTATAGATCAATGGAACAGAATTGAAGACCCAGAAATGAATCCACACTCCTATGGTCACTTGATCTTTGACAAAGGAGCTAAAACCATCCAGTGGAAAAAAGATAGCCTTTTCAACAAATGGTGCTGGCTCAGCTGGAGGTCAACATGCAGAAGAATGCAAATTGACCCATTCTTATCTCCTTGCACTAAGCTCAATTCTAAGTGGATCAAAGATCTCCACATAAAACCTGACACACTGAAACTAATAGAAGGGAAACTAGGGAAGAACCTTGAACATATGGGCACAGGGGAGAATTTCCTGAACAGAACTCCAATAGCTTATGCTCTAAGATCAAGAATAGACAAATGGGACCTCATTAAATTACAAAGTTTTTGCAAGGCAAAAGACACTGTCAAAAAGACAAAGCGGCAACCAACTAACTGGGAAATGATCTTTACCAACCTTACATCCGACAGAGGGCTAATATCCAATATATACAAAGAACTCAAGAAGTTAAACTCCAGAGAGGCAAGTAACCCTATTAAAAAATGGTGTATAGAGCTACACAAAGAGTTCTCACCTGAAAAATATCTAATGGCTGAGAAGCACCTAAAGAGATGTTCATCATCCTTAGTCATTAGGGAAATGCAAATCAAAACAACCCTGAGATTCCATCTCACACCAGTCAGGATGGCTAAGATCAAAAACACAGGAGACAGCAGTTGTTGGCGAGGATGTGGAGAAAGAGGAACACTCCTCCACTGCTGGTGGAATTGCAAGCTGGTACAACCACTCTGGAAAGCAGTCTGGCGGTTCCTCAGAAAACTGGGCATGACACTCCCGGAGGATCCGGCTATACCACTCCTGGGCATATACCCAGAGGCTTTACCTGCATGCAATAAGGACACATGCTCCACTATGTTCATAGCAGCCTTATTTATAATAGCCAGAAGCTGGAAAGAACCCAGATGTCCCTCAACGGAGGAATGGATTCAGAAGATGTGGTATATCTACACAATGGAATACTACTCTGCAATTAAAAACAATGAATTCACGAAATTCCTAGGCAAATGGTCAGATCTTGAAAATATCAACCTTAGTGAGGTAACCCAATCACAAAAGAACACACATGGTATGCAGTCACTGATAAGGGGATATTGACCCAGAATCTCGGAATACCCTAGACACAATCCGCATATCAATAGATTTCTAAGAAGATGGAAGGAGAGACCCCTGGTCCTGGAAAGACTGGATGTAGGGGAACGCCAGGACAGAGTAACGAGAGGGGGTTGAATGGAGAAAAGGGCGAGGGAAGGGGGCTTATGGGACTTTCGGGGAGGGAGGAAACGGGAAAGGGGAAATGATTTGTAATGTAAATTAAAAAAATAAAATAAAATAAATAAATAAAAAAAACAGTAATAGAAGTACTGTGTCTAAGCCCTGTACTTTCAAATTTTTAGTATTAATATAAGAAATATGTACCAAAGAAAACCTTTGATTTTGTACCATTTGATTTTATACCATAATTAATAAAATTATGTGCAATATAAGAAATTTATGACTTCAACTTAGTGACAATTATAAAGATTTCTACCAATTGAGATTATGGTTATACCTATAATAACCCTTTCCAGCTCCAAAGCCCAGGGAACTGGGTCAAAGACTTTTCAAAATTCTTCAAGCTGAATATATGTTCTGAGATATTATGAAAGGGGGGGAGGCTAGGGAAAATAAGGTTGATTAGTCTCTGATGTCTGAGTCTTGACTGGATCTGTCTGAAAGTCCAGGACATCAGGTGTTCGAGCAGTTCAGTTCAGCGTGTCTGATGAGGAGATTCACTAAGGCTGTATATTCTGTAATATATTAATCTCAAAACAAAATTTTAGTCTCTGGAATCTAATTTTCTGTGGCTCTATCTCTATCAAGTCTGACCCACCTTACTCTAGAAGGTGTATAGATATTAAGCACCTTTCCCAGAAATGCGAAGACAAAACCTTTCTTCCAAAATAGCATATCCTTGAGCCAGTAACCAGAAAAACCTTTTCAACCTCTCTCCCAGAGGAATAATATAACCACAAAACTCAAAATCACACCCATTTTGAGAATTAAGCAATCTAGAACAAATGAACTAAGCTGCAATACTGTATTTGCCTAATCTTAGGCCTGGTCTAATTTGCCTAGTAGGAAAAAATCCAAATATTCCTGTAGAGCCCACGTTAGACAGGATGTGAGTATTCTGTGACTAGTTAAGCAATCTTACACATCTACTGTTCAGCTCTCTGCCTAGAGCCTCAGAAATATTTTATTAATAACCTGTATAATATCTATCTGTTGATCTCTCTACCAGGAGCCACAGACATTAATATTTAATACCAGAATCATGGTAGGCAATAATTATGATTGCATTCTCTACTCTGGAGTCAGTGACTAATATTCACTATCCTAGTTCAAATTAAAACAATCTAAAACAAATGAAGTAAACTAAAATACTGTATGTGCCTATACTTAGGTCTTTCCTATTTTGCCAAGTAGGATATAAACCCAATACTCCCGTGGAGCCCACATTAGACAGAATATGAGTATCCTGTGAGGCATGTAAAGCAATCTTATACTATGTCAATTTCATTCTTTTTCTCTCTCAGAGCAGCCTGTAATTTCTCACAGCAGGGACCTCAGGGCTGCTAGCAGTTTCTTTGTTTCAAAGTTCCCGCACTTGAGTCTATGTGGCTCATCAGTATTACCCACCTATTTACTTAACAAAATAAAAAATAAAATAAAATAAAATAAAACAAAACTCTAACTCTCAGGCTAAAAATCTTAAATTCCCTCTCTGTCTCAGAGGAGCCTGAAGCTGCCCAGAACAGGGGACCTCAGAGTATGAGAGCAATTTCTTTGTTTCACCTCCAGTGCTAGAGTACACATGACTCATCTCAGCGCTCACTAAACAAAATAAAAAATAAAATAAAATAAAACTCTAACTCGCAGGCTAATTATCTTAAATTTCTAGTGGATTCTTGCCCAAATGTTGGTTGTCCTCTGTTTTCTTTCCTTTCTTCTTCCTATGTAGTCCACGTCACTGCCACTCTTAGTTATGCCTCCCTTTTTCCTATCCAACCACAGGCCTCCTCTGCACTAATATAATTGGACAGGGAAAATCCTGCAACAGTTGTATATTACATTTTTCCCTCATTGATCTTTTTTGATTCACAGGCAAACTCCATCTTACATTTAAGATACTTGTCATGGTTATGACCATTTAAAAAGAGATGTTTATTTTCATATATTATTTATTTCAGTTCTAAATGTAAATATTTTTCGAAATAAAGAAGATCTTTTTTTTAAATTTTTGTTTGTTCATTCACAATTAGGGGTATAGTCCAAATTATACAAGAGAAGAATGAAATAGTAGTTTTAAAATGTATTCCCAGTTATTCAAGACCCTCAAGAATGAGCTGGAATAAATAGGTTACTCCTAATGGCAAAAAATATATGAATTCCAAGATTAGTCCACATATGAAACAGTGACATCTTCCTTTCTCAGATTATCCAAACCCTTATTCAGGATGGAAGTCACTGCTGTGCTGAGAAGACAGTTAGCACTCTGTAGTGACCTTAGAGGTAAGGATTGGAGGCCTCCTGCCAGAAGCCATAGGAATGTACCTCTGCACACAAAGACAATTCTGCACAAATTTTGTGGGTTGGTATTTTTATTTCTCTCGAAAAAGATAATATCTGTGACAATTTAACAGTTGAGTCTCACAAACTGATATTTATTTACTCAGCAAACCTGTGAGCACATCTGGGAGTAGACATCAGCATGAAATAAGGCAAGTAAATGTTCAGTTTTGTAAAAATATCCAAGTGTTTTCCAAAGTTGTCTTTCTATTTTGTACTTTTTTGACAGAGGATAAAACAGTCATATCATGCCACATACTCACGAACATTTGGCATTTTGTTATGTGTCAATTATGTAAATTTTATTTGTAAATCCCAAAAGATGCTATGATTCTAATATAGACCTTAACATGTGACCTTTTACAGAAATTGAAATGGGCTCATTGAAACTATGATTAGGTAAGATCAGAGCATTGTATTGAACTCTTAAGTTAGTAACACTTTGCCCTTGCAAAACAAGGAAATTTAAGCAGTGATGGTTTAGTCCTTTAATCCCAGCACTCAGGAGAGAGAGGCAGGAATATCACTGTGAATTTGAGGCCAGTGTGGTTTACAGAGTCAACTCTAGGACAGGCAGGGGTACACAGAGAAACACTGTCTCAAAAAGGGGCTGGGTGTGGAATTTAGTCCCAGAAAAAAATATTCATAGTGGGACAATGACTTTTGGACCTGAAGGTGGAGATTTTGTATCTAAAATCCATGCAACACTAAAGTTTCATGGAAAAATAGGAAAAGCTAGTGTAATCTCCCACAGGCCTCAGAAGGAACAACCCCTGCTGAGACTTGTCCCCCCCCACCCCCAAGCCTCCAGCTTCCAGAACTTTGTGATGGTAAGTTTCTGTTGCTCAAACTTCAGCATTTGTGATACTCTGCTATTTCAGTCCTAGGAAACTCACACAAAGTTGCTAGTATTCTAGTTTTTTCCATTTCAGTGTGCATAATTTGCATCCTGTGATTTTAACTTTTACCCACTGATTGGTACCACTGAGAATTTATGATCTGCCTGTTGGTCATTCCTGGGTTCTGCAGTTTCAGTGGATTATATGTGTAACCTTTTGTTACTTAAGTTACAGAAGTACGTAAAGTATGCCCTAAGTACAAGTCCTTAGAAGCATCTTCTCCATGCATTTGTTAGCTTTTACTTGTTTTTCCTTGTTAGGGACGTAGGAGGAGTTGGAGCGGGTAGCATTGCAATGATAGCTTGAAATTATGTTTATAGTTCTTATATACAATTCTCCTTTCCCAATGAGTCCCCTTCCCTTAACTGAAAGATTTATTTTTATGAAATTAAAAAAAAGTATTGGTCTCACATAGAAAAATTGCCCAGGAGTATAGTCCTATACTTGGGTGCTTTACCTATACATAAGATAAATATAAATTTTCTCAGTTCTGAAGGTTGGAAGTTCAAAATCAAGGTATCGCAGCTTCAGTGTCTGGTGAGAGCACAGTTACTAATTCCAAGATTGGCTTCTTGTAACTGTATTCGATGGAGGGCAGCATCTGTCTGAGTCTTCATCTAAGAGAATGAAAAAGAAAAAAAGGCTGGCTGGTTCCCTTGAGCCCTTTTGTGAAGTGTCTACTGTCATTTAGGGTAAAATGTCCCACATAATCTCATCTGTTGAATGCTTGGTTCCAGCTGATGTTTCTGTGGAAGAATATTGTCGAAGAATAAAAGATAAAACACTGTCATGTGAATAGAAGTAAAAACAAGGGAGAGTAAAGAACTTAACACAAAGAACTTGGCTGTCTAAGAAAGCCAGGAGTTGGCTTACTCTCAGTGACCCACTGTTGATCTTTAGCAGGTGTAAAAATCCGGTCTAAGAATTATTCTGTGTAAGATTTAAGTGTGAACATAGCATGAACTGGTTAGGAGGCATATCTGGCACATTTCAGCATAACAGCTAGACTCTGATGATGGGGTGGATTAATGGTATTGCTATTATTATCAGCGAATCATGGAATACAGATAGAGAACTGGAACTAATAACTTCAGACTGAATTAGTAACTTAGCAAATGAAAATCACCCCTCTACCCCCAACCATGGTCTGCTCATCATCTTTCCTCTCCAACTAATGATATGTTGGTAAATATAGAAAGAACCTGAAATTTTCAGTATTCACCAGTTAAATGCTAAAAAATACTCCCACCATTTTGAGCAGATAATGTGATATCACTGGATACAGAATTGGGAGAAGACACATATAATCTGGTCATCCAAACCTGTGTGTGTGAACTTCTGCATGCCTCTGTCTCCACCTCAGTCTGTGCAGGTTAGTATTGTGTTCAGATAGTACAAGACTTTTGTGATTGATCTTCACCCTGTTACTGGATTGACTATACCTCTCACATCTACCCAGTTCCCATGCACAATGGCTAAAAATTTACATGGTCACTTCCCTTTCTAACTCCTCAGAATCATATGTGATATTCTTTCCCTAGATCCTCAGCTATGTCCCCAATTATCTTCTCCCATAATTATTTAAACATCAGTTCTGTTGGAACAAATTCTGAGTCTCCAGTATATAGTATTTTTCTTGATTATATTCTTTTTAAAAAGAAGATTTATATATTTTATGCATGTGACTACATTGTAGGTGTCTTCAGACACCTGACAGAGGGCATCAGATCCCATAACAGATGGTTGTGAGTCTCCATGTAGTTGCTAGCAATTGAACTCAGGACCTCTGGAAGAGAAGTTAGTGCTTTCAGCTGCTGAACTATTTCATTGTTATATCCTTACAAATAAAATTTTCCAACAAATTTTCTCTATCACAAAATCCCAAGTGTAATTGCTTGGTGACTTATATTTCCATACATCATTTAAATATTCCAAGATCAGGGACTGTTTCTTTTTTTTCTATCATATTTAAACTGGACTTGGGAAGAGTAGTTATTCAGTAAGCAATTAAATAAGTAAATGAATTGACATATTCCTGAAGTTGTTGGTTTATGGCTATTGTATTCTGTGTTCCAAATATGCTTGTTGGGTTCACCTACTATTCATTGGTTGCTTAATGTGTGTTGCCCCATGTCAGGTAATTTTTAAATAATTGTAAAATTTGAGGGAAAATGTGGTATTCACTAATTAATTCTTTAAAAATTATTTTTGAAAGTCTACAATACATATTTTGTTTTAGGGAACTAGAATTCTGTCTATTTGGAATTATAGTAAATCCAAAGTTCTTGATACAAGAGTTACCAAAATCTCTTCAAATAACTAGATCAAATGATATGTTTATGAAATAGGTGAGAATCAATAATAATCCAAAAATATGTGTCCTCAATTCTCCTATCACTGTAAGTTCCAGGAAATAAGTATTTTCTTTTCTTTCTGGTTTTGTGATTATTCTATAGGGTTTGGTGGTCTCTTCCTTTAATTTGTTGGAAGCAATGGTTTGCTCAGTTTAGCAAAGATATTTACAAATTTTTGTGATAATAAATTCTGAACACAGATGTCCTGAGAAACAAAGGAGATGAATGTTGTGAATTTAATAGAATATACTGAAACTGCTAAGAAAGGAATTTGTGGTTGCTGTCAAATGTAGCCCAGAACCAAATACAGGGACATTTAACAGCCCATTGTGTGGCTCTATCCCACCTGACTGCTGTCTGGCAACCTTAGTAAGTGAAGTTGGCTAGAACATTTTTATCTTCTTACTTTGGGATATGGAAAAAAAATGTTCCAAATGCTTAAAAGTTCCTGTGGACATACAAAGCCTATTAATTACCAGATGGAAACAAAGGACAAAGGAAACTAGATGGTAAATAACACAAATCCCAGCCCCTTTAACTTTGTGGTGTTGTCTCCAATCAATATATGAAAGAGAACATACTCATCCTTGGTTTGTAACTTAGTTTTAATTATTTTTTTTGCTTGTTCTCAGCCCTAATTGCAACTTGGAGTACACTCTATATCATTTTGTAAGAAAGTAAATCTCTATCTGCTCAACTATTAAAGCCAAACGCATAGCACATTCTATTGGAAATTTTGTCGTCATCTTCTTCTTCTTCTTCTTCTTCTTCTTCTTCTTCTTCTTCTTCTTCTTCTTCTTCTTCTTCTTCTTCTTCTTCTTCTTCTTCTTCTTTTCTTTTAAAGCAAATGGCAATTTATTTGGCCAAAACTCTAACCAAAATACAGACAGACCTACCACAGTCATCTGCACATTAACATCTGCTGAGAATACTAAAAGATGATTTTCAGGTTTTTGTTGTTGGTGGTAATGGTGGTGTTTGGTTGGTTCGTTTGGTTTTGTGAGAGTTTCTTTAGGTAACCTTAGCTGTCCTGGAACTCACTCGACTGGAACTCAGAGATCCACCTGTCTCTACCTCCCAAGTGTTGGTGTTGGCATCAGAAGCAAGCTTCTGAATCCAGTGATGATGTCATTCATAGGTGACAGGGACCCATGCATCTGTTGCGATGGCAACAGCCATACATTCACTTGCTCGTCCTCCCCTGCACTAGAGGTTACATCACAGCCTAAATAAAAGGCAGAGTCTCTCTCTTTCCTCCTCCTTCTCCTCCTCCTCCTCCTCCTCCTCCTCCTTCTCATCTTCCTCCTCCTTTTTCATTGCCCTCTTTTGTCCTCTCCCCACACCCAATAAACCTCTCTCCCTTGGAACTGTGCTGGCCTGGTGTGATCTGTCTCAACAAGCCACCATCCTAATACAACATTGGTGCCATGAATCTTGCATCGCTAGACCCGGGCATGTCACAGTGACCCAGCGACCCCTCCCCCTGCTGGCAACTACCATGATTGACAGACCACCCCAACCTCTGCCATGCGGACTGTTATCCTGCTGCCCCAGCTGCCACAACCATATGGGCTGTTGTAACTATGTACGCATGGATTTCTAACACAACCACTGCCTACATGTGGGTGTCCACCACTGCCAAGCACTGCGTGGGGCCCTGACCACCACTGTAGCTACCAACGCACCATCATGTGGATTTCTGCCACTGCAGCTACAGACAGCTGCCACCTGCTGCTGTGGGACATACGGACTTCTACTATGTGAGCTTCTGCCGCCCCTTTACCATGTGGACTAGATTCTGCCACATGGATTAAGCCCCATGGGCCGAACCTCATTCAGACCGGTCCAACATCTACATAGTTCCACCTTTCCTGCTATCAGAACACTAAAATTCTCACACAAGCATTGGTGGATTGGTAAGGTTTTCCCTTTCATTGATGGGGAGGGCCCTGGTTTCCGAAAAATGTATGGCCAACCTCTATGGGCTAAGGGGTTGGTGGTTCATGGCCACAGTCCCTATGACCAGCCTTCTAGCCGACATACAAGATAGGACTTCCACTCTTGGATGACTTCCCTCTCGAAAGTGGTTTTTAAACCCCACCTCGGGCTCTTGTATCCATTCAGAAAATCCCAGGCCTAAGTAGAAAAGCTTTCTGGTGAGTTCAGGACTCACTCTAGCCCCTAGATGGTCAACATGACAACCAGAACTGGCTTGTATTCACTATTGAACTTTCCAGGGACACCGGTACAAATAGTTCAATAACATCGCCTTCACCCAATGGGTGCCTCCTTGTCTTCGACCATGTCTCCAGGCTCCCCACTGGGATGTCTCCTGGAAAATCTCCAATCTCTAAAGACTTGAGGGTACCAAAGCTGGAACACTTCTGCAGTAAGGGCTGGATTCAGTATCCATTAGACAATGGCCCTAAACGGCCACTTAACAGCACATTAGATCTGATTATTTTACAGGATCTTCATACATACTGCTATCAGTCTGGTAAGTGTAAAGAGGTCCCCTATGCCTAAGTATTTACCTATCTTCACTCCATTCCCTCTTTCTGTTCTTCTTGTTCCCCAACTCAACTTCTCTTAGCCATGAAACCTCCACCAGATGACACTACCACCCTTGATCCAGCTAATAAACTGCCTCGTTTCTGCCACAGACATGTTATATACCTCCAAAAGCCCAAACCGCTGCCTCAGATTTTTCTTCTCATTAGACTACCCCAGAGTCTCCTTGCTCAACCTCTCCAGACCCCTCCCCTCCTGCTATCCAAGCTGCAGGTCACTCCAATTGCAGTGCGTTGTCACCTACCTTTAGCCCTTCCATCATCTGCTCTAAGGCCTTACCTTCCTTACCAGACCCTACCACTTAGTTGCATTTTTTAGGGATGTACCTCTCACCCATGCCTTTTTGGTAGAGCCAACATGTCCTGTCCCTTATTTGGAAGGGATCTTCCAACTAAGTTGGGAGCCTCTATTTCCTTTGCTCTCCCTCCTCCAATTTGCCTAAACCCAAGCTCTCCAGCAGCCCCCTGCTCCTTCTTCTAGCCTGTCAAACTACTAACCCTAACATGCTGTTTCCTTTACCAGATTCTCAGGTAAACCTCTGAGTCTGGGATGTTCAGAACCCCTCCTGTTGTCATCCAGTTACTCGACTCTACCAGGTACATAACCCAAATTCAATACCCTTTCTTTCTCCAGAGTCTCAGGGGACATAAGCCTATCATTTCTGACCTCTTAAAGAAAAAAATCCTTTGCTCTACCTCTTCCCCCTTTAACACCCCTATACTAGCAGTTAAGAAACCTAATGGAGCCTATCACCTGGTTCAAAACCTCAGGTGCATGAATTCTGCCTTAGTTACCCTCCACCCTGTGGTGACTAACCCTTATACACTTCTTTCCACTATCCCCATGGGGGCTTCCCATTTCTCAGTCCTAGACCTCAAGGACCCATTTTTCTCTATTCCTCTAGATGCCCAGTCACAGAACATATTTGACTTTACCTGGAATGATCCTGATATCCCCTTCTCTAGTCAGCTTAACTGGATTTTTCTACCTCAGGGATTCTGGGACAGCCCACACCTATTTGGCCAGGCCCTGGCTTCTGACTTACTCTCTGTGTCTCTCCCTAAGTCTAAGATTGTTCATTACATAGATGACATTCTTATCTGTAGTCCCTCTCTAAAAGTTAGTCAAGCTGACACCTCTGCTCTTGTGAATTTCCTTTCCAGTCAAGACTATAGGGTCTCACCTTCTAAACTCCAACTATCTACTCCTCAAGTCACCTTTTTGGGACTAACAATTACCCCAACCCATAAGGTTACCTTAGATAGAAAGAATCTGATTCAGTCTCTAACTGTCCCTTCTTCAAGGGAAGAGATTTTATCATTCTCAGGAATAGCTAGTTTTTTATGTTCCTGGGTTCCTTCCTTTATCCCTCCTTTCCTGACTCTTCTCTGAAGCAGCATTAGACCTCACCCACGAACCTCTTCTCAAACCTGTTACCCAGCATTTTCAAAGGCTGGAACAGGCTCTCCTAAGGCCCCAGCCTTACATCTTCCTGACCTAACTTGTCACTTTTCCCTCCACATAACTGAAAAAGAGGGATTTACGCTTGGAGTCCTAAGTCACTAACTGGGACTCTCTTTTGCACCTGTAGCATACTTGTCAATACATGTATATATAATCATCCAGGAATGGGCACCTTGTATTTGTACCTTAGCAGCCACAGAACTCCTTATTCAAGAGTCAAAAAACTAACCTTTGGACCTTCTCTTCTCATAACCTACCACAGCTCCTAACTTACAAAGGCTTACAGACTCTACTTCCCTCCAGGGTTCTTTTTCTTCAGGTAGTAATAATAGAAGACTCCACACTCACCTTCCAATCATGCCTACCTCTTAACATTTATAATCTTCTTCCTCTACCAAATACTAACCACTCCCTATCTCTCTCCTGCACTAAAACTTTAGAAGAACTATTATCTCATCCTTCACACATACAGGAGAGCACATTGTCTCAGACCATCTATATCTGGTACACAGATTGCAGCTCGCTTCTATAGCAAGGAGCCAGAATAGCTGGCTATGCCATAGTGTCAGGCATAGAGGTGTTTGAGACACAGGTCCTTCCTGCTCATATCACCAATCAATTAGCACAGAGACATTCCTCAACATCTACACAGATTCCAAATACACTTTCCATATTCTTCTGTCCCACACTGCTATCTGGAAGGAGTGTGGGTTACTTATGACTAAAGGAGGATCAGTAACTAATGCAAACCAAATTATGGCCATGCTAAAGGCCTCCCATCTCCCCACAGCTACTGGGATTGTCCACTGCAGATCCCACCAGAGGGATGAACCTACTGTTTCCAAGGCAAACAACTGAGCTGACAAGGCAGTCAGAGCTGCTGCCCTTAGGGGCGTAGACTCGTCTCACCCTCCTCAGAACATTCTTACACTGCAACCAGCATCCCCACCCTCACTCTCTGACACTCGTCAAACTCTTCCCTATCCTCACCAAGTCTCTCATCCTAACAGTCAAGCATTGTCTTATTTCGTTAGGACCCACCTATAGCCTGCTACTGAGGACTTAAGTTTCTTAAAATCTATCACAGCCTCTTGCAAAATCTGTCACATGTCAGACTCCAACTACAAGTATCATAGCACCCCTTTTCCTACCCATCAGGCTAGTGGTTTCCTTCCTGGAACCAACTGGCAACTTCACTTTACTCATATGCCCATTGTCAAATATGTCAAGTACCTCCTGGTCTTGGTGGACACCTTCCCAGGGTGGGTGGTGGCATTTCCCACAACTATCAAAAGAGCTCAGACAATTTCTGATCTCTTCCTCTGAGATATCATCCCCCAATTTGGTGTCCCAGCTTTCCTCCAGTCAGTCCATGGTCCTGAATTTACTTCCCAAATTTCTCAAACTCTGTCTAAAACCCTAGACATCCCTTCACATTTTCATATTCCCTACCACCCTGAATCTTCAGCTTTTCAAGCTGTCACAGGAACTTCACTTTGGTTTGGTAAAATTCTTACCTCTGGTTCTTTTCAGGCTATGAGCTCTCACCAAGCAACCTCTCCTCATCTCACTCTTTGAACTCATGTATGGACATCCAGTCCTTATTCCTGGTCTTTCACCTAAATGCTCTTCTCTCTCAGACCATCTACTCACCCCATTATTTTGCTACCTCTGTTCTCTCCTATAGGACTTTGCTGACCACCATCTACAAAAGCTGTACACTGTCTCCTGTCCACTGCATGTCAACATTGGAGACTAAGTTCTTCTATCCCCTCTAGACTATGGTCCCTCACCCCTCTCCTAAATGGCAGGGCCTTTTCAACGTAATTCTCTTGAACTCTACAGCTGCCAAACTTGAGAGACTGTCTCCTTGTATCCACCTGTCTCACCTCAAACCTTTCACCCCTTCACCTAAAAATGACTGTTCTTCCTACATGTCAACCCTAAGAGTACCGTGCTCTCTTAAGCTTCAGAAGACTTCAAGACCATCCACCTTGTCCCCAATTCCAGAAAATGAGACTCCACTCTGGCAGCTATGCTCAACCCTACTGGATTAGACTTGGGTTTCTCATTCTCCCCTTGCTGTTCATTTCTATCCAGGGTAACCCTTACATCTGGAGATCTGAGGTTCAAGAAAACCCCACTGACAATAAATAGTCTTTCCAAATAGGGTCAGAAAACTGCTCCATAGCCAGATGCCAGGAACTGATCTAAATTGCTCTCATCCCTGCATTTGTTATCCTATCTAAATATTATTATCTCTGTGCTTGCTTTCTCTTTGAACAGACAAAAGATGATTGTAAAAAAATGGTCAGACAAATATGGGGGCTGCCCATATTGGTGTTGCCAGATACATATGCTAGGATCACTGACCAACCACTTCTATCAACAACACAAGACACTCATTTTCTACATACAAGACCAACTGAATCTCAGGTGGTAGACAGGAGTTGTTTGTGTGCTCTACTGTAAAAACTAAGCCAGGTCCCCTGTAAGTGCTATCCAAATCCAGAGAGAATAAGTCTTAATTGCCCAACCTCTAGATATCAGAAAAGTAGAAGTAATCAAACACTCCTCTGAGAGGTTCTTACCTCCTTGACATCCCCTCCTCATAAATGGCACAAACTTGTCATTTCACCTTTGCTTCAGACCTTGACCTCAGCCCACCAACTCCTTAATATCACTCGACCTGGTCACCTTAAAAATTGTTGTCTATGTGTACCCTCTGGAACTAACTCACAATTGCCACTTACAGCCTCTCCAGTGATACTGCCAAATAACGTTACCTCACCTCTTATCAGCTGCCCTGACTCTGATGTTTCCATGACTCCATACTTTTCCCTATCCCTCTTTTTTGTCATGGCAAACTATTTTAAGACTGCTGGGATACATTCTATAGGAACACTAATCTCCCAAGACTGCAATAGAGCCACAACCCTTGATAATATCATCTCTGCCACGGTGCCCTGAGTCCAGAACACGTCAATTCTTTGTGGCGCTCAGGTATATCAATGCCTACTTGCAAGCTGGTCAGGAGTTTGCACATTGGTACTCCTTTTCTCTGAACTAGGTGTAATCCAGGGAAACAAGTCCTTACCATTCCCAGTTGTAGATATAACTGCCAAACATAAGAGGGCAATTCAGGTTGTGCCACTCCTGGTCGCTGTGGAAATAGTCATAGGTGCTGGTACTGGAATTGCAGGGATAACTACTTCTATAACTCAATATGATGAATCTACTTCCAAGCTTCGCACTGGTTTCAATAAAATGTCTGAAACCATGCTAACCATCCAGAAATACATCGATTCTTTGGCAGCCGTCAGAACCGACAGGAGCTAGAAGTCCTGACAGCTAAAGAAGGTGGTCTTTGCCTGTTCCTCCAAAAACAATTCTATTTCTATGTCAACCAATCTGGGATAGTGAGAAATAAAATCCAGGAGCTACAATCCGACATTCAGAATTTCAGGGAACGTGAGGCCTCCGATTATTGGATTTTTGAAAACCCTATATGGAAGTGGATACTACCTTTCATCACATCTTCCCTAGTCATCTTCCTGGTGTTGTTATTTGCTCCCTGCTTCATTAATCTTGTTTCTACATTCCTTCAATGACAAATACGAAAAATTTCTAACCAAACTATTAATAAGTTCCTGTTAGAGGATTACCACCCACTGTCCACAGAGGAGCTGCTGTCCTAAGAGGAGCGTGATGCAAATGTTTACCAAGCTATACCCTGAAATTGAGGATTCCTGTAGACAGCAGGAAGCAGTTTAAGATATCTGATGCCCCTATTCCCCTTTCACCATTGACTTCCATTATCCCTTTTTTCTTCTCTCTATGATAAGAAAAAGGGAAGTATGTTGGCATCAAAAGAGAGTTTCCGAATCCAGTGATGGCATCACCCATAGGTGACGGGACCCACGCATCTGTTCTCATGGCAACTGCCATACATTCACCTTCCCACCCTCACCTATTCCAGAGGTGCATGCATGAAGTTACATCACAGCCTAAATAAAAGGCAGAGCCCTCTGACCTTCTCACTCTTTCCTTCTTCTTCACCCTCTTTTGTTCTGCTCCTCCCACCCCTGTCCCCAATAAAACTCTCTCCCATGGAACTGTGTTGGCCTGATGTAATCTGTCTGGACGAGCTGCCATCCTAACACAGCAGTTGGGACTAAAGGTGTGAGCCATCACCACTCAGATAACTTTTAGGTTTATGATTTCTTTTTTCAGACATTCACTCAGATAATTGCACTACAGTGAACTAACTCAGTGCATATGTCTGTCTAACTTTCTGATCAAGCCCAGAGCACAATGAGACTGATATCTTAAAATAAAAGTATTATACCCAAACACTAATTTCTAGCCTTCTTTTACTATGATAGAGTATTTTTATTATTTGTCAACAATACCCACTTATGTCTTCTATTGATGAAAATTCAAAACTAGACAAATATGCTGCAGTAGTTCCCATGAGCTCTCAGGTACTCATTACCTAACCCCAAGAATTATGAACTTTCTACTTTTTTATTCAATCTACAGTCCCAACTCCCCCACTTGATTCTTATTATTTTCTATCTCAAGAACTATTTTGTTCCATTGCCCTTTCAAACATAATGTGACTACTTGATGTCACCCCTAGATTATAAGACCACATAACTTCTATTGCCACCAACAGAAATCTAAACATTCATATAGAAAGAAGGCCATGTCACAGTCTCCCTTAACTACATGAGCCTGGCAACAAAATTCCTTCCAAAAGAATAACTGCTGGTAACAATTCTGAAAACAAAGTCACTGCTTCTTGTCTTTGACTAGTTTTCATTTCCCCTCCCTTCCCTTTTAGGAATGCAACCTTTCCTAGGAGGGCATGAGACCTGCCAGGAATGAAGACACCATTCAGGATACTCACACAAAAGGCTATTTTTATGGTAATTGGAAAGGAGGGACAGATGAGATGTGGCTAGCTACTCACATTCTCCTGAGACTGGGAGTTCTGGGGACCTTGTTAAACTGATGCTGAAAGTTTTAACAAGAGGGAAAGAGACCCTCTTGAAAGAAGGGGGGGCAACACAGAGGAGACAGAAATGAATAGACATGAACCATGGGAAAGGACAGCACATTCTCGCACTCTTGATGTCTGTCTAGCTGTGCCTGGAGCATTTTTGGGCTGCCAATATGTTAAAGCAACAATTTTAATAAAGCATGTTTAAAACTAAATTTTAACAGCTTATTATAAAGAAGTTTTCCCTGGAGTAAATGAGTTCTAGCATTTTTTTTTCGACCAAATGCACTGCAAATTCATTTGGCATCACTCTTCTCAACTATAACCTGTAGAGCACAACACTAACACAAATCCACTTCTGTGAAGAGATAAGGTGGCTTTGAATTTGAATAAGGAGAATAATTTGGGAACATTTCTTGACCCCAGATGAAGTCCTGCTCTTTTCCTGCAGATATTACCATCCATGCACTTCCTATCCTACACATGGCATCCCCATCCACTGGTGAAACTGACCAGACCTGTAAGAGAGCTTGCCATTTCCACTCATCCCACTCCACACTTAATCAATCTATGACCAAATCCTGCCTATTGGCCCTAGAAACACTGCTCAGCTCCACCCACTTGTCTGTATATTCATGACCTCAAACCTTAGTATCAACCCTCACAGTGCATTCAAGCCGAGATAGAAGTCACCACCTCTGCAGAATCTGTCCTCTTCATTCAGGATTTGCCTTCATTGTTTGCCAAAATTCCAGATTATGTCACTGTCTTCCTTAAACCCTTTGTTGTCTTTTCATTCTGATTACAAAAAGTAATCTTGCAAACTCTTCAACAATGGGTTCCCAAATCCTGGGTGAACAGGAACAGTAACAAGCATACTTGGATGAATTTTTAAAGCTTTAGAAACTAAAAAGCTAAATATTTCATAAAATATTGCTAAATATATAAAAGTATAAACAGTTTCATTGTAAAGTCATGTGCTTAATCTATTATGTCAAACCCTTTCACTTATGTCAGACTCCATTGGAAGAAGTATACGTTTTTAATTGAAAAATATTTTCCATAAGATATCATATAAAAGAACAAATAATATAAAAAAGAAAAGAATACCATCTTGGAAGTTCAAAATCTGCATTATTCTTGGGTCACTTCAAATTAGGAAGACCAAAGAATATTCACTAATAGGCCATACTGATGAATATCTGAGCTATAGCATCATCCTGTCCAGGATCATGAGGGCATAGTCTCCTGCAGCATTGTAGAGTCTTGTTGATTCATTAATCAAACCAAAGTCTATTACTATTTTATTATTCACTAGGCATGACGATAGGTCCTTACCTAGAATGACTAACTTTGATTGTCAACTTGAGTGGAATAAGACACTCCCAGAGCATTAGTGAGGACCTCTTCCTCCTCCTCTTAAATCTCGCTCTCTCTCCGTGTGTGTGTGTGTGTGTGTGTGTGTGTGTGTGTGTGTTCATACAATTCCAGAGAAGATCAACTGAAGGAGGAACATTCACCCTGGATGTGACACCATCCCATCAGCAGAGGATCAAGTCCTCTGGGCAAGGGGAAAAGAACAAAGTCATATGACAACCAACATTCCCAATTCTCTGATTCATGTTCTTTATGCATGAGAAAACAGTTTCATATTCCTGCTCTCATGAAGCTTCTTGCCATCAAAACTTCCCTACCACAATGGACTAAAACTGTCAGCCAAACAATCCTTTCCCACTTATGCTTCTCTTCTTAGATATTTCATCATCACAACAAGAAAGGTAGCTAAAAGATAACTATTCATTTTCTTCATTTAATCCCCATTCTGTCTTATGACTTACGCAGCTATTCTCATAATCTTGTGGTCAAGGAACTTGGAGTCTCTGAAATCCAAGTTGAAATCTGAAAGTTTTAAAACATTGATTTAAAGTAATGCAAAGCTATCATTTTCTCTGTTCTTTTTAAAAATAAATTTAATTATTTTATGTGTATGAGCATGTGCCTGTGCAACTTTATATATATCATATACATGTAAATGACTGCAGAGGCCAGAAGAGGGTACTGGATCCTCTGCAATTGGAATCAAAGGCAATTGTGAACCACCACATGTATGATAAGAACTGAATTTTGCCCTCTTCAAAAACAGTATTCACTCATAACTGCTGACCTGTCTTTCTTCAGTTTTCTTTTCTGAGTGAGAAACCAGGCTCAAAAGTGTAAGGAAAATGAAAACGATCACATGATATGTGCTGACTTTGGAACTTACACTTTTCCTCTCTCACACAGGAATATGTATGCTCTTTCATGTAGAGGTCATTCAAAATCTAGGCTGATAAATCTGTCATGTGAAATTGAAAAATAAATCTTTGAAGGTTATCAATGTCCTTACTGGGTCTATGGACTTTGGTTTATGGGGTTACTTTAAAACCTGAAGGTGTTGTAAGAGAACTAGAATGACAACCAAAACAGATCAACCCAGGTGAAGACAGTCATCATATCTAGTGCAATCTAGTAAGATCTCAGTAGGTTGGTAGATGGGTTAATGACTCAAACAAACAAACAAAAAAACCCAAAAACTTCACAATGCTGAAACTAATGGTCATTTATTGAAGGCTGATATAAATTTCTTGACTTCTCATTAGGATTCAGCCCATTTTCTATTTTGGTTGTCCATCAGTCCTGCTCCATCTTACATAACTTAATTAAGGATTATGTAAGCATCACTTTTAAAGTTAGAGACTCCAGTGCTTCTCAATGCAGTACTATTAGCATATATTAAGAAACCTTGTGTACTGATGGCTTTGAGGGATCCTGAAACCCCGCTAAGGTGTTTCCTATGTTGCTTTCTCTCTTTCTTACTCATTCTGACCACTCCCTTCCCCTAAGTCATGTGTTCACAGGCTAAAACAACCAGCAACAACAACTTCAACTTCTTTTTCTTCTCCTTTCTTCTCTTTTCTTCTTCTTCTTCTTCTTCTTCTTCTTCTTCTTCTTCTTCTTCTTCTTCTTCTTCTTCTTCTTCTTCTTCTTCTTCTTCCTCCTCCTCCTCCTCCTCCTCCTCCTCCTCCTCTTCATGTATTTCATGTTGGTTTCAAACTTCCTATGCATCTGAGAATGTCTTTGAACTTCTGATGCTCATGTCTCTATCTCCAGAGTGCAGGGATGGCAGACATGTGCCACTGTGCCCAGTTTATATGGTGATAGAGATCAGTCTCATGTCATTTTGCATGATATGCAAGCACAAGCATTCTACCAACATACATGCAATCCTAGCACAACTTTTGTTAATGAATTCCAACTTTGCGTCATAAAATAAAGAAACTTTCAGGCCAGTAAAGACCAGTAGTAGACCTCCTTTCATTGTGGTAGCCAAAATTTTGCCTCATATCTCTATATACTTACTTTCTTTAGACATAATTCTCATTTAAGAATCATAAAAAGCATCAAGTATTGAGGCACATACCTGTAATCCTAAAACTTTGGAGGTGGAGGTAGAAAAATAAGGAGTTCCAAGTCATTATCAGCCACTAAGTGAGTTTGAGGCCAGTGTGAGCTACATAAGACTTATCCCCAGAGTCTAGTGAGAGAAAATGAATCCTAGAGAGGATACATTATCTTCAGAAGTCTCCTTTTACTAAGCCTATATTAATCTAGGAGAGGAAATTGTTTTTCTACAATCATAGAGGTAATAGGCTTAAAAATCTGTGTCACATCTGTTATTATCAGCAGTAACAACAAACTGACAAATTGGTTGACTGTCATCTTAGCAGCAAAGGCATTAAAAATCAAAGATAACTAGTATAAATTTTGTAAATAAACCAAAGCCGTGCTAGGTATATGAAGCATGTTGAAGCATGTGATCACCTTTCACATATAGTGAGGCCCTGCTTTAGAAGGACTTGAGATAACCAGAAATGCCAGAGATCTTGGATCTCGGAAGGGTGAGACTGGGCAAGAGAGATGAATTCTACAGAAAACCAAAGATGGTATCTATTTCCTCAACATTTGGTCTACATTTTCCTTGCTAAGTATGAAAAAGAATGTTCTGAGCCTGGGTCTAAGAACTAGACAGATGTTGGAAGAATTCAAATAGAAAATCTATAATTGCCTTTTTCTCTGGATGCAAGGCCAGTTATTTTAGTAACTTGATATATACACCCCAACACACATCTCCAGCATTTTTTCCTTTCTTTTTTGAGACAAGGTATCATGTGTCTCAGGCTGTCTTGGAACTCACTATCTAGCATAAAAAGTTATTTATATATATATTTTTATCTCCTTTCTCCATGTGCTAGGATTACAAGCACACATCAACATATTCAGTTCATGTGGTATTAGGGACTCAATCTAGGCATTTATGAATGTTAGCAAAGCACTCTTCCAATGAAGCTACATCCCCAGTCCCCAGATCTTCAGGGCTTTTGTGGTAGTTATTCCCACTTATCAACTTGGGTATATCTGGAATGAACTACAATTTAAGAATGAAGGTTATACCTATAATCCAGACCTTAAAGCTGGAAGACATAGGCTTTTGATCCAGATCTTGACATAAGATGACACATGCTTTTGATTCACATCTCATGGTGTAGTGGCCATGTAAAGCATAAGCCCAGGCAAGGGAGTATGCCTTTTTAATTCCAGGAGACAGAGGCAAGCAGATCTCTAAGTTCAAGGATAGCCTTGCACAGAGCAAGTTCCAAGTAAAGAACAGCTAGGTCCATGGATAGTGATACACTGCTTTATTCTGGACCATACCTTCTGCTATAGGCCTATATAAGGACAATAGAAGAAGGAAAGCTCCCTTTCTCACTCATTTGCTTGTAATTACTTGCTAGCACATCTATTAGAGTCTATTTCTTCAGGATTACAGCTTATACAGAAGACCAGCTGAAACATTCTGCTTCATAGGATTGATTAACTACTAGATCCTTGGACTTCCCATTCATAGCTACCCATTTTTAGGCTAGTTGGACTGTAGACTTTACATCATTCCATATATATTCCAAGTCTTAATATACAGAGATATTCCACAAGTTCTGTCACTCTAGAGAATCCTGACTAATCCAACTTCTAGAGTTTGAGAAGTTAAAGGAAATGCCAGGCAAAAAGGTACTTATAGGGAGGGCAGTGGCATGTGTAAATGCACACAAACCTTACTGGAGACTAAAGGTACCTTTAATATTTAGCCCACCTCTTTGACCATACTCATCCACCATCATAGGGCTTAAGTTCATGACCAAAGCTCATATTCCCAGTATCCAATCTTAGTATTAAAGCACTTACTCAAAGCTCTTTTTCAACTTTTGTGAAATTCTCATTGCATAAGTCAACAGAGGTAAATATACAAAGCCTAAAGTAAACAGTTTCAAAAGCCCTTAGATGGATGTATTAAGGCCTTGCATTATCCAGTAAGAAAAGAAAAGGCTTTTGGAACCAAGCTATACAATGTAATTTGTCCACTGACTCACTTCCCCTTCCTCTAAGACATTAAAAGATATCTCCAAGTTAATTATCATGCCCAGAAAGGAATAGCAAACTCAAGCTGAAAGAAAACGTGTCTATTATATCCAAACATTCAGAGTATAGTTTCATCATAAGAGATAAGAGAAATATTAAATTTCTTTATGTATTTTTCTTTTTATTTATTCTTTTTTCATACAATGGCATCTTGACATTTGCCTCCCCTTCCTCCACTCCTCCCATCTCTTCCTAACATCCTTCTCCTGAATACCCATACCTCCTCTGTTTCCCTTCAGAATAGAGCAGGCCTCCCAGGGATATTAACTGAACATGGAATAACAAGATGCATTGAGACTACACACAAGCCATTCCAGCCGCCATCTGCAACAGGGAACCAGGCAGCTCCAAAGCCTTCTATGTTTAGCCCGCCAGGAGAGAATGATCTCCCAGCAGCGATTGATTTCACTTCTGAGTGTGGAGGTGAGATCTCCACCTTCTCTCTGGAGGGGTGCAACTAGAAGCGCACAGGACGTACAATCAGTGGAGCTGCTGGGACAGGAGTCATCCCTTCCGGCCGCCATTTGCTGCAGGGAACCAGACAGCTCCACAGTCTTCTGTGCAGAGACTACAGACACAGGCTTACAGGCCCATAGGAGGGACAAGCTCCAGCCAGAGACAGTAAGATCAACTAACATCGAAGATAACCAGATGGCAGGAGAAAGGCAAGCACAAGAACCCTACCAACAGAAACCAAGGCTACTTGGCGTCATAAGAGCCCAGTTCTCCCACCTCAGCAAGTCCCGGATACCCCAACAAACTGGAAAAGCAAGAGTTAGATTTAAAGTCTCATCTCACGATGCTGTTAGAGGACATCAAGAAGGACATAAATAACTCCCTTAAATAAATACAGGAGAACATGGGTCAAAATGTAAAAGCCCTTAAAGAGGAAACACAAAAATCCCTTAAGGAAATACAGGAGAGCATGGGTGAACAGGTAGAGGCCCTTAAAGAGGAAACAAAAACCCCTTAAAGAATTGTGGGAAAACACAAACAAACAAGTGAAGGAACTGAACAAAACCATCCAGGATCTAAAAATGGAAGTAGAAACAATAAAGAAATAAAAGTGAGACATCTCTGGAGATAGAAAATCTTGGAAAGAATTCAGGAGTCATAGATGCAAACATCAACAACAGAATACAAGGGATAGAAGAAAGAATCTCAGGTGCTGAAGATACCATAGAAAACATTGACTCACCAGTTAAAGAAAATGCAAAATGCCAAAAGCTTCTGAGCCAAAACATCCAGGAAATCCAGGACACAATGAGAAGACCAAATCTAAGGATTATAGGTAGAGGAGACAGCAAAGATTTCCAACTTAAAGGGCCAGTAAATATCTTCAACAAAATTATAGAAGAAAAATTCCCTAGCCTAAAGAAAGAGATGTCCATGAACATACAAGAACTCCAAAACAGACTGGACCAAACCAGAATGTCCTCCCGGCACATAATAATCAAAACACCAAATGTAGTAAACAAAGAAAGAACATTAAAAGCAGTAAGGGAAAAAGGTCAAGTAACCTATAAAGGCAGGCCTATTAGAATTACACCAGGCTTCTCACCTGAGGCGATGAAAGCTAGAAGATCCTGGGCAGATTTCATACAGACCCTAAGAGAACACAAATTCCAGCCCAAACTACTATACTCAGCAAAACTCTCAATTACCATAGATGGAGAAAACAAGATATTCCATGATAAAACCAAATTTATACAATATCTTTCCACATATCCAGCCCTACAAAGGATAATAGATGGAAAATGCCACACAAGGAGGGCAACTACACCCTAGAAAAAGCAAGACAAGTAATCTTCTTCCAACAAACCCAAAAGAAAGTATCCACACAAACATAAAAATAACATCAAAAATAACAGGAAGCAACAATCACTATTCCTTAATATCTTATAACATCAATGGACTCAATTCTGCAACAAAAAACATAGTCTAACAGAAATATTTTTCATGTAAATCTTCAATTTTATCAGAAAATGTTTGTGATTCCTTTTTCAATCAATTTAGTAATGTTTATGTCTACCATTTTAACTGTATTATTTTCCATGAAAATCTTTAATGTTAACATTTTTTCTATATATTTCTTCAATTTTATCAGAAATATTTTCTATGTAAATCTTCAAACTTGTCAGAAAATATTTATAATTCCACTTTCATTCAACTTAGGATATTTTTATGCCTACCATTTTTTCTGTATAATTTTACATAATAACTTTCCATTTTAATGTTTTTCTATATATTTTTTCAATTTTATAGAAATATTTTCCATGTAAATCTTCAATTTTATCAGAAAATGGTTATAATTCTACTTTAAATCAAATTAGGAATATTTTTATCCCTACGATTTTATCTGTATAGTTTTCCATGACATAGTCAATTTTAGTGTGTTTTTCTATATATTTCTTGAATTTTATCAGAAATATTTTTCTTGTAGATCTTCAATTTTATCAGAAAATGTTTATAATTCCACTTTCAGTCAACTTAGAAATATTTTTATGTCTACCATTGTATCTGTATAATTTTCCATAATAATCTTCAATTTTAATGTTTTTCTATATATTTTTTTCAATTTTATCAGAAATATTTCCCTTGTAGATCTTCAATTTTATCAGAAAATGTTTATAATTCCACTTTCAATCAACTTAGAAATATTTTTATGCCTAACACTTTATCTGTAATTTTCCATAATAATCTTCAATTTTGATGTTATTTTATATTTTTCTGCAATTTTATTAGAAATATTTCCCATGTAAATCTTCAATTCTGGCATAAAATATTTCTACTTCTTTTTTCAATTAATTTAGCAATGTTTTTTATGTCTACCATTTTACGCTATAATTTTCCATGAAAATTGTCAATCTTAATGTGTTTTTCTATATGCTTCTTCAATCTTGTCAGCAACATTTTCCATGTAAATCTTTAATTTTATCATAAAATGTTTTTACTTCCTTTTTCAATAAAAAAATAAAGCATGTGCATAACAAAAAGAAAACCAAACACAAACCCTTGCTCATATCAAAGCTAGACAAGCAATCTATTAGAAAGAAAATGGTCCCGAGAACAGGCAAATGAACTTGAATTACATCCATGCTCACTGCTAGACGTCCCACACAACCCCAAGCTAGACAACTAGTATATATATATACAGAGGACTTAGTGCAGACATGCAAATTCTTTAGTATCTGAGAGCTTATATAAACCCTGCTTAGTTGATTCTGTGGGATGTGTTCTCCTGCTATTCTTGACTCCTCTGGTTTCTACCATCCCTCATTTCCTTGCCTGTAGGGTTCCCTGAGCTCTGTTTAATGTTTGTCTTTGGATCTCTGCATCTGCTCCATCAGCTGTCAGAGGAAGCCTCTCTGGTGGTGATTGGGCTAGCCTCTAATTTATGAACACACTCTCTCTCTCTCTCTCTCTCTCTCTCTCTCTCTCTCTCTCTCTCTCTCTCTCTCTCTCTTTCTCTCTCTCTCCCTCTCTCTCTCTCTCTTCTAGTCAAGTATGGTGCTACCCTAAGACATACAGCTTCCAGTTTTGAGGCATCCAGGTAGATTTGGGACATGGGTTCCCTATCCTAGTGTGGACCTCAAGTTAAACACGTCATTAGTTGGCCCACTCCCACAAGCTCTGAGCCAAAATTGCACTAGTACATCTTGCAAGCAGGACAAATTGTAGGTAGAAGGTTTTGTGGATGGGTTGGTGTTCCAGATTCTCCACTAGAAGCCTTGCTTGTTACAGAGGATGGCCAATTCAGGCTCCATATCCTCCATTACTATGAGTCCTCCATAGGGTCATCCTTAGAGGTTTCAGGAAGTTTCCACTGCACTAGATTTCCACATCACCTCCCAAATGCCCCAAAATTCCATTTTTTCTCTCCCCATACTTTTTCCCTTTGTCCCTCCCTCCTCTACGTGATTCCTCCTGTTTCCATCCATATGAATCCTCAGTCCATCCATAAAAATCTATACTGTTTTCCTTTCCCAGATACATCTATGTTAGACCCTACTTGTTACTTAGCCTCTCTGAGTCTGTGTAGTAGCATAATTATCCTTGACAGCTAATATCCACTTATAGCCAAGTACATATCATGTTGACCTTTCTGGGTATGTTATCTCACTCAGAATGATATTTTCTAGTTCCACTCACTTGATGACAAATTGCATGATGCCATTGCTTTTCTAAGAGCTGAGTAATATTCCATTGTGTAAATGTGCCACATTTTCTTTATCCATTCTTCAGTTTCAGGACATATAGGTTATTTCCAGTTTTTGGCTACTATGAATTGAGTCAAGCCTTAATTAGGGTTTCCATAGCTGTAAAGAGACACCACGACCACTGCAATTCTTATAAAGGACAATGTTTAATTGGGACTAGATTACAGGTTCATCATGGCAAGAAGCATGGCAGCATCCCAGCAGGCATGGCCGTGGAGAAGGAGCTGAGCATCCTACATCTTATTCTGAAAGCAATCAGGAAAGATTGTCTTCAGAGGGTCTCAGAACTCACTCTTACAGTGACATACTTCCTCCAACAAGGTCTCACCAACAAGGATACACCTTGTAATTGTGCTAATCTCTATGCAAAACATATTTAAATATTATTAAAGCTTAAATCATATATTGGCCCTCACACATTGATAGTGGGAAATTGAAGTACCCCATTCTTACCAAAAGACAGGTCATCCAAACAAAAACTAAACAAATACTGTAGCTAGCAGATATTATAAACCAAATAAACTGAACAGATATTTTCAGAACATTTTTCCCAAACACAAAAGGATATACCTTCTTCTCAGCACCTAAGGGAATTTTTTTCCCAAATTTAATCACAAAGTCTCAACAGATACAGATAAAATTTAAAAAGCAAGCAAACAAACAAAAAACCCTGAATCCTTTCAGAGCACCGTGAATCAAAGCTGTATTTTAACAACATAAAGCCTACACTCATGGAAACTAAACTCTACTGAATGGCTACTGGGTCAAGA
Source organism: Tokudaia tokunoshimensis (assembly GCA_036184795.1). NCBI lineage: Eukaryota > Metazoa > Chordata > Mammalia > Rodentia > Muridae > Tokudaia > Tokudaia tokunoshimensis. Next base: position 104,777,937 of record BTHU01000014.1, on the reverse strand, counting down.
AAGCAATAAAAAAAGAAATTAAAGACTTCCTGAATACAATCAATATGAATTTATGCCATACTAAAACTTATGGGACACATTGAAAGTAGTACTAAGAGGAAAGTTCATAGCACTAAGTACCTGTATAAAGAAATCAGTGAGATCTCATACTAGCAACTTAAGAGCACACCTGAAAGTTCTAGGACAAAAAGAAGCAAACGCACCCAGAAGGAGTAGAGAACAGGAAATAATCAAACTTGGGGCTCAAATCAATAAAATCAATACAAAGTACAAAATACAATGGAAAAAAGAGATTAATACAAAAATAACAAAGAGAACCATACAAAAAGTTTTCCGTTTTCAGGTCTTGAACGGTTTTATTCATTTCCTTCAACTGTTTGTTTTTGTTTTCCTGAGTTTCTTGGGTTTCTGTAAGGGATTTATTTACCACTCCCCTTTTTGCTTCTCAATTTCTTTAAGGGATCTAGTCACTTCTCATTTAAAGGTCTCTGCCATCTTCATAAAGTTGGTTTTAAGAGTTTTGTTTGTTTGTTTATTGTGCTTCAGCTGTGTTAGAATATTTGGGGCTTGCTGTAGTAGGGAAGCTGGACTCTAGTAATTACATACTACCCTGGTTGCTGTTAATTGTGTTTTTACCAACCCTACATCTGACAGAGGGCTAATATCCAATATATACAAAGAACTCAAGAAGTTAGACTCCAGAGAGCCAAGTAACTCTATTAAAAATAGGGTATAGAGTTAAACAAAGAGTTCTCACCTGAAGAATATCTAATGGCTGAGAAGCACCTAAAGAGATGTTCATCATCCTTAGTCATTAGGGAAATGCAAATCAAAACAACCCTGAGATTCCATCTCACACCAGTCAGAATGGCTAAGATCAAAAACACAGGAGACAGCAGTTGTTGGCGAGGATGTGGAGAAAGAGGAACACTCCTCCACTGCTGGTGGAATTGCAAGCTGGTACAACCACTTGGGAAAGCTGTCTGGCGGTTCCTCAGAAAACTGGGCATGACACTCCTGGTGGATCCTGCTATACCACTCCTGGGCATATACCCAGAGGTTTCCCCTGCATGCAATAAGAACACATGCTCCACTATGTTCATAGCAGCCTTATTTATAATAGGCAGAAGCTGGAAAGAACCCAGATGTCCCTCAATGGAGGAATGGATTCAGAAGATGTGGTATATTTACATGATGGAATACTACTCTGCAATTAAAAACAATGATTTCACGAAATTCTTAGGCAAATGGTCAGAACTGGAAAATATAATCCTTAGTGAGGTAACTCAATCACAAAAGAACACACATGGTATGCAGTCACTGATAAGGGATATTAATCCAGAAACTCAGAATTCCCAAGACACAATTCACATATCAATAGATTTCCAAGAAGATGGAAGGAGAGACCCCTGGTCCTGGAAAGACTGGATGTAGGGGAATACCAGGACAGAGAAGCGAGAGGGGGTTGAATTGGGAACAGGGGGATAGAAGAGGGCCTATGGGACTTTCGGGGAGGGAGGAACTGGGAAAGGGGAAATCATTCGGAATGTAAATAATAAAAATTTAGAAAATAAAAAACAAAAACAATAACAAAACCATCTAGCCTTTAGCAGACAATGTTGACATGTCTTTAAATAAAAAAAATTGTAGTGAGAAAAAAAAAAGAAAAGAAAAGATATGGAGAGGGCAGCCTTGTCTATTCCCTGATTTTAGTGGGATTGTTTCAAGTTTCTCTCCATTTAGTTTGATGTTGGCTACCGGTTTGCTGTAATTGCTTTTGCTATGTTTAGATATGGGCCTTGAATTCCTGTTCTTTCCAAGACTTTTAGCATGAAAGGATGATGAATTTTGTCAAATGCTTTTTTAGCCTCTAATGAAATGTCCATGTGTTTTTTTCTTTGAGATTGTTTATGTAGTGGATTACATTGATGGATTTCCGTATATTGAACCATCCCTGCATCCCTGGGATGAAGCCTACTTGATCGTGGTGAATGATAGATTTGATGTGTTCTTGGATTCGGTTGACAAGAATCTTATTGAGTATTTTTGCATCGATTTTCATGAGGGAAATTCATCTGAAATTCTCTTTCTTTGTTGGATCTTCTTGTGGTTTTGGTATCAGCGTAATTCATGAAATTTTTAGACAAATAGTTGGAACTGGAAAATATCGTCCTAAGTGAGGTAACCCAATCACAAGATAACACACATGGTATGAAGTCACTGATAAGTGGATATTAGCCCAGTAGCTCGTAATACCCAAAACACAATTCACATATCATTTGACTCCCAAGAAAAAGGAAGGAGAGGCCCCTCGTCCTGGAAAAACTGGTTGCAGCAGTGTAGTGGAATACCAGGACAAAGAATTGGAAGGGGGTTGAATGGGGAACAAGTGGAGGGAAGAGGGCTTATGGGACTTTCAGGGAGGGGGGAATCCAGGAAAGGGGAAATCATTTGGAAAATAAATAAAGAATATAGAAAATAAAAAAAAAAGTTAAGGTGGGAGAAGGTTCACAAGACAACTCCTCGTCTGCAGTCCCTCTGAGGAGTGGAGTTAGCAACAAAATAAAATCCCAGGGCTATCCACAACACTATCTTATGTGCTTATATCTACAATAAGTATTTCCTATTTTTATTGTAAATCAATTTTACCTTTTTAAAAATACATATATATCTGACCTGCTGAATACTTGGAGATCACTTTCTGGTTTTCTCACACCAACCTTGGAGTCATGTCACTGCCTGGGACTAGATAAAGAACCAAGAAAATAAGATGAGCACCCTCACTCACTGATGGCTAATGTGAATGAGTTCTCTATCCACAGAGCTTCTCTGGCCTGGTGTATTCAGCTGCCTCCTTACTTCACCTGAGCTGGGGGGCAACAGTGAGGACTTTTGTGTCTCAGCAGCCTGCCCTGGTGAGGTAGCCTTTCCTTTTGGGAACCTTGATACTTTTCTGGATGTTTCCATAAAGCAGCATACTATCTCCTGCTTTCAGCATCCACAGACCTCTTCTCTGCTTCTCTGGCACTCACAGAGTATCTGTGGAGATAAAGTAAAGTCCGTCTTCCTCATGGTTTTCCAATTTCTTTTCTTTGACACAACCTGTCTTCATTTTCCTTAGGCAAAATCTGTGTGTTCTGTGAGCAATCATTTTAAAAAGAATTCCACTGGAAGGCTACTTCTGCTACACATCTTCCGCAGCACCTGAGAGAACTAATCCCTCAGAAAGGGCAGAAGTAAAATGCAATGTCAAGAAATATTGCAAGGGGACAACGTGAATTCTTCCACTTCAAGCGCCATGATGTGCCATGATTTGGCACAGCATACTTCCATCTCAACTTTAAGAAGGAAAATTTAAACTCAGAGTAGTTAAAAAAATAAGTACTTTTTTTAGGTTATACCACTAGTAAGTAGCACACCATAGAGTCAACTTCATTTCTGTAAGATGTCAAAATACTTCTGTGTCTACTTTTTCTTTTAATTATGAGGATGAACTTTCCACAACATTGCTTGAGCCTGATGTATGAGCATATATGTTAAATTTTTTGCCTTAAAAATTTTTTCTTTCTCTTATGAACTTGACTAAGATTGTGTTAAGCCTACCAATTATTTTATTAAATACCCCAAAAAGTATTTTCCAGACTGCTTGACAAGTTTCCACATTGCAGAGGATTTGTACATGAATAATAGCTCAGTGGGCTGTGACTCCTGCCTCTTGGGTTTCTGGCTTTTAGACATTTTAACAATGATGTTGTCTTTAATTAGCCTACTTGTGAGTGCCTGCTTCTCACTTTTGGCATTAATTGCCAATTAATAAAAGCATGGAGAAGTCAGTATGTTGGCGGTATGTTGGAGACATTGCCTTGATGTAGATTGTATGTCAGAATCACAGCTTTCAGATTTGGACCAGGCAAAAAGGACAGATTCCACAGACCCCACAGGTCCCAGTTTTGCTTCTTTAAACTTGACTTGATGGTTAGGTCAGCTCTCTCAAATTCCTCAACAACTCCATAATCAGAAGATTTATGTTAAAAGCTTCTGCAAATACAGGGTATTGTGTCAGAATTCATATACCTAGAGATGCATGTCCATGATCCAAAGGGAGGGTGATTTACATGACTACAAATCATTGTGTGTTTAACTTGATGATTAAGCACAAATTAAAGACATTGAGTTCACTGGGCCCAGGTGTAGCCAGGCAGCTCTTACTATTTAGGGCTGAGTGAGCACACTGCTAAGTTTGTTATTATTTACCATGGATCCTTAGGACTCTCAGGTGAGACAATCTAGACAGGTTCTCCAGGCCCATTTGGGAGTGCAACCCTCAGTCAAAAGAACCCCTTCCAGACACTTCTTTCTCCCTTCCCCTCAAATAAAGGTTTCCAACATATGAGTGTATATGTGTAAGTGTATGTGTATAAATATGACATATATGTGTAGGTATACATGCATGTGTACACACACATTATATATATATATATATATATATATATATATATATATATATATATACATATACATATATATATATACATGGAATGAGTTCAAGGAGCTATGGTCTCAAAGTTATTTGCTGAGAAACTTAAGCATCAGAAAATGTACTTCAGAAAACAATGGAAGACAAAGGCAACTCCAGTAAAATGGCAAAAGAGAAGATAGCCATGGAATGGAGGCAGAGAAAGAGAATAGAAAGTCACAAGTAGCTATCAAACTGTAGTATCATGAAGCAGGAAAGAACAGGGTCTAGGAACCTACTGAAGAGACATGATGCCCAGTTACTCCAAAGGCACTCGCCCCACTCCACCTCTGCCCTCCTCAGCTTTCTTAAATATGTAAATGCTGTGCAGACTAATGGTTACTTATTTATTTTGTTTTGGCCTGAACAGGTATGTACAGACTGTAGGTGCTTTCCGGGGCTAAATTGGGGAAGGCAAAGGAGTCCAACTCCAAAGTATTGGTTTTTCTTATGTTTCTTGAGTAATAATTTCTACTTTCAGTCTATATGGCATGTTGGATGAATTGCTAACATTCTCTGTCTGACCTGAGGAATTATGTTTTTGGAAAGAAGTGAGAAATTTTTAAACATTATCTGTGTGCTTTTCAGTCTTGACTTTGTCATAATCTGACCAGAAGCTACTGTACTTGAATGTCAATAAAACCACACAGTGTGCAGGTGGCAGTGAAATTAAAGTGTGTGTGTGTGTGTGTGTGTGTGTGTGTGTGTGTCTGTGTGTAATACACACAACATATTACATACTTGAATGATCATTCTTTTCTGGTATCTACAGAAAAAGATGGGTTTGACCATGGAAAGGGAACAAAGGTCTCTCTAGTCTCTGAGGCTAAGCCACTTGTTGAAGTCTGAACCACAGTCACAAACAGGGACTGTGATAAGGAGGAGGGGCACACACAATGTGATTCCTATTATGATTCTATAAGCTTTTCCCTTGGGATAAATCTACATGAGGAGGGGAGGCTTTCAAATTCCTGTTTCTGAAAGCATGCTCCAAGCATTAGGAGGAGCCATCATTCAAAGTTGGGATAATAAAGAATGAGAACTCTCTAACCACTTCTTCTGTTAAAGAAAGAACTCTATGGGACAAAATTGAAAGATAGAGAAGGCATTTAAAATAATCTGAAAGCACCTGCTCGAGTTCAGCTAACTCACGTCATTCTCCTTGGCAAGGTCTACAGCCAAGTGGCATGGCAGTCTAAGGGTTCCATCACTGGTGCTGAATGGAAGCATGCATTTGATAAGAATTGCTGTACTCTTTCCTCTTTGTTCTTCTTACTAAAGTTATTTTAGAATACTATTATAAAAAGTTGTAAAAAAAAGTCCTTTTACACTGCTCCTTGATTTTCTTGTAATATTAGCCTATTTATCTCCATGATACCATTAGTCAAAATTAAGAAGCCAATGTTAGTACATTCCAATTAGCCAAACTCTAGATCAGAGTTTGATTTAATTAACTTTCCTATGAATGTCTTTTTTTTTTGTTCCATAATCCAAGTCATCATATTGTTGTCTAGGACATTGATAACTTCAAGGGGTATAGCTCAGACATTTTCATGAAATATCCCTTCATCTTGATTTGTCTGAGCACATTGGAAATTGACTTTGAGACCAAATAGTAGAAATGGCCAGTGTGGCCAACCAGAACAAAAAGCAAGTACTATGGTAAGATCATAATTCTGTAGTTGTACTTATTTTTGATGGATTCCCCATAAATGATTAGGGGACCTGAGACTTATGTAGCCCTCCCCCCCAATTTATCATGAGACAGAACTGACATTAATTCAGGAGTGAGAGAACCATGTGGAAATCAACCACAGCTCAGTAAAGAAAGACAAAAATGAGCCTTGTTTTCCCAAAATAGATAGAGAGTACTGTCTCCCAGTAAGTGGTGTGCAAACATAAAAAGCCAAAAATAAGAAAAATTAAAATACAGCCTCACTGAACTGCACCATTTCTCCTGTGTGCTAGACTGATGGGCCAGTCATCTCCAGGGCCCATGTCTCCATGACTCAATCCTGGAACTACAGGCATATGAAGCTACAGGTGCATTTTATGCTGGTGCTGGGGATTTGAACCCATGTCCTCATTCTTCCATTCTCTAACACCATGAGCCACTTCTCTAGTCTCAGATTAAGTACCTTTTTAGAAGCCCATTGGATAAAGTGAGTTGTCAAATTTCTTAGTCTCTATTTACTCTAGTATTTTGCTCAGCTTCAATGAAATAACCAGCTATAAGTGCACAAATATAGCACACCAGAATATCTTTTCTTCAGTGAGGGGGTCACCCTGTAGAACTTTCAGGACAGAGTACTGTTATAATTGATTTATTTAATCATTGCTGTGTTGATCTATTACCTAACCTAATGTGTAGAGTGGACCTCCACAGAGGCCTAGATATATAGATTAAAGGCAGTATGTATATGGTTCAGGACAATGTGTAGTGTGAGGCATATCATGTTGGATAAGGCATAGCCACAGAACTTAAAGTTTCCTTTAGCGATGCTGAGAACCTCCTCTGCACATGAATGGTCAGTTGGCCTGTGCAATTTGTTTCTGGAGAAGACTTCATTCTGGTTATCATTGCTGTTTTTTTGCTCACTGTGATTTTTGCTTTAATCAGAAAACACTGTTTAGTTTCTTCATTTGAAGTTTTTTTAGGATTATGTGGTTCAACAGACACAAACACTGTTTGTGATCCATGATTCTCATTTACTTAACCATAAATTATTATTGACACCCATATTGGATTTCTTAATGAGTTATTGAGTTAGCACACAAGGTGGGTTTCAGAGTGATATTTTCATACAACTGTACCATTATATGTTGTCCTTGTTTGTCCAAACACTCCATGTTTCCCCTGCTCCTCTTGCTCGACTCCTTCCTTCACTGCACTAGTCCCCTTCTGATTTTACAATGCATATATCCTCTTACCCTCTTTTGATGCTCACATTATTAACCAAGAATATCTAATAGTTGCCAGCATCCATTCCCTAACAAAACAAATGCAATTAGACAGCAACACTTAATTGTTCTCAGCTACATCGTGTTTTGTTTTTTCCTAAATAACAACGACAACAACAATGCTTAGGGCGCACCAAAGACAGAAAGTTGAAGAGCTTGGGACAAGGCTGGAGGTGCCAGCTGCCAGGGAAAGCCTAAGATTCTTCTGGGTGACCTCCTAGAGTAGCAGCTGAAGTCAGTGGTAGGAAAAGGGTGTGTACTGGGAGAGCAGGACCATCTGCTCCAGATGCACAGCCAGGTCTGTGTCATCACAGCCAAGCAGGGCGCTCCTAAGCCAGCAGCCACTCTGCTATTCTGCTTTAAGGTCTCCATTCTCATGCTACAGTAGCTAAGGAGGCCAGCAAGTGACATTAGGTATCGCCACACTTTTTAGAAGATGTATACTATCAAATTTTTAAAATTCAGAATTCAATCCAAAACTTTTTATATATGAGTGTCTATGAATGCTTGCATAGCAGAAAATGATAGAAACACTGTAATACAGATAATAATTTAATAGTTTATATGAATGGAAATCATTATCATGTTTAAACAACCTCAGGATATCATCTGACATATTGGAGGTAAGAAGTTCTGGTATTTATACAAACATATTTTTCTTTCTCTCTCACAAAGTCTAAAATAAGGGAGTTAGCCTGCATTGATTAACTCCTGTTTAAACATATTTGTGTCTGATTACTAATGGCCAGCAGCAATTTCACCATACAAGAAGCTAATTAATGTTATAAAGTCCATGAATTCATCATAATTCCATCATCCTGGGTAATGATCCACTGATAAAAATAAACAAATTCTTCTACTCATTAGATTTGCTGCCTACACTGCAGTCAAGTCCATGACCTTCAAATCAGGTTGGCAAAGATATTCTTCGTTTAATTTGCAAAAGAAATGAAAGTACACTAATTACATCCTTGCAGTGTGCCATGTGTGTGCAGGTAATTAAACATTCCCTTCAGTGCTCAGAGGGACAGTCAAAAATTTTAGCTATGTAGTAGAAGCATTCTCTGGCCTCCATATTTATTAGAGGTGAAATTCTCTTGTTTTTATGAAGAAAGAGTATTGAATGATGAGAGTACTTTATTTTCCATGTACAATCACTTGTTTTGTCTAACAGCAAAAAAAGCAAATTAAGCTTTTCATTCAGAAGTCAAATGAAAAAGATCACATTCCTTGATGAAGGTTTTGTGGGACTTGTAATCTGACATGTAAATTATCTCATGCACAGTTCTCAAATTGTGCTTCTGACCACCTTCTTAATTTCAAAACAGTGCTCTGTCTTTGTTGCCCCTGTTCAGTTCCTCTGATTGTCTTGTCTGTAAATTTTGTTTCGTATTGCCTGTGTAGATTTTTCCAACTGTTTTTTCCCCTTTGCTAGTATTGAGTCAAAAGTATTGATTGTGTATATTTCCTGGCACATCTTATTTTCTTAAGTTTATTTAGGTAATACTATCTTCTGGTGCCTTTAGCATTTCTTGATTCAAAGTTCTAAATAATTTTTACTCTGTTCATTATGGAATTCAGCTAACTATATAACCAGAGATCATTTCCCTTTGCTTTATAATTCATGGTGCAGGAGAGCAGATGGTAGGATTCTCCAGGATTTTGATTTTGTTATTTAAAACATTCACAGAAGCATGAGTTTAAGTCACAAAATCATATTTAATAAAATGACAATAGAGCAAAATTTATACAGAATTAAAGCAAAAGTTCTACAATATTAACTGGTGGATTTTTTGACTAATTTTTGAGGGAGATTCTCATTCAGTCCATCCAACTCTCTGTGTAATTGAGGAGCCCTTGAACTCTAAACCCTCCTGTCTCCATTTCCTAAGAACTGGGATTGTAGGAACATAACACCAATGTCCAGATAAGAGAATTTCATTTTATTAAAGAAGAAGAAAAAATTAATATGGTGTTGGGAGTGGGATGGGGCATTGGCATGCAAGTTGCCTTTCTGAGTCATTCCAGAGTAGTTGCTGTGTGGGCCACTCTTCTTCTGAAGAACAGAGAGTAATTGCATGGCCATACATGGACCACTGAGGTACTTGTAGGAGAGTTCAGGCTGCTGTCAGACAAGCAAGGTCATGTACAAGATAAACCAAACCATATCGTTTCCTTCCCTGAGGATTCTACAGAAGCCTAGGGTTGGCAAATGCTGTAGTGGTTAAAATTGTGGGAGCCTCTCCTACGTGGCCTGAACTGAATGCTACCCTATCTCTCAGCTTAATAACTCAGAACAGTTGCCAAATCTTGCCCTGTATCGGTTTCCAACTATGTAAGAAAGGGTAGCAAGGTGTGTTGGCTCCTTTGTTTGCTGCTGTGACTAAATACCTCTCAAAAAGGAGCTATAAAGAAGGGTTTGTCTCAGCTCCCAGTTTGAGAAGGCATATTCTACCAGGAGGGAAGGCATAGTGAAAGCAGCACAGAATAGTTGGCTTCATTCCCTTTGACTCACAAGTATCCAGGAGATAGGACCAGGTTGGAAAATCTCAAAGATTGCCCACATAGCTTCCTCTGGTGATGCTATATTTCCTAAATATTCCAGAATCTTCCCAAAGGGTACCATGGGCCTGGGAGCAAATGTCAAAACACATGAGCCTATGAGGGACATTCTCCAATCCCTGAAAGGTCTTTTATTTTGTGAAGTTATCACAAGCATTCCACATGTGCATGGTTTTAAATGCTCACAGGAGAGTTTGGTATTTTAAATATGGTGTGTGTTCTAATAAATGATAAGAACAATCATGAAAATACCATTCTGCTCTTTAATTTGTTCTAATTTAATTTCTTCTTTCTTCAACTTAAAATTACAAATTTTTCCAGTCATCTGTCACTCTTTACCTGTACCTACTTCTGTCTGACTTCGTCTCCTCTCTTCTGGGACTCACTTGGATTGCAAACTTAAGCCTATTTATTTTATGTGAGATCACATAACTGACTTCTGTCCCTGGCATGTGACCCATGACCATGTATGTCTTGGATGACCTATGGCTACCAACTTTCCTTGTTTGCACTGGGCCATTCCCATTTTAACACTGAAAGTCATGCATTCCGGGGAACCCCAACCCTGAATGTGGAGAATAAGTAGCCTAACCCCCTGCTATTACAATCTTAGTCCTCCATACTCTATCATCTGATAGATGTCAAGATACTGGGTCATGTTGGAAGTCAAGGACTAAATATAATAAATCACCTTGAGCCTGACTTCTCCATAAGCCAAGCTATTGCCTCTCTTTTCACTGTACTTTTTACAGCAACAATAAATTCCTGATCTGATAGGCCATAAATTCTCCATTGTATTAACTTAAAGAACAAACTAAGCTTCTGTGTTCCCTTGGGGAAAAATTTGAAGATGCTGTGGTAGCTGATCATAGCTATCACCCTCACCATATCTGGAACTGACTAAAACCCAAGCTCCTGTCTCTGTGGATGTTTTTCATGATTGGATCAATTGAAGTAAGAAAACACACCCTAAATCTGAACTAGACTTCTGGTGGAAGCCTATGTGTAAGGACATGGAAGAAAGTAGTTTTTGCTTTTTGCCTATTTGTCCCCACTGTTGCTGGTAAGTTCATCTATTCTGATCCTGAGACATTACTTCATTTATTTCTTCAGGATTCTAATATAGACTGAAGACCAGTGGAGACATCCAGTTATGTGGACTAAACAACTACAAGATTCTTAGTCTTTCTGTTTGAAGACACCGATTATGGTACTAGCCAGACCATAGCCTGTAAGGCACACTAATGAATTATGTATGTACGAATGTATGTATGTATGTATGTATGAATTCATTCACTCTATCCATTCTGTTGCTCTAGAGAACCAAAACTAAAACAGAGGCTTAGAAGGCCATTATCTATTTAGAATTCTCATTTACTGTCAACTGCACAGTTTTTATTCATTCATTGCTTAAGACCTCTGTGGCTCTTTGAACCTATTCAAAATAATTGTCTATCTGCTGATCTAACTTCATTTTATTTCACCATAATACTATCTTTACTGTATGATATGTTAACACTTATTGTCCTCTCTTGTGCTTATTGTTATTGTCTGACTACCTTGTATCTCTCACTTAGAACAAGTCTATACTGGTTGAAACTTCATTATGATCAAGACACTAGCTCAGGACCATCGAGATGGCTCAGCAGTAAGAATTTGTTTTCAAGCTTCATGACCCAAGTTCAATTGATTGGAATTGGCAGTAGAAGGAGAGAACTGACTCCCACAAAATACTCTCTGACCTCCATACAGAAATAAGTACACATATAAATAAATAACTAGTCTTTAATATTTTTAAATAGCCAGTAAAAAGAGGGTAGAGTAATAGCAACTCAACAGATGTTTGCTGAATGAAGTAATTAATTCAGTGTACTTCATTTTTAGAATCTACAAAATTGACAAAAATAAAGAGAAACCTGAGACACCCACACAGAGGCAAGGAGAAACACATTTGGTAGTGATTTAGCATCCTAGTTCCTTTAAAATATTTATAGGACATTGTTATGAGTTTTATAAATCACATGATAATCTTTATTCCTGGCTTGCATCTGAGAATTTTCATAACCGAGAACCTAAGTATGTTCAAAAGCAAGTATTTCAGTCTTGACACCTGTAATCACTCTTGCTATTGTCAAGATATCACTGGGGTCATGACATATTAACTTTTGCCTTAATGCTCCAGCACTACAACTGTAGCAGTAAATGAACAGTGACCCTTCCTATCTGCCTTCCATCCTACATGTATATCAGTATTTGTAGGTCCCCCTAACTCTGGATTTCAAAGTACTAGAAACTTATAGGTATATAGTTATATACTTCTCTAATATTTACCTTAAGAAACTGTAAGTTCTCATGTAGGTTAGAGGCATTGAATCTTTGAACAATACAAAAGGACATTAGACTATGTTGTATCTGTTGTTGCATCATCATACACCAAAAGAGAACATACTATTCATACTTTGTTTTTGCTTACAACAAATATTATGTTGCAGTCTTTGTGGCAATGATTACAATTGTGTATCCACAAGTCCCAGTTTGGGTCATCTTTTCATGTTATCCGTAAGCAAAACATGAGGTATCACTTATTCTGTCGGCCCTCTGTTTGGTCCAAGTTCCCTACTAATCAGGATATGCAGCTGGCAAGAATAGCATCTCTAAGTGATTGCTTTCAGAGTGCTGAGCTTTTGTGCTCAAGTGAATGTTACCATGGCAAGAGTGGTCCATCCACTGATAAGATCAGTGTGATTCTGGGAGAGATTAAACAACTCACTGTGGTGTAATTCCACAGCTTTTTTATGTACCTCTGAGAAATTGTTCAAAGCTGCTGTTATCCCTGAAGGGTGCATATTCACAGAATCTGATTAATAACAAATATATTTGGAATAACTAGTTACAGAGGTTCTCATCCAAATTTGTTTAGAACTAATTGTTTTATGATTGTATTTGGAATTTATTTATGTACTTTTTCAGTCAATTCCAAAGTGAAATATCCCTCATAGAACTGGACTGGGTGTTGGGAGGCTATAGAATAAATCCTTCATGTCCTCAGAGAGCTTGCAAGCTAGTGGCAAGAATATAGAGGGGTTTTGTAGTTACAGTTCAATGACATCCCATGGTCTAAGGAGGGAATGGCAGCAAATCCTACTGCAGGGTTGCTTTTCTGGAGTTAGTGAAGACAAGTAACAGGAGTCTTAAGGTCAGAGGGAACAGGACACTGTCAACAGTTACTAAGCTGAGTCAAGGAGGAGAAAGATGTTCAGAGAGGTAGAGACAGGGCTTTTGAAGCAGGATTCTGTCTGTGCCAAGGAGTCTGAGTTCCATCATCAATATAAGAAAAACACTGCACTGTAGAGGATTAGTATGATGCTGCTTGTATTCTAAAGCTAAATACTGGCTCTCCAGAACTGATTCCCTGCTGATGAGCAGATCCTCACATATACCAAATGATGCTCTGTAAACATTGCTACCTAATTTAACTAGTCAATAAAAGGCTAGAGCCTTCTTCGATTTCTTTCTTCAGAGACTTGAAGTTCTTGTCATACAGATCTTTCACTTGTTTGGTTAGAGTCACACCAAGATACTTTGTATTGTTTGTGTCTGTTGTAAAGGGTGTCATTTCCCTAATTTCTTTCTCAGGCTGTTTATCCTTTGAATATAGGAAGGCTACTGATTTGCTTGAGTTAATTTTATATCCGGCCACTTTGCTGAAGTTGTTTATCAGCTGTAGGAGTTTTCGGGTGGAGTTTCCAAGCTCGTGGATTGGTAGGATTAATATAGTAAAAATGGTCATCTTGTCAAAAGCAATATACAGATTCAATGCAATCCCCATCAAAATCCCAAGTCAATTCTTCATAGAGTTAGAAGGAGCAATTCTCATATTCATCTGGAATAACAAAAAACCCAGGATAACTAAAACTATCCTCAAGAGTAAAAAAAAGTTCTGGGGGAATCAGTATTACAGAACTCAAGCAGTACTACAGAGCAATAGTGTTAAAAACTGCAAGGTATTGGTACAGTGACAGGCAGATAGATCAATGGAATAAAATTGAAGACTGAGAAATGAACCCATACACCTATGGTCACTGGATCTTTGACAAAGGAGCTACAACCATCCAGTGGAAAAAGATAACTTTTTCAACAAATGGTGCTGGTTCAACTGGAGGTCAGCATGCAGAAGAATGCAAATTGATCCATTCTTATCTCCTTGTACTAAGCTCAAGTCCAAGTGGATAAAGGACCTCCACATAAAACCAGACACACTGAAACTAATAGAAAAGAAACTGGTGAAGAGCCTTGAGCACATGGGCACAGGGGAAAATTTCCTGAACAGATCACCAATAGCTTATGCTCTAAGATCAAAAATTGACAAATAGGACCTCATAAAATTCCAAAGTTTCTGTAAGGCAGAGGACACTGTCAAAAGGACAAAATGGCAACCAACAAATTGGGAAAGATCTTTACCAACCCTTCATCCAACAGAGGGCTAATATCCAATATATACAAAGAACTCAAGGCGTTATACTCCAGAGAGCCAAATAACCCTATTAAAAATGGGGTACAGAGCTAAAGAAAGAATTTTCACCTGAGGAATATTGTATGGCTGAAAAGCACCTAAAGAAATGTTCACCATCTTTAGTCATCAGGGAAATGCAAATCAAAACAACCCTGAGATTCCACCTCACACCAGTCAGAATGGCTAAGATCAAAAACTCAGGAAACAGCAGGTGTTGGCGAGGATGTGGAGAAAGAGGAACACTCCTCCACTTCTGGTGGGATTGCAAGCTGGTACAACCACTCTGGAAATCAGTCTGGTTTTTCCTCAGAAAACTGGGCATAATACTACCAGTGGACCCCATTATACCACTCCTGGGCATATACCCAGAGGATTCTCCAGCATGTAATAAGGCCACATGTTCTACTATGTTAATAGCAACCCTATTTATTATAGCCAGAAGCTGGAAAGAACCCAGATGTCCCTCAATGGAGGAATGGATAAAAAAATGTGGTATATTTACACTATGGAATACTATTCAAAACTATTAAATACTATTAAAAACAATGAATTCATGAAATTCTTAGGCAAATGGGTGGAACTGGAAAATGTCATCCTAAGTGAGGCAACCCAATCACAAAGGAATGCAGTCCTCCACTTCTGATAAGTGGATATTAGCCCAGAAGCTTCGATTATCCAAGACACAATTCACATATCAAATGATGACCAAGAAGAAAGAAAGAGAGGTCCCTGGTCCTGGAAAGGCTCGATGCAGAAGTGTAGGAGAATACTAGGACAGGGAAGTGGGAGGGGATTGATTTGGTAACAGGGGTTGCGAAAAGGGCCTATGGGACTTTCAGGGAGGGGAGGAACCAGGAAAGGGGAAATAATTTGAAATGTAAATAAAGAATATATCTTTAAAAAAAAGGCTACAGCCTGTAATTGGACAATAAAAGGAGAAAGGTGGGACTTGAGGATTGAGTGAGGGTGTGGCAGGGAAAAAGAGAAAGGGAAATGGGCAAAGAGGTGGAAAAAGTCTCCTCAAGAGGAGATGGACCATGAGCATGTAGCCAGGAATAATGGCAAGTGATAAGGTACATATGGCTGGGAAATAAGTTAGAATAGCTCCAAACATGCCTAGTATAGGCTTACAGCTTGTCAATACCTAAATCATGTGTCTTTTATATGGGCTAACTGGAATTATAAATAAATACTACACTCTACCTAAACCGATCATCTTTGTCATCTTTACACAGATCTATATATCACTGGAAAGTGGAAACCTCAACTGAGAAAATGCCTTCATCAGTTTGGCTTATAGGCAAGTCTATGAAGAAGATTTTTGAATAATCATTGATGTGGGAGAGCCCAGACCACTGTGGGCAGTGTAACTTCTGGTCAGATGACCGTTGGTTGTGTAAGAAAACAGGATGAGCAAACTGTGGAAACCAAGCAAGTAAGTGTTCCTCCATGGTCTCGTCTTCAGTTTCTTCCCTCCAGGTTCTTGTACCTTTCTTGTCTTCCTTCAATGATGGGCTGCTATCTGTAAAGCAAATCAACCCTTTCTTCCCAAGTTATTTTTTATTGTGCTCTTCTCCATAGTAATTGAAGTAAGACTTAGCAATCTAGTACCATGCCATTCACAAAGCTCTTTGAGTTGCAGTTAAAATACTTGTAAGTTTCTAAAAACAAGGGAACGCATCCTTCTCCATTTATTTCCTATCCTTGAACAAGATCACTTGTCTAGAAAGGTAGAAGTGCTTAAAATGACTTTGGTTTTGCTTTTGAATAAACAAATAGCAATAAGAGACTATGAGGCATATTGGACAAGCTTTTCCTGAAAAGGACCAATGGCAGTAGTGGCACAAAGAGTAAAGTATAAGTCCAAACCATGCAGGCAAATTGTGTCATGCTACATAGCTTTAATTCAACTTGGCACCAGCTGGAGTCATCTGGGAACATGGAACCTTGGTTTGACAAAATATCTCCTCCAGACTGACATACGGGCAAGCCTACAGTGTGTTGTTTTGATTGATGATTTATGTAGGAGGGCCCAGTCCTATGGATGGTAGCACATCTTGGATGATGGTGCTAGAGTAAAGCAGGCTGAGCAAGCCCTAGGAGACAGAGAGTAAGCAGCATCCCTCCATGGCCTCTGCGTCAGTTTCTGGTTCCATGTTCCTGCTTTAAATTCCTGCCTTAGCTTTCCTGAATGATGGACAAGCTGTAAGATGAAATAAACTCTTTCCTCTACCAGCTGATATAGATCATGGTGTTTTATTACAGCAAGAGTAAACGCTAACAATTCAGGAGTGATGCACGTTGTGTGTACTGATCTGTAATGCCATTCAGCAGGGCAAACAGGAAGGTTGTAACAATCTGAATTACTGATAACACAACCAAAAGACATCCATTATTTTTCTTTTGCCTTCAACACCATTCTTTTTTTTCTTTTTTATTATTATTTTTATTTTCTATATTCTTTATTTACATTCCAAATGATTTCCCCTTTCCTGGTTTACCCCTCCCCGAAAGTCCCATAAGCCTTCTTCCCTCCCATTGTTCCCCATTTGCCTAAAAATTTCATGAATTCATTGTTTTTAATTGCTGAGTAGTATTCCATTGTGTAAATATACATGGAAAATACCTCTGATAAAATTGAAGAAATATATAGAAAAACATGTTAAGATGGACTATTTCATGGAAAAATTGTACAGATAAAATGGTAGGCATAAAAATATTCCTACATTGATTGAAAGCGGAATTATAAACATTTTCTGATAAAATTGAAGATCTACAAGGAAAATATTTCTGATAAAACTCAAGAAATATATAGAAAAACATGTTAAAACTGACTATTTCATGAAAAAATTATACAGATAAGATGGTAGACATAAAAATATTCCTAAATTGGTTGAAAGTAGAAGTAAAAACATTTTCTGATAAAAGTGAAGATTAACATGGAAAATATCTCTGATAAAATTGAAGAAATTTATACAGATAAATTGGTAGGAATTAAAATATTCCTAAGTTGATTAAAAGTAGAATTATAAACATTTTGTGATAAAATTGATGATTTACATGGAAAATATTTCTGATAAAATTGAAAAAATATATGGAAAAACATAAAAATTTAAGATTATCATGGAAAATTATACAGATACAATGGTAGGCATAAAAATATTTCTAAGTTGATTGAAAGTGACATTATAAACATTTTCTGATAAAATTGAAGATTTACATGGAAAATATTTTGGATAAAATTGAAGAAATATATAAAAACACGTTAAGATTGAGAATTTCTTTTTTTCTTTGTGGTAACCTTTCTTTTTTTTATTTTGTAAGTTGTTTAATTTACATTCCAAATGATATTCTTAATCATGCTAAAAGTTTAAAAAATGTGAGGAAATTATTAAAAGTCCAATTAGGAAGTTAAAAAAGGTGTTATCTTGTAGAAGCTTTTATATTTTTTGACTGCAATGATAGTAAAATTATATTTTACATTAATCTTCAAAAAGACACAAAATGGAAACAAAAATCACTGCAAAACAGTAATTATGCTCATTATGTATAATGCGCTCCAATGTTTCCTATTCCATTGCTATTTTTATCATCTCTTCACAGTATAGTACATTTAAATGATTGTGGATATAAAAACTCAACGTAAGGAACAAGGAGAAAGGAACAGTCTGTTCTCTAGAATGGGAAGAATCACATGGGAGCTATAAGATCCAGAATTTGTAATTAGACCAAGGTTTAAGACCTGATTCACAACTTATCAAGCCTGCTGTGTCTGACACTACATCTTAGGGACACAAGATTGTCACAGAGTAGGCACCCCTTAGGGGCTTTCATCATTCCAGGCAGGGTGACAGTGAAACAACATGAGCAATGAATATTCAATGCCAAGTGCCAAGTCAAGATTACTGTTTGTGGAGAAATAGGATAGACCCTCGAAAATGGTCTGCAGTGGAATAGTTCAGAAATACTGAATAAGAACTACAGTCAATGGAGGTTTCCGTTAAGCTTTTACCAAACAGGATATGATTAAAGTAATTTCCAACATTCTGAAATATATATGTGTATTTAAAATTATAAAAACAAAACAATGTTATACTTTCAGTAAAGGTAAAACATCAGTCTTACTTGTGAAGCTCCCTGTGTGTATATACAGTGCATCTCCTTCTCTTCCCAGGAGCAATCATAGCTCTGACCTTAATTTATCTTTCTTTTGTTTGGCTGCATGATGTTCAGGCATTTCCACAAATTTTCAACAATGAGTTGTTTCCATTTACATCATTTTGAAGTTACAACTATGTAATCACTCTTTGTTTAATTTCTTCTATCATTTGTTTTCTTCTTCATATCACCTTGATGAATTCATCCAAGATATCAAAATGGTTTACTTCGCAGTTACCAATGGTATATTTCTACAGCATGTGCTTCATCAAAGTGTGAATATTCCCTGTTTATAAGATTTGTATGTTACAACAGTATGTGGTCATAGACATTTTCTATATGTTTCCTGAGTACCTAGGGTAACCACATACAATATAGGTCACTTAATTAAAAGGAAATATTTTAATAAATATGTCCCATGATATATCTGAGGCATATTTATACAAAAATTTTTACTTTACCCTAAGAAATTCATATCTTTATTAGATAAATTTGACCACCCTGGGAAATTCTCATCCTGAGAATGGAATTGCTAAGTCATAGGGAACCCACAGTTTCAATTCTCTTGGTGTTGTCAAAATGCTCTCTAAAATAAGAGACACAATTTTCTTCATGCACCTCACTGCCAGAAGAGTGTGAGTTCTTGCTGCTTCATATCATCATTGTTACCAGCTTGTTTGTGTACCTCAAAATTTATACAGTCACATATGAACACTCAATGTTACTGCTTTCAGAGGTAGGCTCTCAAAAGGAGTGAATTATGGTTAAATGGTATGGTGAGGTTGTGGTTGAAATGAAAAAAAGACTGAATTTATACAGGAAAAAAAAAGAGACCAGAGACTTCACTACACATATCCAGAAAGGACAGGCCCTGTAAAGATGGTGGAAGGATGAACTCAGTCAAGTAGAGAGGGCTCACTGAGAAACAACCTTGTTAACAGCACAACTATATTAGTCACTTCCCATAGGGCTGGAATCACAACAACTGAGAGAAATAATTTCATGGATGAATACTCATTCATTTTGACTCATGGTTCCAGACAGTTTCAGTCCATTGTATCAGGGAGGGTATGGGGAACTGACAAGTTCGCAGAGACCAGAATATGTGGCAAAGATTTCTCACATCATTGCAGACTAGGAATCAGAGAGTATAACAGAAACCGCAACCTGATATAATCTTCAAAGGCTAACCTGAATTGAGCTACTTCTGCCAGTGGGCCCTACCTCCTAAAAGGTTCCAGAACCTTCCAAAATGACACCACCAATTGGTACCCAAACATACAAATATTAGCCTGCAGGGAAACAGTTCATATTCAAACTAGGACATTAACTTTTTCTTTATGGCATCCGGAACTGCAAATGATGATTATCTTACAATCTAAGATATTTTATTAGACTAGCCCCACAGCAAATACACTCACCAGCATTTGGTTTGCCAGGCTGTATTAGTCACAATTTCCTCACCATGACAAGCATCTGGGAGCAGCAGTTTAAGAGGAATGATGTAGTTTGACTCACAGTGTAAAAAGTTACAGAGTGTGGCTAGCTGGCTGCACTGTGTCTGAGTCTTGGAATGGTAGACACCCTGGCAGAAGGACATGGGGCAGGAAAGCCTGTCCATTCTGGATATGTGTAGTGAAGTCTCTGGTCTCTCTCTCTCTCTCTCTCTCTCTCTCTCTCTCTCTCTCTCTCTCTCTCTCTCTCTCTCTCTCTCTCTCTCTCTCTCTCTCTCTCTCTCTTCTTGCTTCATGGAAGCCAGGAAGCAGACAGGAGTAATAAGAAGAGGCCTGGACCAAGACACTTGCTCAAAGATACACAGTTAGTAATCACTTCCCTCACTGACTCCACCCCTGCTGTCCTGCCAAATTCTTATAAACTATTCAGTATCTAAATCCGTCAGTGCATTAAACTTTTAGCTTGGTCAGGGCATTGTACACCATGACTATCTTTTTATAAACCTTGTCACATACATACAGAGAAAGCAGACTTTACAAGCCTTCTAGTCATCCTTTGGTGCAATCATGCTGATGAAGATTAACAATAACTATTTAATTTTGTGAGTATGTTGATGGAAAATGCTTTTTTTTATCTTAACACATATTCTTTTGATTACTAATGAAGTTGAATATCTTTTATGTTTTATATTGGGCATTTGTATTTTCTCATCCCAGATTTAATACATGGTGGTCAGTTATGATGCAAGGTGTTATTTCCATTTTTGTGTATCTGTTGAAACTTACTTTGATTCCCAGTATGTTGATTTTAAAGAAAGCTTCATGAGGTGCTGAGAAGAAAGTATATTCTTTTGTGATTGGTTGAAATTTTTGTAACTATCTCTTAGGTCTATTTGGTTTATAACTTTAGTTATGATTTTTTCTGGAAGAGGTCTATCTATTAGGGTTAAGGTCCAGTATGTAAGAGTCCATATTTAATTTAAGATGGGGTAGTGTTTCTTTGTTTCTGCTTGTTTATTTTTGTTTGTTTTCACAAACTTGGGTACTGTTTTGTTTAGGGCATAGATATTAGGAATTACAATGTCCTCTTGGCCAAGTCTCTCTTTGATGAGCATGCAGTGTATTTCTCTGTCTCTTCTGATTAGATTTGATTTGAAATCTATTTTGTTATATATTAAAATGACTACAGCAATTTGTTTCTTAGGTTCATTTGCTTTGAATAACCTTTTCTTCTTTTTTTTTGTATTTTTATTATTTTCTAAGTTTTTTATTTACATTCCAAATGATTTCCACTTTCCTGTTTCCTCTCTCCCCGAAAGTCCCATAAGTCCCCTTCCCTCCCCCTGTTCCCCATTCAACCCCCTCTCGCTTCTCTGTCCTGGCGTTCCCCTACATCCAGTCTTTCCAGGACCAGGGGTCTCTCCTTCCATCTTCTTGGACATCTATTGATATTGAATAACCTTTTCTAATCCTTTATCATGAAGCATTGTCTGTCCTTGATACTAAGATGTGTTTCTTGAATGCAACAGAATGATGGATCCTATTTTTACATCCACACTGTTAGTCTGTCTTTTTATTGAAGGATTAATTGAAACTATTGATTTTGAGTAATACTGATGACCAATGACAGAAACTATTACTTTGTTGTTGTTGTTGGTGGTGGTGGTGGTGCTGGTGGTGTCTATGTATGTAAGTATGGGATGTGTGTGTTTGTGTGTGTGTGTGTGTGTGTGAGAGAGAGAGAGAGAGATTGGAGAGAGAGAGGTTCTTTTTTTACTTTACTGATCTGGATATATTTATTCCTTATGTTTTTCTTGATGTGATAAACCTACGTAGGTTGGAGTTTACTTTGTAGTACTTTCTGTAGGGCTGGGTTTGTATATAGATATTGCTTAAATTTGGTTTTTATCATAGAACATCTTATTTATCTATGGTAATTGAATATTTTACTGGGATAGTAATCTTGAATGGCACTTGTGATCTTTAGAGTCTGTAGCACATAAATCTGAGCCCTGATGGCTTTTATGGTTCCCATTGAGAATTCAGGTGAAGTTCTAATAGGCCTATATTTATATGCTTCTTGTTTTTTCCCCTTGTAGCTTATAACATTAGTTCTTTGTTCTGTATGTTTAGTGTTTTGATTTTTACGTGCTGAAGGGAATTCCATTTCTGGTCCAATCTCTTTGGTGTTCTGTATACTTCTTTTACCTTTATAGACATCTTCTTTAAGTTAGGGAAATCTTCAATGATTTTGTTGAAAACATTTTCTGTGCCTTTGAGCTGGGTTTCTTTTTTTTTTAAAAATCTATTCCTAAATTTTTTAGATTTTATCTTTTATAATGTCTCAGATTTCCTGATTGTTTTGTGTAGATTTTTTGGATTTAACATTTTCTTTGTCCATGGTATCCATTTCTTCTATCACATCTTCAGTATCTGAGGTTATCTCTTCCAACTCTTGTATTCTATTGGTGAAGCTTGGCTTCATGGGTCCTATTCAAGTCCCTATATTTGTATTTCCTGAATTCCCTCAGTTATTGTTTTCTTTATTGATTCTTTCTCCATTTTTAGGTCTTGAGCCACATCATCAATTCCTTCCATTGTTTGTGTTTTCACATATTTCCTCAAGAAATTTATTAATCTCATCTTTAAGAATCTCTGTTACATACATAAAGACTGTTTTAATGTCTTTTTCTTGTACTTTAGCTATGCTAGAATATTCTAGCTATGCTAGAATATCATAGCCTGCTATGATAGGATTCCTTGTTTAGTTAAGACTTATAGTCATGACTGTTATTGACTGTTTTTACACTGGCATCTAGGTGGTATCTAGGATTAGGAAGATTGTAATTCTAGGTGCTGATATCTGGTTGTGTCTTTGTTATGTGGATGTTTTGTTCCTTGGTTTCTGTTTCCTCTTTGATCTTATGAGGGAATGATGGAATATGTCTTGCCTTTTAGGAAATCTGGGATCCTAACAGGTGTGTCCTCAGGGGTCTGGGTATTGTGATCTAATACTTAGGAATTTGGACAGGCTTGAATAGTAGATGACCTTTATGAGAGGAAAGAATTCATTGTTTTCTATGAAGATCTGCTTAGTCAGTCCCCTTGGGAATGGGAACAGTAGGGGATGAAAGGCCATGGCAGGAGATCTGTAGTTTTCCCACTTGCATCTCTGGTCAGGGTGGCCTGTTATAGTTGGAGTCTGGGACAAAGTAAGGAGAAGGGGAAAGGAAGTTCAGGGAGGAATCTCTGTGTGATCCATTGGAGATGTTGCAATGCAGGCAGAAAAGCTGCAGGAGTGTTCTGCTGTAGAGCTGGGGATGTGACTGGAGAATCAATATGAAGGAGCAGAGGGAGAGTTGAAGATCTGCCATTAGCCTACGCATTTCCCTGACAGGAGAGCTGTGTGAGTTTTCAGGGAGTGCCTTCTGGTATTGTGGGGTGGAACAAAGCAATGAGTCTGGGAAGGAAGGTTAGGAGGAGAAGAGATCTGGGATCCACCACAGATAAGGTTGGGGAGGGTGTCATAGGAATTCTGGTGCGCAGCTAGTGATAAGACTAGGGGACAGGACCTGGAGGAATGGAGAAAAAAATGAAGATCTGCGGGTTGCCCATCTTCTTCCATGACAGTAATGGTCTGTGGGTTCTCAGAGAGTGTCTGATAGAGTCTGGGGCTGTAATAGAGCAATAGTGCAGAGGAAAGATAGGAAGGGAAGATCTATGGGATCAACTGGAGATGCCTACAGAGTAGGGAAAGGGATGCTCCAGAAGGTGCTCTGCTGGAAAGCTGAGGGTGTTACTCAGGGATGGATTTGGAGGAGCAAAAGGAGCAGTGGTGGTCTTCAACTAGGCTACCTGCTTCTCTACCTGGTGTAGCCTGTGTACTCACAGGGAATATTTAACCTCATTTCTGAAGAGTTGAAAAATACACTATATATAATGAGAAGTACTTATCTATTCCTCATGCATAAAAAATGGTTCCTAACTATAGACTGGTATCATTTTATGGTTATTTTAAAGGCTGAAGACATTGTTGATAGAGAGAATAAATATTTATGGTGCAAATTATCTATAATATAATTACTGTGTATCAAGTCTGTGATAATAGATTTGACAAATAGCTGTAAATTCCTAGACTAGTTAAAATATTAAAATAAAATTTCCTGAATTCAAATGTACAGGTCACAGAGAGGTTTCTTTCTGTGAACAACATTTGCCAGTGTGCTTCCTTTGTTATGGTAAATGTAATCCCCTATACAACTCTAACATCATACAAAAGTATATGATATAGGAATAGTGTGTATACATTTAATACTAATATATTAAAATGTGTGAAATAGGAATAACATATATGTGTAAATATCAAGATATCAAAGTATATGAAACAAGGTTGTTTGTGTATGTACGAGTGAACGTGTGTGGAAACCAGCAGACAACACTGGGTACAGTGTCTCAGAAGCCATCAACCTTGACTTTTGATGGTCTCTCATAGGCCTGGAACTTTTTTTTTTAATTTTATTTTCTAAGTGTTTTTTTATTTACATTCAAAATCATTTCCCCTTTCCCGTTTCCTCCCTCCCCGAAAGTCCCATAAGCCCCCTTCCCTCCCTCTTTTCCCCGAACTTTTTGAACTTGCACAGCCAAGCCCTAAGGATCCACATGTTTTTACCTTCCCAGCACTGGGATTAAGTATTATCACCAGCCACACCATGTTAATCTGTATTGTGGGGGGCCAGACTCTGGTTGTCTGTTGGGCATAACCCTGTGGCTAGACTCCACCCCTACAGTCACCTGCTACACCAGGTTTTCCCGCCCCACAGTTACCTGGCAACAGCCAGATAACCCAATCTACTCGACAAGGGGATGCCAGGCCCCTCCTAGGTTTCTTACTTTTTTCTCTCTTGCCCTTATGATCTCTCTTGTTTCTTGTCCCCCTGTTCCCCCTCTCTCCTCATTCTTCTCCCGTCTTTCAATGTGGTCATGGCCAGCTCTCACCCCTCTATCTTTTCTTTCTCTTTACTTCTCTATCTCTTTTTCTTTTCCTACTTCTCTATAATAAAGCTTTGAAACCATGGACTGTCTCTTCTTAACAAAACCCGCCATGTAGGAGTAATGGAACAGGCCTCAGCATCTCCAGCCACCAGAAAGGACCAAAGACTCTTCCCAGCCAGGTTTCCTCTACAGGTACACGGGGGCCTATGTCAGAACAGCTCTGCCTTCTGGGCAAAGACCTCCTCCCTGGCAGCCAGGCAGCCTCCCTCCACAGGTACTTGGTAGCCCGCCATCCCTATATGGGTACTCAGCCCCGCCTGTTTTCTCTACAGTTGTCCTGATTACAATGAAGCTCTTCACAACAGAGCTCTCCTCTCTCTCCCTCTCTCTCTCTCTCTCTCTCTCTCTCTCTCTCTCTCTCTCTCTCTCTCTCTCTCTCTCTCTCTCTTGCCCAAGATGCTAATATTTAAAGGAAACTGACCTTTAGGGCAATTATTTTAAGATTTATTAAGTGCCTCATTTTCTTTATGAATAGTGATTGTGTCTGCACCTTAGAGATCTTTAGAAACTACACATTTATGTTAAAGAGTTTGCTTTAAATATCCATGCATTTTATGTCCCTATGTTAATTGTCCATGAGTTTAAATGTGAATACAACTCTAAATCACAGCATAATGGTTTTTTCCTTGCTGTAGAGGACTATAGTCATAGCTCTGTGGGTTCTAGACTGTCTCTTCCAAATGTAAGCATTCATGTTTCCATTGACTTGTCCCTAATACCTTCAGACTCTGAATGCATGCACCAGCTTCAGTGACTGGGTTTCAGTTTAATGAAATTCAAAAAATAAGAAAACAGAGAGGTCATGACACTGCATTTTCTGCCTCTTTTTCCTTTTTCAGAAGACAGCATAATTTTCCTGTTTTATGTAGAAAATTAGAACTTAAATGCTACCTTGAATTTCCCCAGAGTCTCACTATCAATGTTTTCAATGTTACTAATTTTTGAATGTTAATTTGTATCTCATAACTTTACTTACCTAATTTATGTTCTAATTGTCTTTCAGTGGAATACTTCAGCTTTTAAAAACATACGTAATGGCTAATACTACAAAGCCATAGACACAAAAGTATGAAAGACAAAGGCACTCTGTATCTCTGCATTTAATTTACTTTACCATTGAAATCCAGTCACAGTCACCTGCTGAGTCTGTAAGAATTAATAAAAATGTAAATGGATAATGAGAGTTGTTTTAAGTTCACTTTTCTACTTGTAAGATGTCTTTCAAAAACCATGGGAGAGGTTTTCTATTTCTGCAATATGTTGGGAATTATAAAATGTATATGCACATAACTGATTGAGAAGTTCAGAAGAAATAATTTTCACTTTCAGATTGGCAACTTGGTCTATCCCATAGTAAAAAAAATTAAATAAGGTGACAAGTGCATGCATAAGAATTCAAGGTCCTTGGAGGCTCTCTTTGACTCAATGTAAACTGTCTTCCCTCTAAGTACAAAACTCACGAACTGAATTTCTAGGCAGAAAACAATACAATGTGGGAAGTTCTCCTTATCCTGTCCACTGGTCCACTGAAGATTTACCAGGACCTTGAGCACACTGGGTAAGTACTCTCCCTTAGATGATGGTCCCTAGGGAGCCCCGGGGCACCCATGGGGCTCCCTCATAAACCCGCCTATTTTTGCCAACTCTAGTGCCCAGTGTTGTCCTGAGTCAAAAAACCTTTAAAACGAAGATGATAAAATTAAAGAAAAAAGGAAAAATGTCCAAAGCAGTAATAAGGGGGAAAGCACATTATGTTATAGTACTCGAAGTTCTAGCCAAAGTAATTAGGCAACAAAAGGAACTCAAAGAGATACAAATCAGAGAGAAGGAAGTCAAGATATCACTATTTGCTTATGATAGAATAGTGTATACATAAAGGACCTCAAAAATTTCACCAGAGAACTCCTACACTGATAAACAACTTTACCAAAGTGGCTGGATATAAAATTAACTCAAGTCAGTTGCCTTCCTCTACTCAAGGAATAAACAGGCTGAGAAAGAAATTAGGGGGAAAACACCCTTCACAATAGTCACAAATAACATAAAACACCTTGGTATGATTCTAACTAAGCAAGTGAAAGATCTGTACAAGAACTTCAAGTCTCTGAAGAAAGAAATTGAAGAAGACCTCTTAAGATATAAAGATCTCCCATGGTCATGGATAGGTAGGATTAGCATGAAATGGCCATGTTGCTGAAAGCATTTTACAGATTCAATGCAATCCCCATCAAAATTCCAACTCAATTCTTCACAGAGATAGAAAAAGCAATTCTCAAATTCATCTGGAATAACAAAAAACCCAGAATAGCAAAAACCATTCTCAACAATAAGAAAACTTGTGGTAGAATCAACATCTATGACCTCAAGCTGTACTACAGAGAAATAATGATAAAAAAACCCAAAACACTGCATGGTATTGGTTCAGAGACAGGCAGGTAGATCAATGGAATAGAACTAAAGATGCAGAAATAAAGTCACATAGTTCTGGTCACTTGATCTTTGTAAAAGAGTCCAAAACCATCCAATGGAAAAAAGACAGAATTTTTAACAAATGGTGCTGGTTCAACTGGCACCTGGCATGTAGAAGAATGCAAATTGATCCATTCTTATCTCCTAGTATGAGCTGAAGAGATGGCTCAGTGGTTAAGAGCACCGACTACTCTTCCAAAGGTTCTGAGTTTAGATCCCAGCAACCACATGTTGGCTCACAACCATCCGTAACAAGATCTGACACCTTGTTTTAGGGTATCTGAAGACAGCTACAGTGTTCTTACATAAAATTAATACATAATTTTTTAAAAAAATCTTATGTCCTTGTACAAAGCTCAATTCCAAGTAGATCAAGGACCTCCATATAAAACCAGATATGCTGAATCTAATAGAAGAGAAAGTGGGAAAGAGCCTCGAAAACATAGGCACATGGGAAAAGTTCCTGAACAGAATACCAGTGGTTTATGCTCTTAGATCAACAATTTAAAAAGTGGGACCTCTAAAATTGCAAATGATCCATCCCATGTGCAGTCACCAAATCTCTAGACTATTGTTGATACCAAGAAGTGCTTGCTGACAGGAACCTGCTATGGCTGTTCTCTGGGAGGTTCTACCAGCACCTGACCAATACAGATGCAAATACTTACAGCCAACTATTGGACTGAGTCTTGGGACCCCAGTGGAAGAGCTAGGGAAGAACTGAAGGTGCTGAAGGGGATTGCAATTCCATAGGAAGAATAATATCAACTAACAGGACCCTCCAGAGCTCCTAGGGACTATACCACCAACCAAAGAGTATACATGGAGGGTTTCATGGATCCAGAAACATATGTAGCATAGGATAGCCTTATTTGATATCAATGGGAGGGTAGGCCCTTGGTCCTGTGGAGGTTTGATGCCCCAGTGAAGGGTGATGCTAGAGTAGTGAGGTGGGAGTGGTTAAGTGGCAAAGGGGAGGGGGAAAAGGGGGCATGGGATGGGAGTGTGTGGATGTGTAACTGGGAAGGGGGACATTATTTGAAATGTAAACAAATAAAATAATTACTAAAAAAATAAATAAATAAAAGCAAATTTTCTTACAGAAAAAATTTGCAAGTCAGAGTAAAGTGGACCCTGCTGTTCTTCCTAAGCAATGCTTAAGGAAATGTCAAATAGTTGGAGAAAGTGACTATAGAATGCGTCTCAGCACATGGACTCTTGGGATAGAATAGAAACATACACAATGGTCTTAAGATTATACAGCTGCATGCTAGTCTTAAATAGGCCCAGGTCATATTTTATGGCTCCATGAGTCCAGAAAAATTAATTTCTGTGCAAAAGCAAAGGACATGGAAGTGTTGAAAAGTTCTAAGGCTAGAAGCAGACACACAGATGCTCAGAGTCAGTTAGGACTGACCATTGTAGCTATGAGCCTCAAGGCATTCCCTCATCTTCAGCTTCTTGTAACTGCTCCTGCCCTCTTACAGTCTAAAAGAAAGAGAGGAAAGCTAATGTGAGGAGTGGGCACAGGAGAAAAAAATAGGAGAAAGCCAAGAGTCAAGGGTGAATGAATTATCACCTCTGCAGCCAGCTCACTAATTGGGTGAGCTGATCTTTCTCATTTAAAAACACTTTGAGCTGAGGACTTTTGCTTCTTGACATCCAAAGTATCTTAATTACATAATTTTCTTGAGGATGCCTCAAGAAATCTAAGGCTTACTCTTTGAAGAGTTACATGATCCTCATTCTTTGTTCATCAATTATACATTCATCGTCAGCCACATTTGGTTGATATGGTTCAGCAGAACATCAAGTGAGTGACAGAAGGGAGGACCAAGGCAGAATATAAAGTACATTTTACAAAACAACAACATGATGAAGATAGAGAAGACACCAGGCATTGTCTGATATACTTCATACAATGGGTCATGCTGCACTGCTGGTTTTCATTGTCCACAGGAGTAATGGCAGTCAGTAGGTGACAGGAATGTACACTAGTGTACCCTTGTACATGCAATCAATTAATTACTTTATACAAGTATAAAATTACCCAGTGCCACATCAGTGAAGACGTCCAATCAGTGAAGCTTCATGATCTCTTTTTGATAAGGGCAAGAATACTAAGGAGCAGAACAGAAAGTAGATGGTAGAAACCACACACAGCATATAGAGAAGTAATGTCTCCAAACAGGAAGACTATCTCTTAAAAGATGAAGAAAGCTCTGTACCCCATTTTTTAATAGGGTTACTTGCCTCTCTGGAGTTTAACTTCTTGAGTTCTTTGTATATCTTGGATATTAGCCCTCTGTCGGATGTAAGGTTGGTAAAGATCATTTCCCAGTTAGTTGGTTGCCGCTTTGTCTTTTTGATGGTGTCTTTTGCCTTGCAAAAACTTTGTAATTTAATGAGGTCCCATTTGTCTATTCTTGATCTTAGAGTATAAGCTATTGGAGTTCTGTTCAGGAAATTCTCCCCTGTGCCCATATGTTCAAGGTTCTTCCCTAGTTTCCCTTCTATTAGTTTCAGTGTGTCTGGTTTTATGTGGAGATCTTTGATCCACTTAGAATTGAGCTTAGTGCAAGGAGATAAGGATGGGTCAATTTGCATTCTTCTGCATGTTGACCTCCAGCTGAGCCAGCACCATTTGTTGAAAAGGCTATCTTTTTTCCACTGGATGGTTTTAGCTCCTTTGTCAAAGATCAAGTGACCATAGGAGTGTGGATTCATTTCTGGGTCTTCAATTCTGTTCCATTGATCTACATGTCTGTTACTGTACCAATACCATGCAGTTTTTAACACTATTGCTCTGTAGTACAGCTTGAGGTCCGGGATACTGATTCCCCCAGAGGTTCTTTTACTCTTGAGAATAGTTTTAGCTATTCTGGGTTTTCTGTTATTCCAGATGAATTTTTGAATTGCTCTTTCTAACTCTATGAAGAATTGAGTTGGGATTTTGATGGGGATTGCATTGAATCTGTGTATTACTTTTGGTAAGATGCTCATTTTTACTATATTAATCCTGCCAATCCATGAGCATGGCAGATTTTTCCATCTTCCGAGGTCTTCTTCAATTTCTTTCTTCAGAGACTTGAAGTTCTTGTCATACAGATCTTTCACTTGTTTGGTTAGCGTCACGCCAAGATACTTAATATGGTTTGTGGCTATCGTAAAGGGTATTATTTCTCTTACTTCTTTCTCAGCCTGCTTATCCTTTGAGTATAGGAAGGCTCCACAAAGAGTTCTCACCTGAAGAATATCTAATGGCTGAGAAGCACCTAAAGAGATGTTCATCATCCTTAGTCATTAGGGAAATGCAAATCAAAACAACCCTGAGATTCCATCTCACACCAGTCAGGATGGCTAAGATCAAAAACACAGGAGACAGCAGTTGTTGGCGAGGATGTGGAGAAAGAGGAACACTCCTCCACTGCTGGTGGAATTGCAGGCTGGTACAACCACTCTGGAAAGCAGTCTGGCGGCTCCTCAGAAAACTGGGCATGACACTTCCGGAGGATCCGGCTATACCACTCCTGGGCATATACCCAGAGACTTTACCTGCATGCAATAAGGACACATGCTCCACTATATTCATAGCAGCCTTACTTATAATAGCCAGAAGCTGGAAAGAACCCAGATGTCCCTCAACGGAGGAATGGATTCAGAAGATGTGGTATATCTACACAATGGAATACTACTCTGCAATTAAAAACAATGAATTCACGAAATTCCTAGGCAAATGGTCAGAACTTGAAAATATCATCCTTAGTGAGGTAACCCAATCACAAAAGATCACACATGGTATGAAGTCACTGATAAGGGGATATTGACCCAGAATCTCAGAATACCCTAGACACAATCAGCATATCAATAGATTTCTAAAAAGATGGAAGGAGAGACCCCTGGTCCTGGAAAGACTGGATGTAGGGGAACGCCAGGACAGAGTAATGAGAGGGGGTTGAACGGAGAAAAGAGGGAGGGAAGGGGGCTTATGGGACTTTCGGGGAGGGAGGAAACGGGAAAGGGGAAGTGATTTGGAATGTAAATTAAAAAAATAAAATAAAATTAAATTAAAAAAAAAAAAGATGAAGAAAGGAACTTAGAATCTGATCTTATAATAGTCTCCTGACTAGTATCTTTGCTGTCATCTTTTGCTTCCTAACAATCTAATTACAAAATAGCTTCAGAAATAGCCTTTTTTATTAGATATATTCTTTATTTACATTTCAAATGTTGTCCCCTTTCCTGGTTCCTCCCTCCCCCGAAAATCCCATAAGCCATCTCCCCTTCCCCAATCAACCCTCTCCCACTTCACTGTCCTGGTATTCCTCTAAACTACAGCATCAAGTCTTTCCAGGGGTTTATTTGGTTTAAAAATTTTATATAGTCCACCATAAAGAGAAAGCAAGACAAAACCCACAGAACAATGCTGTGCATTGCCTTGCTTGCTTGAGGCTTGCAGTTAGCTACCTTTCCTGTAGCCCAGGCCCATTTGACTCAGGATGGTTCTGTTCACTGTGAACTGAGCTTTCATACATCAACTAACATTCAAGAAATGCCCTATAGACATGGCCACAGGCCAATTTGTTCAAGGTGACTCTTCAGCTGGGACTCTGCCCAGGTATGTCAAGCTGACAACAGAGATTAGCCTTCATGCAGTAGATTTCCATCTTTATCCTGGAAGGGTCTTTCTCAATTTTCAGTATGACAAAAATGACAGTTATCATTTGTTCTCTCTTCCATAGAGAATCCTTTCCTAGAGGCTATCAGAGTCATTTCTACTATGTGACCTTTGTTTTATCTTTAGTCCTTCTTTCTCTTGAGCACTTACCACACTTGTCAATGTTCTTCACTTGTGTGCTGAACTGTTCACATGTGTCCTTTTTCAGCCTACAGGCTCCATAAAAACAGCACTGTGGCCCTGGTAGTTTCTGTTATATGCCTGAAGCTGGGGGTCTTTCAGGACAACTCTTGCTACACAGAGACTACTTGGTAATGAATCTCCCATGAACTTTTAGTGAACATTAAATGTTATGCCCAGCTTTCTAGAAAAGCATGCTAAAATTAAGAAATAAAAAAAAAACTATAAGAGAATTGCTTCTGTTTAAAGCAAATGCAGGGACACAGAACAAAGCAGAGACTGGTGGAAAGGCCATCCAGAGACTGCCCTACCTAGGAATCCATCTTGTCTGCAGACACCAAACCAAGAAGCACTTGCTGACAGGAGCCTGGTAGAGCTGTCCCCTGAGAGGTTCTGCCACAGCCTGACCAATACAGATGTGGATGCATGCAGCCAAACATCGGACTGAGCACAGGAACCCCAATGGAAGAATTAAGGGAAGGACTGAGGAGCTGAAGGGATTTGCAGAGCCCACAGGAAGAACGACAATATCAACTATCCAGATCCCCAGAGCTCACAGGGACTAAACCACCAGCCAAAGAGTACACATGGAGGGACCCATGACTCCAGCTGCATAGGTAGCAGAGAATTGCCTTATTTGGCATCAACGGGAGGGGAGGCCCTTGGTCCTGTGGAGGCTCCATGCCCCAGCATAGGGAGTGCTAGGACAGTGAGGCAGTAGTGGGTAGGTAAGTGGGGGAGCACCCTCACAGACACAGAGGGAGGGGATGAGGGTTTGAAGAGGGGGAAACAGGGAAGGAGGATAACATTTAAAATGTAAAAAACTAAAATAAAATAACCAATAAAAAAAATACTGTGAGAAAACACTGAGCTCAGAGTGTGAAATTGCAGGCCAGGAGCTCAGCATTCCCAGGTTCATCTCCAACAACATCCTTTTCTACATTTTTGAGATCTCCCAACTTTTTCCTCACAGGTCTGCCTGGGCTTGGCATATAAACATTTCTGTGATTCTAGCAATGAGACCTCTAGCCTTCCCACAACTATCTCTGCTCTTCTACTAGAATATGTACATGTCTGTCAGAAATTTAAAAAAAAAAATTCTTTGTAAGCTACCACACATCCCCTGAAACAGTCACTTTTGTCATGTTTCACATCCTTCGACTCTCTTTGAAAGAGCTTAGTACGACTTAGCAGTAACTGATCATTGTCAAGGTCCTTGTAGACGTGGTTTCTTTAAGAACTTGTAAATATATTTGTGTACATATATGAGCTACACACATACACACGCACACACACTCACACACACAGTCACCCCTCACACTCACCCCCATATATATATACATGTATATAATATATTTTATTATGTAATATACATATATATATAACATACACATACACAATATATATTCCTATTCCCATTCCCATCAAGACGTGGTTGTGTGAAGTATGTAAATATGGGTATTCTGTCGTGAGCCTAGCCTTTAATGGCTGAGCCATCTCTCCAGCCCTGTTATGGGTATTCTTTACTCTCCACTTGCTCTGGATGGTAGCTGAGCCAGAATCAATGCGCACTTCCTTTGGCTGGTAGAAAGTCCAGTTTTACTTGTTTAGGTGGTCATCAAGATAGGATTACTTTTAGATTGTTTGGGGGACATTTCTCTGATGCAAGGCTGACAAGAGAGAAGAAGGGGCAAGTAAGATTGTTTGAAGGACCAAACAGTACTGCGGAAGGCTCCACAAAGCTCTCAGAGAGTCCTCAAGACAAAGCCACTGCTAAAGGAAGGTGTCCTCGACATGGGCCTGCTTTAGTATCTTGCCATAACTACTTGCTGAGTCCTGTGTAAAGCATATCCCTGATATAAACCCAATAATGAATTGCAGGAATGGACTTTGAGAATTGAGAAGATCCACCAACGACCATCAAGACAATAATGCAAGGACAAGCATCAGTTTTACAAAGGCAAAGAACTGATTGCCAAGGAGCTGAGTAATGTGGAAAATGAATTCCCCAGAGCCTCCAGATGAGATCCCATGGCTATCCATATCCTAATGTAAGCTCTACAAGATCCAGAGTAGAGGAAGGCCATCCACAGGATTATCCACACAAAATAATAATAGTATATTATTTGGAGTAAAAATAGGAAATCAGCACATACTGTCTGTAGCTAAAGGTTTTGTTTTACTAGATATATTCTATGTTTACATTTCAAATGATTTCCTCTTTCCTGCCCCCCACCCTGAAAGTCCCATAAGCCATCTCCCCTACCCCTGCTCCTCAATCAAACCCCTCCAGCTTCCCTGTCCTGGTATTCCCCTAAACTGCTGCATTGAGCCTTTCCAAGACCAGGGGCTTCTCCTCCCTTTGATGTCCAACAAGGCCATCCTCAGCTGCCTATGTGTCTGGAGCCATGGGTAACTCTATGTGTACTATCTGGTTGATGTTTTTGTCCCTGGGAACTCTGCAAGTACTGGGTGGCTCAAATCGTTGTTCCTCCTATGGTGCTTCAAAACCCCTTCAGCTCCTTGAGTCCTTTCTCTAGCCCCTCCATTGAGAACCCTGTGCTCAGTTTGATGGCTGGCTGAGAGTGTCCCCCTCTGTATTTCTCATGCACTAGCAGAACCTCCCAAGTGACAATTTTGTCCGGCTCCAGTTAGCAAGCATCAATAATAGGGTCTGGGTTTCGTAACTGTATATAGGATTGTACACTAGGTGGGGTAGTCTCTGGATAGTCTTTCCCTCAGACTCTGCTCCACACTTCGTATCTCCTTCTGTAGGTGTTTTTCTTCCCCTTCTAAGAAGGTCCAGAATATCCATACTTTGTTCTTCATTCTTCTTGGGCATCATTTGATATGTGAATTGTGTCTTGGGTATTCCGAGCTTCTAGACTAATATCCACTTATCAATAAGTGCATACCATGTGTGTTCTTTTGTGATTGGGTTACCTCACTTAGGATGACATTTTCTAGTTCCACCCATTTGCCTAAAAATTTCATGAATTCATTGTTTTTAATAGCTGAGTAGTATTCTATTGTGTAAATATACCACATTTTCTGTATTCATTCCTTTGTTGAGGGACATCTGGGTTCTTTCCAGCTTCTGGCTATTATAAATAGGGCTGCTATGGACATAGTGGATCATATGTTCTTATTACATGCTGGGAATCCTCTGGGTATTTGCCTAGGTATGGTATAACAGGGTCCTCCGGTAGTATCATGCCCAATTTTCTGAGGAACAACCAGACTGATTTCCAGAGTAGTTGTACCAGCTTACAATCC
This sequence comes from Tokudaia tokunoshimensis, assembly GCA_036184795.1. Classification (NCBI taxonomy): domain Eukaryota; kingdom Metazoa; phylum Chordata; class Mammalia; order Rodentia; family Muridae; genus Tokudaia; species Tokudaia tokunoshimensis. The sequence continues at coordinate 104,742,118 of BTHU01000014.1, read as the reverse complement.
CACCAGCAGTAGAGGAGTGTTCCTCTTTTTACACAACCTCTCCAGCATTTGCTCTCCTCTCCTCTCTTGCTGTCTCTAGTGCTTTTTTTCTTAGCCATTCTGACTGGTGTGAGGTGAAATGTCAGGGTTGTTTTGATTTGCATTTCCCTCATGACTAAGGATGTTGAACATTTCTTTAGGTGCTTATCAACCATTTGATATTCCTCAGGTGAAAATTCTTTCTTTAGCTCTGTATCCCATTTTTAATAGGGTTATTTTTGCTCTCTGGAGTCTAACATCTTGAGTTCTTTGTATATATTGGATATTAGCCCTCTGTCAGATGTAGGGTTGGCAAAGATCTTTTCCCAATTTGTTGGTTGCCATTTTGTCCTATTGACAGTGTCCTTTGCCTTACAGAAATTTTGTAATTTTATGAGGTCCCATTTGTCAATTCTTGATCTTAGAGCATAAGCTATTGGTGTTCTGTTCAGGAAATTTTTCCCTGTTCCCAGGCTCAAATCTCTTCCCCAGTTAGCTGGAGGTTTGTAATCAGCATCTCCAGGCTTTCACACCTCTGTGTGTACAGCCACAGTGCAAACCTCACTTTATAACCTACCTTACTGCCTCCCATGCACCTATGGTTTCCTAATAAGCTATATATTTTACTGAATCCCTTTTAATTAATTGGTTCCTCTCACTGAGGCAAGAATTTTATCCATCATGTTTATTCTTGAATTATTTTTGTAGGGTTTTTTATCGAGAATAAAATATCTGAAACAATATAGTTCTATTGTAAAATGAATGACTATCTATGTATATATGTATACATATACATATGGATTTATGTGTATATATATGTGTGTGTATGTATATATACACGTGTGTCTGTGTACATATATACACATATATATGTGTAAATATATATATATATATATTATGTTAGAGACCTGACATCTGCTTACCTAAGATTTCAGTGTTTTCTAACCTCCTAAGTAGCTGCAGCAATGGATTTGAACTGTGTTGTAAGAAATACCTCACTACAACTCTTTTGGCTTGTTTACTTATGGGAACTTAGCTCAACACCTCTTTCTTCATCTCTTCTTGGATAATCTAGAGCCATGTACTTAGTCAAGAAAAGAAAAAATGCTAATTCCTAACTTTGTCATTATGAAGTTTACAAATTGCATTGAAAATATAAACTCATTATTTCACTGAGACCATCCAAGATCCTTAAATATTTTTCTAAGTTAATGTTAAACTGAGGCTTAAGATATTTGCTCAAAGTTGTGTAACTAATGGAGCAGCACTCAGACCTATACTTCCTAGTACAACTAAGTCCTGTGTTCCTCGGGTTTTATTATATTGCCCTTTGACTGGTTTGAATGGTTTACAAAATGGGAAAGAGGTGAGGTATGTGGACACAGGTAAACTGATTTTAGAGATCTCATGGTAAGAGAGTAAGATTTTTAAATGAGAAAAACATCGGGCCAAGACACATGTAGTAAAAATATTCAACATTGTTTTAGCATTCCTCAAAACAGACTTCATGTCCTGAGTATGTTCATAATCCTTTGGGAGTGACCCACATATTCATTAACTAAGATGAAACCCTGAAAAAAGTGCAAACCATAACTTTAGATATTCTTTAATACACCTAATACAGAAGGGAGAAGATTGTGCACATCACTGAAGTCAGAGAGCATTCTAAGTTGTCAGCCTCTTGCGGAGTCATACTTTGCCCTAACTATAGAAGGCATGGGCACAGACGGCACCTTCTTCCTCATGGGTCATGATGACTCTTACCCTGTCTGCTTCTAAGATGTGCTGGAGGTGGTAGAGCACTTGCTTATCATGTGTGAAGCCCTGGGTTCTTTCCCTGGTATTTACGCAAAACAAAGGCTTCCAAGACTACTTCCATACATGACATGCAGAGTAGTAGACCTTTAAATGGTAGAGAGAGTTATAAAAACAATGTGAGCATTTTGTCAAGTTGAAAATTAAAAAGAAATATCAAGAGTAGGGGAAAATATTGCACCAACTGCTACTCTCCCAAGGTATATACAGCTTTTAATGTTTTTAAATTTATTTAATCTCTCACATATTACATCCAAACTGTAGTTTCCCCTCCATCCTTTCCTACTGGTCCCACCCCTTTATCTAGCCTCCCCCTTCCAGGCCACTTCTCCGCCATTTCCCTTCAGAAAAGGATAGGCCTCCCAAGGATACCAACCAAACGTGACATCTCCCTTCATATTAAGGCTGAACAAGGCAACCCAATACAGCCTTTAATAATTTAGCATACTTTCTTCAATTCATTGTTTTTAAGTTTTGTTTTTAAAACTATATTTATGTGTGTCTTAGTGTGTGTATATGTATGTATGTGTGTGTATTTGTATCTCAGCATGGGTATGTTTATTTGCATAGGTGTCTTAGTGTGGGTTTGAAAATGTAAATGTATTTCTTAGTGTGTGTATATGTATGTGTCTTAGGTTGGGTAAGTATATGTGTGTCATAGTATGTGTGTATGAGTATATATTGTGTCTGAGTGTGGGTGTCTGTATGTATCTATGTTTGGGTATGTGTACATGTATGAGCATGCGTGTGCATTTTAGTGTGGGTGTATGTAGGTGTATATGTATATACGTGTGAGAGTGTCTTAGTGTATGTATGTGTGTCTTAGTGTAGGTATGTACATGTGTATCTAAGGGTAGGTATGTGTATGAGTACATATGTTTGTCTTAGTGTGAGTGTGGGTATGTGTATCGGCATCTTAGAGTGGGCATGTGTTTGTGTATGTATGCTTGCCTTAGTGTGCCTATATGTGTGCCTTTAGTGTGGTTATGTGTATGTGAGTACAGGTGTTTAGGGAGGCAAGAAACTATGGATGATCCTTAGAACTGGAGCCAGGCAATTATGATCCACCTGAAATCAATGCTGAGAACTTATTGTGTCTTCTTCAAGAGTAGTGCATGCTCTTAACTCATGAGCTACCTTTAGGACCCTCAACTAATTTTTATACATTGTTTGCATATTTCAAATAAAACTAAAACCTTTTAGAAATTGTTTATTTAATGACATTATAAAGATTACATCATTTTTCCTTTTCTTTCCAAAACCCTTCCATATATATCTTCTTATTATTTTTCAAATTTATGGCTTGTCCTTTCCTTAATTGTTGTTATATGCATATATGTGTATACATTTATATTCCTAAATATGTAAATACAACGTCTTCAGTCTAATACTACCTGTATGTATGTTTTCAGGGTTGAACATTTAATATTGTAAGAATGAGAGAATTAGGAATTTGCTATGAAACTGTATCTCCTAGAAACATCAGAAACGGCATCAATATGACTGCCTAAACATGACCTGGACAGCAGCAGTAGACAGGCTGATGTGGAAAGGGAAATCCTGAGAGGCCTCAACCCTGTAGGAAGAACTACTGGAAACTAGGAGATGCTGTGAGGAGGAATCACTAAAGTGGATAGTCTTAAAATATGACTTCCTGGAGCATGTTTGTAAAAATGTCTCTGGACAATATTTTCAGAGAAGAAATTGCCGCATCATAAGGTATGGACAATTTTAGCCTCCCTTGATTTTTGCAGTTTTTTTCTCCTTATAATAATCCATGATATTGAAGATCATATGCAACTTGCCTCTGTACTTTCTCTCAGAAGTCCCCCTCCCCCCACCTTCCTGCATCAAGCGCGAGGCTTCCTCCCCATCCCTGGCTGTTCAGAAAGGACACTGTCTGGTGCCAGAATATTGCTGTCTCCATTTCCATAGAGGCACCCCCTAATGAGGCCACCTCCCCCCCACCCCCAGGAGCCACAGATGTCAGGCTTGAGAATAGACAAGTGGCAACCTCCCTTGCCTCCATGCTGCTGAGCCTGACACTCTCACTGATAAATGGCTAAGCACTTCCCAGGTGCAGCTGGTGCCTGTCCTTAGGAAAGAAGCAAAAACCAAACATCCTTGCAGAGATTAGGGTCCCATGTATAGATAATAAAAGGAGGGTAATCAGGGTTCACAGGCAGCTGTGGCTATTCCTAAAACACACTAGTTCCTGAGAGCACAGCAAATTTACTCCCCAGGTCAGAAGAGTTCCCCCTCTCAGTCCAGTGATTCTGCCTTGCCACCTGAACAAATGATTTGAAAAATGAATTGCCTCATCACCTCTCCCATCACTCTAAAATCCAGAGAATCCCTTACTATGCTGTATATAAAGGCCAAGTCCTCTAGACTATGGGTCCCACTCCTGTCCTGCATAGTGGGAAGGTTTGTGATGTGAGTCTGACTTGAATTAATAAATGACTGTTGTTTCTTGAATTGGGCCCATCAGCTCTTAGAGCTCTCCTGTGGGTTCCACAGAATTCCAGACACAATAATATCATCATTCACATCACCGTAATAGGTTATAATAGTTCTTCTCTTCAAATGTTTGGCAGCAAATGAGATGCTGCCTCTCTCTCTCTCTCTCTCTCTCTCTCTCTCTCTCTCTCTCTCTCTCTCTCTCTCTCTCTCTCTTTCTCTGTATATCATCTGCCCAGGATCTTCTAACTTTCATAGTTTCTAGTGAGGAGTCTGGTGTAATTCTGATAGGTCTGCCTTTAGATGTTACTTGACCTTTTCCCCTTACTTCTTTTATATTCATCCTTTGTTTAGTGAATTTATTATTGTTATTATTATGTAATGGGAGGAACTTCTCTTCTGGTCCTGTCTATTTGGAGTTCTCAAGATTTCTTGTATGTTCGTGGGCATCTCTTTCTTTAGGTTAGGGAAGTTTTCTTCTATAATTCTGTTGAAGATACTTACTGGCCTTTTAAGTTGGGAATCTATACTCTCTTGTATCTCTATTATCCCTAGGTTTGGTCTTTTCATCATGTCCTGGATTTCCTGGATGTTTTGGGTTAGGAGATCTTTGCCTTTTGCATTTTCTTTGACTGTTGTATCAGTATTTTCTATGGTCTCTTCTGCACCTGAGATTCTCTCTTCTATCTCTTCTATTCTGTGACTAAAGATCTCTTTCCTAGGTTTTCTAACTCCAGGGTTGTTTCCCTTTCTGATTTCTTTATTGGTTCTATTTCCATGTTTTGATGGTTTTGTTCATTTCCTTCTCCTGTTTGATTGTGTTTTTCTGTAATTCTTTAAGGGATTTTTGTGTTTCCTCTTTAAGGTCTTCTACCTGTTTGCCTGTGTTCTCCTGGATCTCTTTAAGGTAGTTATTTATATCCTCCTTAAAGTCCTCTATCATCATCATGAGAAGTGATTTTAGGGGTACAAAGCTAAACAAAGAGTTCTCACCTGAAGAATATCTAATGGCTGAGATGCACCTAAAGAGATGTTCATCATCCTTAGTCATTAGGGAAATATAAATCAAAACAACCATGAGATTCCATCTCACTCCAGTCAGAATGGCTAAGATCAAAACCACAGGAGACAGCAGTTGTTGGCGAGGATGTGGAGAAAGAGGAACACTCCTCCACTGCTGGTGGGATTGCAAGCTGGTACAACCACTCTGGAAAGCCGTCTGGCGGTTCCTCAGAAAACTGGGCATGACACTCCCGGAGGATCCTGCTATACCACACCTGGGCATATACCCAGAGGCTTTCCCTGCATGCAATAAAGACACATGCTCCACTATGTTCATAGCAGCCTTATTTATAATAGCCAGAAGCTGGAAAGAACCCAGATGTCCCTCAACGGAGGAATGGATTCAGAAGATGTGGTATATCTACACAATGGAATACTACTCTGCAATTAAAAACAATGAATTCACGAAATTCCTAGGCAAATGGTCAGAACTTGAAAATATCATCCTTAGTGAGGTAACCCAATCACAAAAGAACACACATGGTATGCAGTCACTGATAAGGGGATATTGACCCAGAATCTCGGAATACCCTAGACACAATCCGCATATCAATAGATTTCTAAAAAGATGGAAGGAGAGACCCCTGGTCCTGGAAAGACTGGATGTAGGGGAACACCAGGACAGAGTAACGAGAGGGGGTTGAATGGAGAAAAGAGGGAGGGAAGGGGGCTTATGGGACTTTCGGGGAGGGAGGAAACGGGAAAGGGGAAGTGATTTGGAATGTAAATTAAAAAAAATCTTAGAAAATAAAAAAAAAAAACTAAAAAAAAAAAAACAATGAATTCACGAAATTCCTAGCCAAATGGTCAGAACTTCAAAATATCATCCTTAGTGAGGTAACCCAATCACAAAAGAATACACATGGTATGCAAGCACTGTTAAGGGGATATTAACCCAGAATCTCGGAATACCCTAGACACAATTCGCATATCAATAGATTTCCAAGAAGATGGAAGGAGACACCCCTGGTCCTGGAAAGACTGGATGTAGGGGAATGCCAGGACAGAGAAGCGAGAGGGGGTTGAATGCAGAAAAGAAGGAGGGAAGGGGGCTTATGGGACTTTCGGGGAGGGAGGAAACAGGAAAGGGGAAATGATTTGGAATGTAAATTAAAAATCTTGGAAAATAAAAATATATATATATATAAATAAATAAATCCACATCTTGCTTTTCCAGTGTGGTGGTATATCCAGGACTTGCTATGGTGAAAGAATTGGGTTCTGATGATGCCAAATAACCTTGGTTTCTGTTGCTTATGTTCTTATGCTTACCTCCTGCCATCTGATTATCTCTAGTGCTACCTGCCCTTGATATATCTGACTGGAGCTTGTCCTTCCTGTGATCCTGGGTGTGTCAGAACTCAGAGTCCAGCTGTCTCTGTGGTCCTATGATTTCAGGATCATGTGATCCTGAGATTATGGGTGTGTCAGAGATCCTGGGAATGAAGCTGCCTCTGGGTCCCTGAGATCCTGGTGTGACCAAGCTCCTGGGATCCTATGATCCTGTGCTCCTGGGTGTGTTAGAGAACCTAGGATTAGAGGTTCCTTTGGGTACTGTGGTGCTGGCTGCAGAGTTTGTACCCCAGTTAAACCAGTCCAGACAAGAAGGTACCCATGCCACAGGTCTGGTGACGGTCCTGTTTCCCTAGATCCTGTGTGTCCCAGTTATGCCTGGTGGTATTGGAACAGATATTATGTCCTCCTCACCTCTGGTCCTATGATCCTAGGTGTGTTAGAGCACCTGGAATGTTGTTTTCTCTGGTTGTTATGGGAATGGCTGCAGAGTTCACACCCAAGGTAAATCAACCCAGATCAGAAGGTCTGCTCCATTTTTTGTCCCTGCATTGCCTTTAGACAAGGAAAATTCTGGGTTAAAATTTTGAAATGGGTGGTTGGCTCCATACCTCAACTGGGGACCATGCCTATCTAATGGAGGTAGTCTCTTCACTCTTGGACATCATCCCATGGTTCATATCTCTGTCACTACCATCACACAGAATAAATGAGATCAGTTTTTAAATGATACAGTTCCCCACTAAAGAGAATAGGACTTCTGTCCCTGTACTTCAAGATGTGCTATATGATACATCTGTTGAGGTTGTTCAGAGACATATATATATATATATATATATATATATATATATATATATATATATATATAATGTATACTTTTTTTTAACTATGACCAAATAAATGACAAGAAGTAAGTTAATGAAGAAAGGGTTTATTTTGGTTCATAGTTTGAGAGTGCCTGGTGGCGAAGGCATGGCCTTAAGAGAGGTATGTATGAGCTTTAGCAGTCACAGTTCCATCTGTGTTCATAAGGCTAAACTAAACTGGCAAGCAAGGACATGACTTCAGGTAAGTCCTCTCACTTAGCTCATTCCTGACTGAACATAAGTAGTATAAATAAAAACACAGGTTTTTGTTTCATATTGGAGGAAGTAAACTGCTCTTCCATTTGTCTGTATCAGTTATCAATTATCAGACTACTTCCAGATGAGATAAGAGTAGGGAAATTTCTGGACACTAGCAGCTCTTAGCACTTTGAGAGGAGGATTTGTATACTTAAGTGGTGGTTCTTAAAGAGTTGCATGATTTATCTAGCAGTCATGTAACACAGTGGCATAGGAGATGGTAAGTGACTGAAGGGGTCCAACAGACCATCACACAGCTCATTTACAATAAGACTAAATGTTGTGCTTACCAGAGGCATGAGAAGATGGGCCTTGAAGCACCATGAATGTCATATCACAGCTGAACAGATCCACCAATAGCAGTCCTTGCTTCTAATGAAAATAAACATTGACACCAAAGTACTATTACAGTGTGTATTTTGCTTTGAATGCACACATATGCATGCATTATTTTAAAGCTCTGCACTTCTTTACTTTTGCTGTTTGAGCTTGTTTCTCATGAAAGGAATCTTCTGCTCTAAATCCAATCACGTTATGTGTTGTAATTATTTTTTTTAAGTCTGGTTCAGCACATGACAGAAAAACTAAGCACTCTCATTATTTTAAAGCTGTGGATCTCATCCTATTGTGTTTTGTAGGTTTAAGCCAAATAGCTTGGAATTAGTGTAAAACTACTATAGCATTATTTCCAAACCTATCTTAACTGATGTTGATGATTTAGAGACTTCTTGGTGTTTACAGTACATGGCTTGAAGAGCTGCTCATGAGTATTTGTTTGAGTAGCAGAACAGGAAATCCATTTGTGCTGATGGCATCAAGGAAGCAAAAGAAAGGAAGATACACATACAGCCATTAGAAACAGAGACAGTTAATTTACATAAACAATTCTTACAGACAGAGAAAAGTAATTTTCATAAAAGGAAAGAATCTTTTCAAAGCATGATGGATCCAAACAGACAAAATTGAATAAAAATTTTGAGACAGTTATTTCATTCTTTAGAAGCTAAACAATTCCTTATGCTCATGTACACAGCATTCATGTGCTCAGAAACAATATGATACATATAATAGTTTCCAAATATAGTTACCTCTAGTGAAAAGTGAAATGACTTGCTACATTGGACCCAAGAAATTCTCAATCCTAATTATCCCATTGCTTCTGGCAAAATCTCTGCCTTGTTTAAGATGTTGATTATCTGAGGTTTCCTTTAGTGACTCACACCCACACTGCTTGTCCTACACTGGAAATAGAATAGGAAGGTAGCGATATCATTGTGCTTCTGAAGCACAGTTATCCATTAATCTTTAATGCTTAAGGTTTACCCAAGAACAAATGTCACTAAGTGGTAACAAGATACTATTAGGATAATGTAATAGGATATTGAGAATTCTCTATGACCAGTGTGTTCTTTCCTGATTTTTCTCTTTGGCTTGTGTCCTCTTGATCTGGGACTGTCTTTCCCTTTCTTTGCTATTGAATTTTTTTGTATTTAAGGCTCAGATCAAATATCAGTTCTGGGTAGATTTGCCTGTTCTCATTAATAAAATGTATTCTCTCCATCCATTTTGCTTACAGAAATATTTTAATACTGATCTATTTGTAACTGCTTCTCTTTCTAGTTCTGTGTTTGCTTTTTCTCTTCTACCCTGTGATAACAAACTACATGGCTACATCCTTCTCATGTTTATTTCCTGCTGCTCAAAACAGTACTTGACATAGTATCATATACTCACTTATGTGTATACCATATGCTACTCTTTTTTGAAGGGTGCCTTCACTCCACCAGTGCCTTCATCAGTACCTATGAAATAGCTCTCTGTGTGCCATGTCTGTTGAACTACAAAAAAATCTCATGCTAGAGTTGTATTTGATGAATATTTAGACTTCCTTAACATTCTACAAATGTCACTAAAAATAGAAGATTGCTACTTACTTCCATTTATATGGATAGTCCACCACAGCACTTAGTAAGAAATATTTGCTTCACCTTTTTTTATGAAGGCCAATAATCTACAATCCCAATGCATGTAGATTGGAATTGACAATTAAGCAAGTGAATGACAGTACAAAGACTAGGTTTCTCAGTATTAGAGAAATTGCAAACAAGCAAGGGAAAGGCTAGAATTATCTAAGCATTATTAGGTTAGAATGGAGATTTGAGTATGAAATCATATTATATGTAGGTAAATACAGATAGATGAGTTCTTATACATATATAAATGTACAGGTTAACACACTCTATTAGTCAGGGTTCTCTAGAGTCTCAGAACATATGGGTGGTGTGTGTTAGTTAGAGAATTTGTCGATGACTTACAGCTTGTAGTCAAACTCCCCAACAATAGTCAGCAGTACTTGTGGATGGAAGTCTGAGGATCTAACAGTTGCTCAGTCCCACGAGGCAGGACAGGAAAAGCCAGACTGAATCTTCCTTCTTCCAATGTCCTTATATGAGTCTCCAGCAGAGGGTGTGGCCCAGATTAAAGGCGTGTGCCACCGAGCATTCCAATTCTTGATTAGTTCATTTCAGATTTAGTCAAGTTGACAACCAGGAATAGCCACTACAATCTGCCCCTTGTCAATTTGACACAAATAATATCTCATGTCCACATGAAATAATAACAAGGTCATGAATACACCTAACATGATAAAACTATTCCTCGTACAATCGCAAACACATTTGTAAATTTACAACGGGGTAATGTCCCTTGGAATCATTCTTTAAGTGTCTCAATACCAATTGATGTTAAAGAAATTGGAAGAAAGACAAATGTATCCTTAGCAAAATAAGACAGAAGAAATCATATTACTTATAGTCTTCGTTTTTTGCAGCTGGTTACATGGTCTTAGCTGGTATTTATAACTACCTTCCTCTGCTACCCATTCTGTATTTCCTTCACCTTCAGCAAGCACCTCAGCAGGTCTTGGCTCTTTTCCTGGAGGATTGACCCATACCTTCATTCCTGATGTGTCTGTGTCTTTTGTCATCCTGCTTGGATTAGGCTATTGTAGTTTGCCATTGACTTTAATCACAGGACATGGTAGTAACAAGAGACACCCTAAGGGATCTCCTGTACTCCAGACATAATCCTGCTTACCTCCATTGTAGAGAGGCAATCCAATTTTGCCATGGTAATCTGGATCTATCACCCCTCCTAACACTGTTATTCCTTTCTTAGCCTGTTGGTTTAAAGGCATTAGAAGCCCAAAATGGCCAGGGGGAAGTCTGAGATTCCAGTTCAATGGAATGTTTGTTGTGGCTCCTGGTAGGAGCATTCCCCCATTTGGAACCAAAACTTCTAAGCCAGCAGAACCTAAAGTTGTGGGGACAGGAAGCAAAACTTTTCCTAGAGGGTCAGTAGGAGTGATAGTGAATGGAACTATTCCCTTTTCTACCCCTTGATTCCTGGACCCATGGACCCTGGCTATGGGAGAAACTGTAATATTGAATGCTGATTCAAAGCATATACTGCCTTCTGAAGAACTCTGCCTCAGCCCTCCATACTGTTTCCACCTAATTGACGTTGTAATTGTGTCTTCAAAAGGCCATTCCATCTTTCTATCAGACCAGCTGCTTCAGGATGATGGGGAACATGGTAAGACCAGTGAATTCCATGATCATGGGCCCATTGTCGCACTTCTTGGCCTGTGAAATGTGTTTCTTGGTCAGAAACAATACTGTGTGGAATAACATGATGATAGATAAGGCATTCTGTGAGTCCATGGATGGTGGTTTTGGCAGAAGCATTATGTGCAGGAAAGGCAAATCCATAACCAGAATAAGTATCTACTCCAGTAAGAGCAAAACGTTGTCCTTTCCACGGGGGAAGTTGTCCAATGTAGTCAACCTGCCACCAGGTTGCTGGTTGATCACCTCGAGGAATGGTGCCACATCTAGGGCTCAGTGTTGGTTTCTGCTTTTGGCAGATCTGGCATTCAGCAGCTGCTGTAGCCAGGTCAGCCTTGGTGAGTGGAAGTCCGTATTGCTGAGCCCAAGCATAACTTCCATCTCGGCCACCATGGCCACGTTGTTCATGTGCCCATTGGGCAATGACTGGAATGGCTGGGGAAAGAGGTTGACTCTCCACAGAACAGGTCATCTTATCTACTTGATTGTTGAACTCCTCCTCAGCTGAAGTCACCTTTTGGTGAGCATTTACATGGGACACAAATATCTTCACATCCTTTGCCCATTTGGAGAGATCTATCCACATACTTCTTCCCCAGATGTCTTTCTCATCAATTTTCCAATTATGATCTTTCCACATCCCTGACCATCCAGCCAATCCATTGGCTATGGCCCATGAGTCAGTGAACAATTGTACATTTTGCCATTTCTTCTTCCAAACAAACTGTAATGCCAGGTGTACTGCCTAAAGTTCTGCCCACTGTGAAGATTTTCCTTCACCTGTATCTTTCAGGGTTGTCCCAGAAAGGGGTTGTAATGCTGCAGCTGTCCACTTCTGGGTGGTGCCTACATAATGTACAGAGCCATAAGTAAACCAGGTCCTAGTCTTCTCTTCTTCAGTCAGCCAGTCATAGGGAAAATCCCATGAGGCTATAGTTGCATGCTTGGCAGCAGATGGCATTGTAACAGGAGTAGAAACCATAGGCATCTGAGCAGCTTCTTCATGTAACTTGCTTGTTCCTTCAGGACCTGCCCCCATCACATATATACCACTTCCATTTGATAATAGACTGCTGCTGTGCACATCCTACTTTATGACTTGGCGGGTCTGATAACACCCAGCTCATGATGGGCAGTTCAGGTTGCATAGTAACTTGGTGTCCTGTTGTCAAAAGTTCAGTTTCCACTAAGGCCTAATAGCAGGCCAAGAGCTGTTTTTCAAAGGGAGATTAGTTGTCTGCAGATGATGGTAGAGCTTTGCTCCAAAATCCCAAAGGTCTCTTCTGTGATTCACCTATCACGGCCTGTCAAAGGCTCCAAACAGCATCTCTATCTGCCACTGACACCTCAGGTACCACTGGGTCCGCTGGATCATATGGTCCAAGTGGCAGTGCAGCCTGCACAGCAGCCTGGACCTGTTGAAGAGCCTTCTCTTGTTCCAGGCCCCACACAAAGCTAGCAGCTTTCCAAGTCACTTGATAAATAGGCCTGAGTAAAACACCTAAGTGAGGAATGTGCTGTCTCCAGAATCCAAATAGACCCACTAAACGTTGTGCTTCTTTCTTGGTGATGGGAGGGACCAGGTGCAATAACTTATCTTTCACCTTAGAAGGAATATCTCTGCATGCCCCACACCACTGTACTCCTAAGAATTTCACTGAGGTAAATGGTCCTTGAATTTCGGTTGTATTTATTTCCCATCCTTTGATACGTATATGTGTTACCAATGAATCCAAAGTGGTTGCTACTTCCTGCTCACTTGGTCCAATCAGCATAATGTCATCAATATAGTGCACCAATGTGATATTTTGTGGAAGAGACAAATGATCAAGACACCTTCTAACTAAGTTATGACACAGGGCAGGAAAGTTAATATATCCTTGAGGCAAAATTGTAAAGGTATACTGCTGGCCTTGCCAACTGAAAGCAAATTGCTTCTGGTGGTCCTTATGGACAGGTACTGAGAAGAAGGCATTTGCCAGATCAATAGCTGCATACCAGGTTCCAGGAGATGTGTTAATTTGCTCAAGTAACAAAACTACATCTGGTACAGCAGCTGCAATTGGAGTTACCACCTGATTTAGTTTTCAATAGTCAACTGTCATTCTCCATGATCCATCTCTCTTTTGCACTGGCCAGATAGGAGAGTTAAAGGGAGATGTTGTTGTGGGAACCACCACCCCTGCATCTTTCAAGTCCCTGATGGTGGCAGTAATTTCTGCAATTCCTCCAGGAATATGATACTGTTTTTTATTCACTATTTTCCTTGGCAGAGGCAACTCTAAAGGCTTCCATTTTGCCTTTCCAACTATAATAGCCCTCACTCCACAGGTCAGGGAACCAATGTGAGAATTCTGCCAATTTCTGAGTATATCTATCCCAATTATACATTCTGGAACTGGGGAAATGACCACAGGATGTGTTCGGGGACCTACTGGACCTACTGTGAGTCAGACATCAGTCAAAACTCCATTAATCACCTGTCCTCCATAAGCTCCTGCTCTAACTGGAGGGCCACAATGTTTCTTGGGATCTCCTGGGATCAGTGTCAATTCAGAACCAATATCCAATAGACCCCGGAAAGTCTGATTAATTCCTTTCCCCTAGTGTACAGTTACACTTGTAAAAGGCAGTAGGTACCTCTGGGGAAGAATTGGGGAAAGACTAACAGCAAAACTTTTAGGTGTCTTATCGAGATTCTTCCTCAGAGGAACCTAGCCACCCCTTCATTCAAGGGGTTCTGGCTCTGCAAACTGGCTCAAGTCTGGAAATTGATTCACTGGCCGAGATTGCCTTTTGCCATGATCCAATGTAACCTTTCTTTCATTTGTTTGAGCATTTTTCTGCTTATATAGATCAAATAGATATGCAGTAGGTTTCCTATCTATTTGATGCCTGGAAACACCATGATTGACTAGACAGTACCAAAGGTCCAAATGAGTCATGCCATTATAAATTCCACCTCTCTTGTACTGACCATTATGGGGTATGTCATTATAAACACTGTTTTGTCTACCCTGTCCATTATAATAACTATGATCACCTTGTCTCTGGTGATTCAATGCTGCCACCTGGCCCTTGTTACCTCGAGGCCCAGTTAAACCCATTGAATTTAATTCATCTAATTGAGCAGCAGCATCTCCAACCCTAAGGTCTGGCACAAGGGAAAGGGCAAGAGCAAAACTATTTAAATGTGCTGGTGCCCCTCTCACCAGTTTGTGTCTTATAGGACTGGTGAAGGGCATATCTTTTGGACCTTCCCATTGTGGATCCTTAGGTCTTACACAATGTATCCACTCTAGCATTGCAATTTCCCTAAGCCTTAGAACCCCTTCATCAACACTAAGCCAAGGGATATCAGGCATCTCCAACTCCTTTTCAGTAGGTCATCTTTTGATAAACACTTCAGCCAACCACTCAGACAAACTCCTGACACCTTTTTTAACTGTGCGAGCTTCCATATTAAACCTAGAGTCTCCACTCAGAGGGCCCATGTCAATAATCTCAGCCTGCTCTAGTTTTATGTTCCTTCCACCATTATCCCACACCCTTAAAATCCATTCCCATGCATATTCCCCAGACTTTTGCTTGAATAAATTAGCAAACTCATTAAGCTCCTTAGTAGTATAGTGTATTTCCTCATGGACTACACTTTCTACCTCCCCTCTAGGGGCCTGTTTTGCCTTGAGTCTGGTTATAGGTCTAGAAGAAACTATTGGTGGGCCTTGAGAATCATCAGTATTGTCTTGTCTGGCATTTTCTTCAGCAAAAGTCACTGTTGGTTTATCAGGCTCTGAGGGATTAATTTCATTATATGGAGAAGGCATTATTTCAAGGGGTGGGGCTGAGGGTACTACTTCCTCAGGTGGGGCAAATCCTTGAAGACCTGAAGATTCAAAATTCTCAAGTTCAACAGGGTTTCCCACTCATCCTCATCCCAAGTTATAGGATCCCATTCTTTGCAAATTAATGCCCTTACTTTAACTGCTGACACCCTCTGAGGCTGAGACCAGAATTTTCGCTGTAATTCAGCCAACCTTATAATGAGAGCTTCAGTTTGATTTTCTGCAGCTTGAGCTCTATGGCTGCTAGAGAGAAGATTCTCTTCAAGCCTACACTTAGCAACTTTTAGATTGTTTACTTGCATTTGGAGCTGCTCGATTTTATCACACAACTTCTTTCTTTCCTTCATTGTTTTTTCCTGAGATGCTAAGAGCAACCAGCCAGCAAAATCATCTTTCGATTTTTTCCCCAACTTGGAGAAAGTATTGTACACTACTGAATCATCTAATTCATCAAGATACTCAAAGACATTAGCTTCTTCTTTTCTTCATTTAACATTTCCTTTTTATTTATTCCTAGAAACTGCCCGTATTGCAGAGTTTCATGGATGAAATATGGAATTGAGCAGATTCCTTTTTCTACAAAATTGTGGTATAAACTTGCTCAATTTTCTATCTTATTGCTAATAACCCTTACAGGCGCACCATTTGTAAAGTAAAGCCCTTAAGGACTGAATGTGTAGAGCATGCTGCAAGGTGCAAGAAATAAGCTAAAAGTGAGCTTTTACATAAACCTATATCTGGATCGACACAGTACTGAACATTGGCAAACATTTATCATGACACACAGAGATATTAATAGAAGGCAATACAGCTCAGTCCTGAAAGGGTTAAGTAGAAACACTAAAATATTATGTTTCTAACCATCCATCCCAAGTAACAGTGCTCAAAAAATAAATCAAAGGTGACACAGAAAATCACACATTTGTTCAGTACTCACCAGAAACACAGCTGCTTTGGAAAACAATGTCTGTTAATTTGGTTAATAATCAAATAACATTTTCTTTCAAACAGGAATCTCTCCCCACAAAAAGATTTTGATTAAATAACTAGTGGATAAATTATCAAAAATTGCATTAGAATTTCTCTGTGGTTGGACACAGACCAGTTTCTCTAAAGACAAAAGCAGTACTGGCACCCTGCCATATCTGGCCCCCCAGGACCTGGAGGCTAAGGCAGGAACTTTCAAGAATGCCCTGAGGGGCTACATGAGTGAGACCCTTGTCTCATGATAAAACAAACAAAAAACCTTAGCAAATAAGCTTGAGACCCTGGATTTGACCCCAGTGCCATACAGGAAAGAAACAAAACCATCCAGGTTAAGATGAAGGCAGGAAGAATGACAGCTGGCTCTGCAATTTAACTGTACACAAGGACCTGGCCACTGTTTGAGAGCGGACAGCAGCAAGTTCAGAAGCCCACTAGTGCTCAGCTCTACCACTGTACAAAGGGTATCCTACATTTTCAGGTTTTGGCCTGCCTTTCAATCTCTTGACAAATTCAAGGAGCTAAAATACATGGTGGGTCTTGGATTTTGCATTTAGACATGTTTTAAGAAGCTGTGTAGACGTACTCTAAACAGAATGGAAAAACACACTCACATACCACAACTGAAGAATTCCTGTTCTAAGAAGATACGAGGATAAAGGGCCAGCATCTGCGACAGCATCAGCAGGAAGGGAACATTCCACAGTAACTGGGGACAAGACTCCTGTACATCATATATTGAAATTGATTTACAAATCCACAAAAAGGACTTTTAATAAAAGCAGCCGACAAAAGAACTTATCAATAACATGGTAAGACAGACATATCTGTTCATACTCTTCTGTGGTAGGAGTCTGACATAGAACCATAGGAAAATGCCTTTATTGTTACATTCTTGAACTTTGTAAAAAAAAAAAAAACAAAGAAACAAACTAACAAACAGGAAAACGACTTATAGTCTAATTATTTCAATTCTTACTAAATTAAACAAAAGAACGGAAATGAGATAAGCATTTTAAAAAGTCAAAGTTCATCTTGATAAAGCCATGAACTTGAAAACTTACTTTAAGCTACGAAGCTGGGTAAGGAATAGTTTGTTCTTCAAAAGCATCTCATCTG
The DNA here is from genome assembly GCA_036184795.1 of Tokudaia tokunoshimensis. Lineage (NCBI taxonomy): Eukaryota > Metazoa > Chordata > Mammalia > Rodentia > Muridae > Tokudaia > Tokudaia tokunoshimensis. The sequence continues at coordinate 104,724,772 of BTHU01000014.1, read as the reverse complement.
TTCTCAGTTAACGACTTAACTAAATCCTGAATCTAGGACCTCGGAAAGCACAGTGGCGCTGCAAACTGCTCAGGCTCTGAACAGATCGCAGGGTCCTGCTTCCATCGCAACTGAGGCGTGGTGCTTGGAAAGAAGCAGATCTGAAGGAAAACCAAGAACAGTCACTGCAAAGATAGGAAAGGTCACAGAGAACTCTGCCCTGGACCACTCAGACAGCATGGAGGTGTGAGGTGGATTGCAGCTGATCTGAAGAAACATAGCCAGAACAGCTAGCACAGTGCAGCCTGGGGTGGATAGGAAGGCTGTCACCACCACATGGTTTACAGGGGGCCTTCCCCTTGACAAACTGAGGAGGAGGCCATTTAAAGATGTTCAGAGGAGCACTTATAGTGGTACAGTCTATGAGATGGCGAGTGAAAGCAATGGTCCCACTAAAATCAGTTGCTTCAATTTGTAAACAATAACTTGACCACCAAAGCTGCTCAAAAGAAGATGTGGTGGATTAGCTTCTTAAAGCTTGAAATACTGTTTCAACCACGGGTCTTCAATATTTTCTGAACTCCCAGGAGGAAGAGAATCTGGAGAGGTTTCAGTAGTTGAAGGTACTGATGAATTACCAAACCAACTCCAGACTTTTAAAATATTCATCCTTATACTTCTGCTCCTCTAGAACCACTCCTGGTACCAACTTCTGTATTAGTCAGGGTTCTTTAGAGTCACAGAGCATATGGGTAGTCTCTATATAGTTAGGGAATTTGCCAATGACTTACAGCTTGTAGTCAAACTCCCCAACAATAGTCAGCAGTACTTGTCCAAGGATCTTGCAGTTGCTCAGTCCCACGAGGCAGGCCAGGAAAAGCCAGAGTGAATCTTCCTTCTTCCAATGTCCTTATATAGGTCTCCAGCAGAGGGTGTGGCCCAGATTAAAGGCGAGTGCCAAATATCAAGTGACCATAGGAGTGTGGATTCATTTCTGGGTCTTCAATTCTGTTCCATTGATCTACATGCCTGTCACTGTACCAAAACCATGCGGTTTTTAACACTATTGCTCTGTAGTACAGCTTGAGGTCCGGGATACTGATTCCCCCAGAGGTTCTTTTACTCTTGAGAATAGTTTTAGCTATTCTGGGTTTTCTGTTATTCCAGATGAATTTTTGAATTGCTCTTTCTAACTCTATGAAGAATTGAGTTGGGATTTTGATGGGGATTGCATTGAATCTGTATACTACTTTTGGTAAGATGGTCATTTTTACTATATTAATCCTGCCAACCCATGAGCATGGCAGATTTTTCCATCTTCTGAGGTCTTCTTCAATTTCTTTCTTCAGAGACTTGAAGTTCTTTTTTTTTTATTTTTTTAGTGTTTATACTTTTCTGTGTCTCTTCCTTGTCCTGTGTCAATACAGGACATGGACCACAACCCATTTCTTTACTAGATTAAATTCTTATATCCTCCAATGAAGAGTCACAAGATTTAGGCAACAGTACAAGATGCATGCTGACTCTCTTTGAGACCTTGGAGAAATAATTTAACTTCTTTCCATTTCAAACTTTTGGTCTATAAGAGGGTGAATTAAATGAGGTCCCCACTAGTACCTACTTCTGTGACGGCTATCCTTCCAAGGGTAACCTTAAGTGAATTCTGCCACCACAAAATAAATAAGCGAACCACTTAGTGGGCCATCTGCTTGCAGGGGAGACAAACTTTTAAGCCAACAACCATGTCTCAGGTCAAAAAGCATCACATTCCTTTATGCTTCTGTACGAGGAGAACTGGGAAAAAAGGATGTAAGTCAGTCCCAATTGACTCAAGGGATGTCAGACTTCTCCACAGGACTCAGACCTACCTGAACTCACAGCTGTCCTCACATTCATGTGTAGTGGCCCCCACAGTTTCTTCAGAGAATTGTGATCCATTTATTTTGCTCTTGTTCTTGTGCACTCTTTGTAAGTAATCCAATAAACTGAGATCACACTGAAGCTGAGAGTCTCTGGAGCCCCAAACTGTCTTTCTAACTTTAAGCTCCATATATATTATCCAGTTAATATTTTCCCTCCAATGACATTATTTTACAACCTACCAATGTTAGCCCCAAATTCTTTGTTTTTATTTTCTAAGTTTTTTTTAATTTACATTCCAAATCATTTCCCCTTTCCCGTTTCCTCCCTCCCCGAAAGTCCCATAAGCCCCCTTCCCTCCCTCTTTTCTCCATTCAACCCCCTCTCGTTTCTCTGTCCTGGCATTCCCCTACATCCAGTCTTTCCAGGACCAGGGGTCTCTCCTTCCATCTTCTTAGAAATCTATTGATATGCGAATTGTGTCTAGGGAATTCCGAGATTCTGGGTTAATATCCCCTTATCAGTGACTACAAATCAAAACAACCCTGAGATTCCATCTCACACCAGTCAGAATGGCTAAGATCAAAAACACAGGAGACAGCAGTTGTTGGCGAGAATGTGGAGAAAGAGGAACACTCCTCCACTGCTGGTGGAATTGCAAGCTGGTACAACCACTCTGGAAAGCAGTCTGGCAGTTCCTCAGAAAACTGGGCATGACACTCCCGGAGGATCCGGCTATACCACTTCTGGGCATATACCCAGAGGCTTTACCTGCGTGCAATAAGGGCACATTCTCCACTATGTTCATAGCAGCCTTATTTATAATAGCCAGAAGCTGGAAAGAACCCAGATGTCCCTCAACGGAGGAATGGATTCAGAAGATGGGGTATATTTACACAATGGAATACTACTCTGCAATTAAAAACAATGAATTCACGAAATTCCTAGGCAAATGGTCAGAACTTGAAAATATCATCCTTAGTGAGGTAACCCAATCACAAAAGAACACACATGGTATGCAGTCACTGATAAGGGGATATTAACCCAGAATCTTGGAATACCCTAGACTCAATTCGCATGTCAATAGATTTCTAAGAAGATGGAAGGAGAGACCCCTGGTCCTTGAAAGACTGGATGTAGGAGAAAGCCAGGACAGAGAAACGAGAGGGGGTTGAATGGAGAAAAGAGGGAGGGAAGGGCGCTTATGGGACTTTCGGGGAGGGAGGAAACGGGAAAGGGGAAATGATTTGGAATGTAAATAAAAAAAACTTAGAAAAAAAAATAAAGGCGAGTGCCACCAAGCCTTCCAATTCTTGATTAGTTCATTCCAGATTGAGTCAAGTTGACAACCAGGAATAGCCACTACACACACATATTTCATCCCATTGTTGTCTGAAAGGTCTACAAATAACAGCGACCCAAAGAATTAAGTATTTCCACTGTTCACTATAAGGTTGTAATGTTTTGTTCCAGTAGAAAGAACAAGAGTACATTGGACAAATACAGTAAGAGAAATATACAAGCTGAATCTTGAGCATCTGAAAGTAACAAAAAATAAGTACTCAAAGAGATCAAAATGGGCCTGGTAAGATAATTCAGCAAACCTGACATCCTGAGTTTGATTTCCAGAACTCATAAGGCAGTGGTATGAAAATTTCCCTGCCAACATAAAATAAATAAATAAATAAATAAATAAATAAATAAATAAATAAATAAATGTGTTTTAAAAAATATTTTAGAAATCATAATGATGGAATCTGTCAAAAGTTCATAGAAAGAAAGTAAAAAGTTTTTCTGAATGACCAAAAATAATACAAATTGAGCAATAAGTTAAAAATAGCATATTATGCACTCCAAATATGCTTAGCCATTATCCATGTGTATATATTGACAGAAATAAAAGATATAAAAACACAGTTTTGTTTCTGAGGAAAAGTTCTAGTAATTTATGTAGCCACTTTCATCAAGTATGAGTTAGTTGCATATGGTTCCTGCCTTCAAAAGTGTACAACATGGAGAGATGAGAAAGGTTCAGTTTTATGGTGGGAAAGATTAGAAGTTTTATCAGGTCAAGAAAACTAATAGCAACAGCAACAGTGGAAAAGACCATACGTAGGTATGTGAGTGACAATGTCAGGCCAACTGTTGTAAAATTTTTTAATCTGAATCTGAGGTTTCTACCCCACATTTGAACATTTAGATCCCAGATAAAAAGGCACACAAATTTATTGGTTTTTTTTTTAATTAGATATAATCTTTATTTATATTTCAAATGATTTCCCCTTTCCTGGTTCCCCCCTCCCCAAAAGTCCCATAAGCCCTCTTCCCTCCCCCTGTTCCCCAATCAACAGCCTTCCACTTCTCTGTCCTGGTATTCCTCTACACTGCTGCATTGAGCCTTTCCAGGACCAGGGGCCTATCCTTCCTTCTTTTTGGGCATCATTTGATATGTGAATTGTGTCTTGGGTATTCCAAGCTTCTGGGCTAATATCCACTTATCAGTGAGTACATACCATGTGTGTTCATTTGTTATTGGGTTACCTTACTTAGGAAGATATTTTACAGTTCCACCCATTTGCCTAAGAAACTGATGAATTTATTGTTTTTAATAACTGATTAGTATTCCATGGTGTGAATATACCACATTTTCTGTATCCATTCTTCTGTTGAGGGACATCTGGGTTCTTTCCAGCTCCTGGCTATTATAAATAGGGCTGCTATGAACAAAGTGGAGCATGTGTCCTTATTACATGCTGGGGAATCCTCTGGGTATATGTTCAGGAGTGGTATAACAGGGTCTTCTGGTAGTATCATGGCCAGTTTTCTAAGGAACCATCTGACTGATTTCCAGAGTGGTTGTACCAGCAAGCAATCCCACCAGAAGTGGAGGTGTGTTCCTCTTTCTCCACATCCTCACCAGCACAAGCATTCTCCTGAGTTTTTGATCTTAGCCATTCTGACTGGTGTGAGGCGAAATCTCAGGGTTGTTTTAATTTGCATTTCCCTGATGACTAAGGATGTTGAACATTTCTTTAGGTGCTTCCCAACCATTCGATATTCCTCAGGTGAAAATTCTTTCTTTAGCTCTGTACCCCATTTTTAATAGGGTTATTTTGGCTCTATGGAGTCTAACTTCATGATTTCTTTGTATATATTGCATATTAGCCCTCTGTCAAAAGTAGTCCTATTTTGTCCTATTGACAGTGTTCTTTGCCTTACAGAAACTTTGTAATTTATTAGGTCCCATTTGTCAATTTTTGATCCTAGAGCATAAATTTTTGGTGTTCTATTCAGGAATTTTTCCCCTGTGCCCATGTGCTCAAGTCACTTCCCCAGTTTCTTTTCTATTAGTTTCAGTGTGTCTGGATTTATGTGGAGGTCCATGATCCACTTGGACTTGAGCTTAGTACAAGGAGATAAGAATGGATCAATTTGCATTTTTCTGCATGCTGACCTCCACTTGAACCAGCACCATATGTTGCAAAGGCTATCTTTTTTCCACTGGATGGTTGTAGCTCCTTTGTCAAAGATCACGTGACCATATTGTGTGGATTCATTTCTGGGTCTTCAATTCTATTTCATTGATCTCCATGCCTGTCACTGTACAAATACAATGCAATTTTTAGCACTGTTTCTCTGTAGCGCTCCTTGAGGTCCAGGATACTGATTCCCCCAGAAGTTCATGTACTATTGAGAATATTTTTAGCTATCCTGTTTTTTTTTTATTCCAGATGAATTTGAGAATTTCTTTTTATAACTCTATGAAGAACTGAGTTGGAATTTAGATGGGGATTGCATTGAATGTGTAGATTGATTTGACAAGATAGCCATTTTTACTATGTTAATCCTGCCAAACCATGAGCATGGAAGGTTTTTCCATCTTCTGAGGTCTTCTTCAATTTCTTTCTTCAGAGATTTGAAGTTCTTGTCATACAGATCTTTCACTTGTTTGGTTAGAGTCACACCAAGATACTTTATATAGTTTGACTATTCTAAAGGGTGTCATTTCCCTAATTTCTTTCTCAGCCTGTTTTTCCTTTGAGTATAGGAAGGCTACTGATTTGCTTGAGTTAATTTTATATCTGGCCACATTGCTGAAGTTGTTTATCAACCATAGGAGTTCTCTGGTAGAGTTTTTTGAGTTGCTTAAATATACTATCATATCATCTGCAAATAGTGATGATTTGACTTCTTCCTTTCTAATTTGTATCCATTTGACCTCCTTTTGTTGTCTAATTGCTCTAGCTAGAACTTCAAGTACTATACTGAATAAATATGGAGATAGAGAGGGCAGCCTTGTCTAGTCCCCGATTTTAGTGGATTGTTTCAAGTTTCCCTCCATTTAGTTTGGTGTTGGCTACTGGTTTGCTGTATATTGCTTTTACTATGTTTAGGTTTGGACCTTGAATTCCTGTTCTTACCAAGAACTTTAACAGGAAAGGATGCTGAATTTTGTCAAATGCTTTTTCAACATCTAATGAAATGAACATGTGTTTTTTTTTCCTTTGAGTTTGTTTATGTAGTGGATTACATTGATGGACTTCCTTATATTGAACCATCCCTGCATTCCTGGGATGAAACCTACTTGATCTTAATGAATGATCATTTTAATGTGTTCTTGAATTCGGTTGGCAAGAATTTTATTGAGTATTTTTGCCTTGATATTCATAAGGGAAATTGGTCTAAAGTTCTCTTTATTTTTTGGATCTTTGTGCAATTTTGGTATCAGTGATATTGTGGCTTCATAGAATGATTTGGGTAGGATTCCTTCTGTTTCTATTTTGTGGAATAGTTTGAAGAGTATCAGTGTTAGGTTTTCTTTGAAGGACTGATAGAATTCTGCACTAGAACTGTCTGGTCCTGTGTTTTTTTGGTTGGGAGATTGTCAATGACGACTTCTATTTCTTTAGAGGTTATGGTACCATTTAGATCATCTATCTGATCCTGATTTAATTTTGGTATTTTGTATCTGTCTAGGAAATTGTCAGTTTCACACAGATTTTCCAGTTGTGTTGAGTATAGGCTTTTGTAGTAGGATCTGATGAATTTTTGAATTTCCTTAGTTTCTGTTGTTATTTCTCCCTTTTCATCTTTGATTTTGTTAATTTGGATACTGCATCTGTGCCCTCTGATTAGTCTGGCTAAAGGTTTTCTATCTTGTTGATTTTCTCAAAGAACCAGCTCCTGGTTTTATTGATTCTTTGTATAGTTCTTCTCGTTTCTACTTGGTTGATTTCAGCCCTGAGTTTGATGATTTCCTGGCTTCAACTCTTATTAGGTGTGTTATATTCTATCTGTTCTAAAGCTCTCAGGTGTGCTGTTAAGCTGCTAATATATGCTCTCTCCAGCTTCTTTTGGAGGCATTCAGAGGTATGAGATCTCCTCTTAGCACTACTTTCATTGTGTCCCATAAATTTGGGTATGTTGTATCTTCATTTTCATTAAATTTTAAAAAGTCTTTGATTTCTTTATTTATTTCTTCCTTGACCTATGTATCATTGAGTAGAACATTGTTCAGCTTCCATGTGTATGTGGGTGTTCTGTTGCTTTTGTTGGTATTGAAGACCACCCTTACCCCATAGTGACCTGATAGGAGGCATGGGATTAGTTTGATCATCTTATATCTGTTGAGGTCTGTTTTGTGACCAATTATATGGTCAGTTTTGGAGACAGTACCATGAGGTGCTGAGAAGAAGGTGTATTCTTTTGATTTAGGATGAAATGTTCTATAGATACAAATTAAATCTCTTTGGTCCAAAACTTCTGTTAATTTCACTGTGTCTCTGTTTATTTTGTGTTTCCCTGATCTGTCTGTCCATTGTGGAGAGTGGGGTGTTTAAGTCACCCACAATTATTGTGGGAGGTGAAATGTGTGCCTTAAGCTTCAGTAAAGTTTCTTTTATGAATGAGGGTGCCATTGTATTTGGAGCATAGATGTTCAGAATTGAGAGTTCTTCTTGGTAGATTTTTCCCTTGATGAGTATAAAGTGTCCTTCTGTGTCTTTTTTGATGACTTTTGGTTGAAAATCTATTTTATTGGATATTAGAATGGCTACTCCATCTTAGTACCATTTGCTTGGGAAACTGTTTTCCAACCGTTTTCTCTGAGGTAGTGTTTGCATTTGACACGGAGATATGTTTTCTGTATGCAGCAAAATGTTAGGTCCTGTTTATGTATCCAGTCTGTTAGTCTATGTCATTTTATTGGGGAATTGAGTCCATTGATATTAAGGAATAGTGATTGTTTCTTCCTGCTATTTTTGATATAATTTTTATGTTTGTGTTGTTATCTTTTTTTGGGTTTGTTGAAAGAAAATTAATTTCTTGCTTTTTATTGTGTGTAGTTTCCCTCCTCTTGTTGGTGTTTTCCATTCATTATCCTTTGATGGACTGGATTTGTGGAAAGATACTCTGTAAATTTGCTTTTGTCATGGAATACCTTGGTTTCTCCATCTATGGTAATTGAGAGATTTGCCCGATATAGCAGTCTGGGTTGGCATTTGTGTTCCCTTCGGATCTGTATGACATCTCCCCAAGCTCTTCTGGCTTTCATAGTCTCTGGTAAGAAGTCTGGTGTAATTCTGATAGGTCTACCTTTACACATTACGTGACATTTTTCCTTTGCTGCTTTTTAATATTCTTTCTTTGTTTAGTACATTTGGTGTTTTAATTATTATGTAATGGGAGGAATTTCTTTTCTGGTCAAATATATTTGGAGGTCTGTAGGCTTCTTGTATGTTCATGGGCATCTCTTTCCTTATGTTAGGGAAGTTTTCTTCTATAATTTTGTTGAAGACATTTCCTGGCCCTTTAAGTTGGAAATCTTCACTCTCTTCTATACCTATAATCCTTACGTTTGGTCTTCTCATTTTGTTCTGGATTTCCTGGATGTTTTAGGTCAGGTGCTTTTTGCAATTTTCATTTTCTTTGACTGTTGTGTCAATGCTTTCTATGGTATCTTCTGCATCTGAGATTCTCCGTTCTATCTCTTGTATTCTGTTGTTGCTTGGATTCATGTCTCCTGACTTCTTTCCTAGGTTTTCTATGTCCAGAGTTGTTTCCCTTTGTGAGTTCTCTATTGTTTCTACCTCCATTTTTAGATCCTGGATGGTTTTGTTCAATTCCTTCACCTGTTTTGTTGTGTTTTCCCAAAGTTTTTTAAGGGTTTCTCCCTGTTTACTTGTGTTCTCTTGTATTTCTTTCAGGAAGTTATTTATGTCCTTCTTGAAGCCGTCTATCAGCTTCATGAATTGTGATTTTAAATTCAAACTTGGTTTTCTGGTATGTTGGGGTATCTAGGACTTGCTGTTGTCAGAGAATTGTGTTCGGTTGGTATCATATTGCCTTGATTTCTGTTAGTAATGTTATGTTTGCTTTTGCCATCTGATTATCTCTGGTCCTAGTTGGTTCTGCTGTCACTGGCTGGTGCTTGTCTCTCCAGTGTGCCTGCAAGCCTTTCTCAACACCTCTGGGTGACCAGCTTTCCCTTGGCACAGATTGTTGTGGGGCTTCCCAGTTCCTGGGTCCAGGTGGGGCCCTGGCAGACCGAGACCCAAGTGGCTTACACTCAGGTGATCTCTGTGTTCCTGGCTGTAACATCTTGCCCAGTCTCAGGAGTGAAGATGGTGGCCTCACCTCTAAATGTAGGACTCCCTGCAGAGCAGATGTCCCCTGGCAGGATATGTGCACAGATGACTGTGTCGGCCCTGCCCAGCTCCTGCGAACAGGTGGAGCCCTGGCGGGCCATGTACCAAAGATCTTATACTCGGGTGATCTCTGTGTACCTGGCTGCACCTGTCTGCTCAGTGACAGGAGCAAAGATCCACAACTTTATTATTTACAATAAACAAGAGCTGGACAGATGTCTACCTGCTATGCTATTAGAATCTACTTTCCTATCTATAATCCCGAGTTATTACTTACTATGCTTCATTTGGGCTGCTTTTAATTCCAATTGGCGAGACCTCAGGGCCACATTTTCTTGACTCCTAATCCATGGCATCTTATTTTCTCAACCTCTTCTATATCCTTGGTATGTTCTTCCTACATCTTCCTCTCCAGCTGGAAACACCAAGCACTGCCTGTCTCAATTCTGTCTGGGTATAAGCTGTAGGCATCTTTACTAACCAATCCCAGATTCTTTGGGTGCAAGGTCACATAGCATCACTTGAGTCTCATACAGACTCTCTTATCTCTGAGGCAGCCAGGTCTTGGGGGTCTGCACTTACCAATTCAATACATAGCAAAAGACAAAACTTCAATAGCTCCCCTTTTTACTCATATATAAATTGAATACAATTATAACAATTATGAAAATTAATTTAAAACATCCAGTCAATTATATTTGTCAATTTATATAAAGTATTTTGTCATCTGTACTATCTTGGTGAGTTAGAAATTTGTGTTTAAAAATTTTTTTTGTCTTAACTTGTATTACCATTCTAAGAACATCTTCCTAAAATTTTAATCAATTTAAGTTTAGTTAAAGTCACACAAATGTGTTTTATATTATTTGTGGCTATCGTGAAGGGTGTCATTTCCCTAATTTCTTTCTCAGCCTCCTTATCCTTTGGGTATAGGAAGGTTACTGATTTGTTTGAGTTAATTTATATTCAGTCACATTGCAGAAGGTGTTTATCAGGTTAGAAGTTCTCTGGCAGAATTTTTGGGGTCACTTAAGTATACGACTGTATCATCTGCAAATAGTGATAATTTGACTTCTTCCTTTTCATTTTGAATCCCTTTGATCTCCTTTAGTTGTCTAATTGCTCTGGCTAGGATTTCAAGAACTATATTGAACAGGTAGGGAGAGAGTGGAATGCCTTGTCTAGTCCCTGATTTCAGTGGAATTGCTTCAAGATTTTCTCCATTCAGTTTGATGTTGGCTACTGGTTTGCTATCTATTGCTTTCACTATGTTTAGGTATGGGCCCTGAATTCCTGATCTTTCCAAGACTTTTATCATGAAGAGATGTTCGATTTTGTCAAATGTTTTCTCAGCATCTAATGAAATGATCATGTGATTTTTTTCCTTTGAGTTTGTTTATATAGTGGATTACATTGATCGCTTTCCATATATTGAACCATCCCTGCATCCCTGGGTTGAAGCCTACTTGATCAAGGTGAATGATTGTTTTGATGTGTTCTTGGATTTTGTTGGCAAGAATTTTATTGAGTATTTTTGCATTGATATTCATAAGGGAAATTGGTCTAAATTTCTCTTTCTTTGTTGGGTCTTTGTGTGGTTTAGGTATCAGAGTAAGTGTAGTTTCATAGAAAGAGTTGGGTAGTGTTCCATCTGTTTCTATTTTATGGAGTAGTTTGAAGAGTATTGATATTAGGTCTTCTTTGAAAGTCTGATAGAGCTCTGCATTAAACCCATCTGGTCCTGGACTTTTATTGGTTGGAAGGTATTAATGACTGCTTCTATTTCTTTAGGGGTTAGGGGATTGCTTAAATCATTTATCTGATCCTGATTTAACTTTGGTATCTGGTATCTCTCTAGAAAATTGTCCTTTTCCTCTAGATTTCCATCTTTTGTTGAGTATGGCCTTTTGTAGTAGGATCTGATGATTCTTTGGATTTCCTCTGTATCTGTTGTTATGCCTCCCTTTTCATTTCTGATTTTGCTGATTTAGGTACTGTCTCTGTACCCTCTGGTTACTTTGGCTAAGGATTTATCTATCTTGTTGGTTTTTTCAAAGAACCAGCTCCTGGTTTGGTTGATTTTTTATACAGTTCTTTTTGTTTCTACTTGGTTGATTTCAGCCCTGAGTTTGATTATTTCATGCAGTCTACTCCTCTTGGGTGTAGTTGCTTCTTTTTGTTTTAGAGCCTTCAGCTGACCTGTTAAGCTGTTAGTGTATGCTCTTTCCAGTTTCTTTTTGGAGGCACTCAGAGCTTTGAGTTTTCCTCTTAGCACTGCTTTCATTGTGTCCCATAAGTTTGGGTATGTTGTGCCTTCTTAAGTTTAATTGCCAGACTATAAATAGCTAGTATTCAACCCTGCTAGAGATCTAAGAAAGAATATTATTTGAGCATGAAGGAAGCACATTTAAAACTTCGAATATCATCAAAAATGAAATATAGGAAACTGTCACAGCCCAGAGGAACCTCAGGAGTCATGACCCCAAAAGGGAACCGTGTCCCCAGTGGAGCATAGAAGAGAAAGGGTATTCTAGGTTTATAAAACCTTCAAAATTTAGCAAATGATGGAGTTTAATTAATTTCTAAATCCTATAAATAGGGTCAATGAGATGGTTCAGTTGTTATATGTGTTTGATACCAAAGCTGGTGATCTAAGTTCAGTTTCCAGGCCACATGATGGAAGGAGGTAATTGACTCCTGAACATTATCCTCTAACTTTTAAGGGGGTGCTATGTCATACATGTACACAAACACAGATACACAAAATAAGTAAAATGTAACAAAAATCTGGAAAGCTTATTAATAGAAAATGTGGGAGCTTAACTACAATGTACATGAACCATAAGTAAACATTTAATTTCTCATTTATCTAATAGATACGATAATATAGGTGTAGATATCATAGTTATATAACATATATATTTATTTCCTTGCTGATACATTTAAGAGGATGTAAGTAAAATTATGTAAATTGTTACATGTATTTCTGGCCCATTGATTTGTCTGTATTTCCAGAAGCCACACTCTTTCTTATTTATTAATCTTCTACTCTCATTTTTGTAGATATAGATAGATTATTAGACAAAACACAGTAGCCATTCCTGGTTAAAAATATCTTTAAATAAGCTGTACACATAAAGAATTTGCCTCAGAGCAGTTAAGGACACATATGATAAGCACATGACTAATATTAAACTGCATAGGAATAAGTTGAAACCTTTTCCTCTTAAAAAAAGGAAAGCCTTCTTTTAGTATTTCTGGCATAGAGCCAATCAAATAAGTAAGAGAAAGTAAATTGGAAAGGAAAAAACTTAAATAGTTTCTAAATGTGAATGATTGACCTTATATGGAAAAAAACCTGAAGATGTAACTAAAAGTTATTAGCAATAATAATCAAATTGATTAAAATTGAAAGACAGTGCTTGGAGAGATGGCACAACCAATAGAAACACCAGTTGCTTTTCCAGAGGACCTGAATTTTGTTGCCTTGATCCACATAGCAGTTCATCACTACAGTTTTAGGGATCTGATGCCCTCTTTAGTCTTTGAGGGCACTGTATGCATGTATATATATACAGGAGAGCACTCATATACATAAAACAAAAATAAATCTTTAACACTTAAAGATACAAAACAACATACAAAAAAAATACCAGCCACTGTGGCAATAAAAGTTAGAGTCTTAGCAACTTGAGATGCTAAGGCAGAAGAACCACTTAAGTCTAGAAATTCAGGGCCAACCTGGGGACCATGGCAACAGATTGTCTCTCAAAACTAACAAGCAAACAGACAAAGAAATATGGATGACAGAGCGGTCCTGAAGAAGACCCGTTTGGGAGCAATAAAAAGAATGACATGAATTCAAATTGTAGGTACCAGCTGACAGCTTCTTCTGCTAGAGATAGCTTTCTGAAGATTACCAGACAGCTCAGCTCTCAAAGCTCAAAACCCAAACTTTTATTTACATATCAATTTGATAGGCCACCACAGGTTTCCTTTTGATTATCCCACATTCAGCATTTTTTAACCTTAAGTCCTTGACTCCTAGGAAAAGTCAGTAAGCATATTTTTCTTTAGATTGAAAAAAAACTCAGAGGTCTGTCTGCCTCAGAAAGCACAGACAATAAGGTAACTGGGCAGTATCCAGCTAGGAAATCACTCTTTGCACCACACCTGGGCCTAAATTTGTTCTGTTACAGGTTGACCTTGAACTCAGGAGTCTGCCTGCCTTTGTATTTTCCTGCCTTGGGATCCATCTGACAAGCTGGCTCATAGTACAGCTGCCTCTGGTCTTTTAGTTCTGTGAAGCCCCTCATATAACTCATATTCAATCCTTATATTTTGCATAGTTGAGAAATTATATATTTTTCAACTCATATTTTCAGAGTTCTTTCCCACAGCCTTAAGGGCTACCCTAAAGGTCACAGCATTTACCATTTTTGCTAAGAACATAGACACACCCTGGCCTCCTGGACTTGTGCTGTCTCTGATTATCATGGAGTCATTAAACGTGGCAGAGAGGACATTCATGATAGCCTTGACAGGGAGAATATTTCCTGAAAACTTTGGCAGAAGAGAATATTTCCTGAAGGAGGAACTTGAAGTAAATATATGTGTTTTTATAGAAACAAGCCTCATGCCTAGAAACCATCAAAACTCTTGGAGAAACATGTCCTACTGGCCCTGTTCCAGAGACAGAAACCATGTCACACTGTCCCTTCTATGATCATGTAAGACTTGGCAATCAAATACTACAAAAGAAAAACTCAGTAGTATATATGTTCACCAATGGGAAACTATATGAAAAAAAATTAAATCAGAAAATAAATTAAAATAAAGATTAAAAGATACTTTTACACTGTACACTATGAAATTTGATGGATTAGTAGAAAAAAACACAAATAAATGAATGTACATGTCATGTACATGAATTACAAGAAATAACATTGCCACAATGTCTATATAACCTAAATAATCTATAGAAAAATGCAGTCATTATAAAAATACAATTATGTTCTTCGTCAAATAAAATAATAATACTAAAATTTGCACAAAACCACAGAAGACCCCACATGAAGCTGGAGGCATCAAATTAAATGCCCTACAAAGTTATACAATGAAATCTACACTGGCATAAGCACTAACCCTGCATGCAGTGCGGCACAGTGAAGCACCCTGAAGGGATGTCCTGAACTGATAGCCAATGGATTTTGAGCAAAGATGCTGGGAACACACAGAAAAGCAGAGGATATGGCTTGCAGGTAGTGACGAGGAACCTGGAGATCCACATGCAGGACAAAGCAAGACCTTATCTCCCAGTGTATAAAAGACAAACTGACCCCTCCCTCTTCCTCCACCACTGTGCGCCCTGTTCTGCTCCAATGTGGTAGACCTCTACCAGTTCTGCCACAGGGGAGAGCCCATCTCCTGATACTTTCTAGAGAACCAGCAGTGCACAGGGCATTTGAGAAACAGCAGCATGCAGGACATTCGATCCTTGCCAGGTCTGCCACAGGGAAGGCCCCATCTTCTGATACTTCTTGGAGAACCAGCTGTATGCAGAGCATTTGAGAGAAAGGGAACCCCAGGAATACAGATACACAGTCCTAGTGCGAGGCAGCAAGATCAGCTAACACCAGAGATAACTAGATGGCCAAAGGCAAATGCAAAATCATTACCAATAGAAACCAGTGCAACATGGAACCATCAGAACCCAGTTATCCCACAACAGCAAATCCTGGATATTCTATCACATTGGAAAAGCATGAGCTAGACTTAAAATCACATCTCATGTTGTTGATAGAGGACTTCAAGAAGGACATAAATAACTCCCATAAAGAAATACAGAAGATCATGGGTCAACAGGCAGAAGCACTTAAAGAAGAAGCACAAAAATCCATTAAAGAAACACAGGAGAGCATGGGTCAACAGGTAGAGGCCCTTAAAGTGGAAACACAAAAATCCCTTAAAGAATTTCAGAAAGACACAAACAAACAAGTGAAGGAACTGAACAAAACCATTCAGGATCTAAAAATGGACGTAGAAACAATAAAGAAATCACAAAGTGAGACATCTCTGGACATAGAAAACCTTGGAAAGAACTCAGGAGTCATAGATGCAAGTATCAGCAACTGAATACAAGAGATAGAAGAAAGAATCTCAGGGGCTGAAGATACTATAGAAAACATTGACTCAACAGTCAAAGAAAATGCAAAATGCAAAAAGCTTTTAACCCAAAACATCCAAAAAATCCAGGACACAATGAGAAGACCCAAATTAAGGATTATAGGTATAGAAAAGAGCGAGGATTTACATCTTAAAAGGCCAGTGAATATCTTCAACAAAATTATAGAAGAAAACTTCCCTAATCTAAAGAAAGAGATGCCCATGAACATACAAGAAGCCTATAGAACTCCAAACAGACTGGACCAGAGCAGAAAATCCTCCCATCACGTAATAATCAAAACACCAAATGCACTAAACAAAGAAAGAGTATTAAAAGCAGTAAGGGAAAAAGGTCAAGTAACATATAAAGGCAGACCTATCAGAATTACACCAGACTTCTCACCAGAAACTAGGAAAGCTAGAAGATCCTCAGCAGATGTCATACAAACACTAAGAGAACATAAATGTCAGTCCAGACTATTCTATCCAGCAAAACTCTCAATTACCATAGATGGAGAAAATAAGACATTCCATGGCAAAAGCAAATTTAAACAATATCTTTCTACAAACCCAGTGCTTCAAAGAATAATGGGTGGAAAATACCAAAGCAAGGTGGGAAACTACAACTTAGAAAAAGGAATAACGTAATCTTCTCTCAACAAACCCAAAAGAAGATAGCCACGCAAACAGAATTTCACCTTTAACAAAGAAGATAACAGTAAGCAACAATCACTTTTCTTTAATATCTCTTAAAATCAATGGTCTCAATTCCACAATAAAAAGACATAGATTAACAGACTGGATACATAAATAGGACCCAACATTTTGCTCCCTACAAGAAACCTACCTCAGTGACAAAGGCAGTCACTACTTCAGAGTTAAAGGTTGGAAGACAATTTTCCAAGCAAATGGTCCCAAGAAACAAGCTGGAGTGGCCATTCTTATATCAAATAAAATTGAGTTTCAACCAAAAGTTGTCAAAAAAGATAAGGAGGGACACTTCATACTGATCGAAGGAAAAGTCCACCAAGATGAACTCTCAATCCTGAATATCTTTGTTCCGAATGCAAGGGCATCCACACTCATAAAAGAAACTTACTAAAGCTCAAAGTACACATTGCACCCCACACAATAATAGTGGGAGACTTCAACACCCCATTCTCAACAATGAACAAATCATGGAAACAGAAACCAAACAGAGGCACAGTGAAACTAACTGAAGTTATGGACCAAAGGGATCTAATAGACATTTATAGAACATTCCATCCTAAAGCATAAGAATATACCTTCTTCTCGGCACCTCATGGTATCTTCTTCAAAACTGACCATATAATTTGCCACAAAACAGGCCTCAACAGATACAGAAATGTTAAAATTATTCCATGCACCATATCAGATCACCATGGCCTAAGACTGGTCTTAGGTTCAAACAAAAACAATGGAAAACACACATGCACGTGGACTTTGAACAATGCTCTTCTCAATGATAGCTTGGTCGAGGAAGAAATAGAGAAAGAAATTAAAGACTTTTTAGAATTTAATGACAATGAAGACACATCATCCCAAAACTTATGGGACACAATGAAAGCAATGCTAAGAGGAAAGCTCATAGCTCTGAGTGCCTCCAAGAAGAAAATGAAGAGAGCTTACACTAACAGCTTGTCAGTGCATCTGAAAGCTCTAGAACAAAAAGAAGCAAATATACCCAAGAGGAATAGAAGGCAGTAAATAATCAAACTCAGGGCTGAAATCAATCAAATAGAAACAAAAAGACTATACAAAGAATCAACAAAACTAGGAGCTGGTTTTTTGAGAAAATCAGTAAGATAGGTAAACCCTTAGCCAGACTAACCAGAGGGCACAGAGGCACTACCCAAATTAATAAAATAAGAAATGAAAAGAGAGACATAACAACAGAAACTGTGGAAATTCAAGAAATCATCAAATCCTACTACAGGAGCTTATACTAAACAAAGTTTGAAAATCTGGATGAAATGGACAACTTTCTAGATACATACCAGGTGCCAACGTTAAAACAGAACCAGATAAACCATCTAAATTGTCATATAAGTCATGAGGAAATAGAAGCAGTTGTTAATAGTCTCCCATCAAAAAAAAAGCCCAAGACCAGATGAGTTTAGTGGGGAATTCTATTAGATCCTCAAAGAAGAGCTAATACCAATACTCGTCAAATTATTCCATGAAATAGCAACCCAAGGAACACTACCCAACTCATTCTATGTAGCTACAGTAACACTTATACCTAAACCAAACAAAGTCCAAACAAGGAAGGAGAACTTCAGGCCAATCTCCCTCACGAACATCGATGCAAAAAATACTCAACAAAATTCTGGCCAACCGAACCCAAGAATTCCTCAAAACTATAATTCACCACAATCAGGTAGGCTTCATTGCAGGGATGCAATATATGGAAATCCATCAGTGTAATCCACTACATAAACAAACTCAAGGAAAAAGACCACATGGTCATTTCCTTAGATGCTGAAAAGGATTTTGGCAAAATCCAGCATCGTTTCATGATAAAAGTCTTGGAGAGATCAGGAATCCAAGGCCCATACCGAAATGTAGTGAAAGCAATATACTGCAAACCAGTAGTCAACATAAAGTAAAATGGAGAGAAACTTGAAGCATTCCCATTAAAATCAGGGCCCAGACAAGGCTGCCCACTCTCTCCCTATCTATTCAATATAGTACTTGAAGTCCTAGCCAGAGCAATTAGACAAAAAATGGAGGTCAAAGGAATACAAATTGGAAAGGAAGGTGTCAAAATATCACTATTTGCAGATAATATGATTGTATTACTTAGTGATGCCAAAACTTCCAACTGAGAACTCCTAAAACTGACAAACAACTTCAGCAAAGTTACTGGATAGAAAATTAACTCAAACAAATCAGTACCCTTCATATACTCAAAGGATAAACAAGATAAGAAAGAAATTAGGGAAATGACACCCTTCATAATAGTCATGAATAATATTACATACCTTGGAGTAACTCTAATGAAGCAAGTGAAAGATCTGTATGACAAGAACTTCAAGCCTCTGATGAAAGAAATTGAAGAAGACCTCAGAAGATGGAATGATCTCCCATGCTCATGGATTGGCAGGATTAACATAGAAAAATGGCTATCTTGCCAAAAGCAATCTATAGATACAATGTAATCTCCATCAAAATCCCAAATCAATTCTTCATAGAGCTAGAAAGAGCAATTCTCAAATTTATTTGGAATAACAAAAAAACCCAGGATAGCCAAAACTATTCTCCACAATAAAAGATCTTCAGGGCGAATCACCATCTCTGACCTCAAGCTCTACTACAGAGCAAAAGTGATAAAAAAAATAACTGTTTGGTATTGGTACATAGACAGGCAGGAAGATCAATGAAATAGAATTGAAAACCCAGAAATGAACCCACACTCCTATTGTCACTTGATATTTGACAAAGGAGGTAAAAACATCCAGTGGAAAAAATGATAGCATTTTTAACAAATGGTGCTAGATCAACTGGAAGTCTGCATGCAGAAAAATGCAAATTGACCCATTCTTATCTCCTTGTACAAAGCTCAAGTCCAAGTGGATCAAGGACCTCTACGTAAAACCAGACACACTGAAGCTTATAGAGGAGAAAGTGGGGAAGAATCTTGAACATATGGGCACAGGGGAAAATTTCCTGAATAGAACACCAATGGCCTATGCTCTAAGAACAAGAATAGAAAAATGGGACCTCCTAAAACTACAAAGCTTCTGTAAGGCAAGGACACTGTCAATAAGACAAAACAGCAACCAACAGTTTGGGAAAAGATCTTTATCAATCCTACATCCTACAGAGGGCTAATATCCAATGTATGCAAAGAACTCAAGAAGTTAGTCTCCAGAGAGTCAAATAACCCTATTTAAAAAATGGGGTACAAAACTAAACAGGGAATTCTCAACTGAGGAAACTCAAATGGTTCTGAAGCACCTAAAGAAATGTTTTACATCCTTTGTTATCAGGGAAATTCAAATCAAAACAACCCTGAGATTTTTACCTCACACCAGTCAGAATGACTAAGATGAAAAACTGAGGGGACAGCATATGCTGGAGAGGATGTGGGGAAAGAGGAACACTTCTCCATTTTTGGTGGGATTGCACGCTGGTAAAACCAATCTGGAAATCAGTTTGGCAGGTCCTCAGAAAATTAAACATAGTACTACCTGAGGACCCAGCTCTACCACTCCTGGGCATATACCCATGCTCCAACATGCAATAAGGACACTTGCTCTACTATGTTCATAGCAGCCTTATTTATAGTAGCCAAAAACTGGAAAGAACCCAGATGTCCTTCAACACAGGAATGAATACAGAAATTGTGATATATATATATATATATATATATATATATATATATATATATACACACAATGAAGTACTACTCAGTTATTAAAACAATGAATTCATGAAATTCTTAGGCAAATGGATGGAACTAGAAAGTGTCATCCTGAGTGAGGTAATCCAATCACAAAAGAACACACATGGTATGCATTCACTGATAAGTGGATGTTAGCCCAATAGCTCAAACTAGACAAGTTACAATTCACAGACTGCAGGAAGCTCAAGAAGAAGGAGGACTGGAGTGGAGGTGCTTTGGTTCCGTCTGAGAAAGGGAACAAAATATTCACAGGAAAAGTAAGGGAGACAAAGTGTGGAGCAGAGACTGAAGGAAAGGCCACCCAGAGACTACCCTACCTGGGGATTCATCCTATAAACAGTCACCAAACCCCAATACTATTATAGACAACAAGAAGTGCATCCCAAAAGGAGCATGTCATATTTGTCTCTGGAGGGGCCCTGACAGAGCCTTACATATACAGAGGCAGATACTAGCAGCCAACCATTGGACTGGGTGTGGGGTCCCCAGTGGAGGAGTTGGACGGCGGTCCAGAGGAGCTGAAGGGGTTTACAGCCCCATGGGAAGAAGAGTGGTGTAGGCCACCCAGACACCCAGGACTCCCAGGGTCTAAATCATCAACCAAGGGGTACATATGGTTCCAGCAAAAAAGTGGCAAAGGAATGCCTTGACGGGCATCAGTGGAAGGAGAGGTCCTTGGTTAAGTGAAGGCTCAATAGATGCCCCCAAAAAGGGAAATTGAGGTGGTGGGGGGGAGGTGAGATTGGATCGGGTTGAGGGGCATATACTTGGAGGCAGCGGGGGGAGGAGGGGTTGGGGGATTTCAGGGAGGGGGGAAATGGAAAAGGTTTTAGCATTTGAAATGTAAATGAAGATTATGTTCAATAAAAAGAAGAGAAACAAAGACTAACTGTACTAAACACCTAATGTAAGACTCAAATGTTAAGACTGTTATTACAAAACAAAGGGGGAATGTTACATGACATTGACTGAGATCCAGGATGTGACAGAAACAGGCAGGTGCCACCATAACAAACTAACTCTTTTGCATAGCTCCCATGCATAGCAAAGGAACATATCCAAAAGGGCCACCAGCAGAATGGCAGAGAATATTAACAAACTCCTCACTGGGTTGATTTACCTTGGTCGCGAACTCTCTAGCCAGCCTGGCAATGCCTAGAGGAACCACTGCTCCCAAGCCCTCTAACATGCCCAGGATCATAGGTCCAGAGGTGAGAAGGACTTAACATCTTTCCCAACATCACTGGGAGTAACTGTCACCAGCGGGACTCAGGGACACAGGAAAACCACAGAAGAGTGGCACGGGTACCTTCTGGTCTGGGCTGGTTTACCTCGGGCAAAAACTTCCCAGCCAGCCCCACAACACTGAGAGGAAGCTCCAGTCCCAAGCACTCTAACACTTCCAGGACTAGAGAATCACAGGATCCCAGCAGTTTGGTCAAACCAGGATCCCAGGGTCCCAGAAGCAACTTGACTCCCAGGAACACTGACACACCCAGGATCTCAGGATCCCAGGATCCTAGAATCACAGGACCACAGAGACAACTGGAATCTGAGGAGTTCTGACACAACCAGGATCACAGAAAGAACAGGCAACAGTCAGATATGATGAGGGCAAGTAGCACTAGAGATAATCAGATGGCAGGAGAAAGGCTTAAGAACATAAGCAACAGAAACCAAGGTAACTTGACATCATCAGAACCCAATTCTCACACCATAGCAAGTGCAGGATACACCATCACACCAGAAAAGCAAGATTTGGTTCTAAAATCACTTCTCATGATGAAGATAGAGGACTTTAAGTATGACATAAATAACTCCCTTAAAGAAATACAGGAAAACAAGTAGAAGCCCTTAAAGAAGAAACACAAAAATCCCTTAAAGAATTACAGGAAAATAAAATCAAACAGAAGGATATTACCAAAACCACCAACAAATGAAACAATAAAGAAATGAGAAAGTGAGACAACCCTGGATTTAGAAAACTAGGAAAGAGATCATTAGTCATAGATGCAAGCATCACCCACAGAATACAAGAGATAGAAGAGAGAATCTCAGGTGCAGAAAAGACCATTGAAAACACTGGCACACCAATGAAAGAAAATGCGAAAAGCAACAATCTCTTAACCTAAAACCAGGACATGATGAGAAGACCAAATCTAAGGATAATAGGTAAAGAAGAGAGTGAATATTCCCAACCTAAAGGACAGTAAATATCTTCAACAAAATTATAGAAGAAAACTTCCCTAACCTAAAGAAAGAGATGTCCATGAACATACAAGAAGCTTAGAGAACTCCAAACAAACTGAACCAGAAGAGAAATGACTCCCGTCACATAATAAAAACAACAAATGCACTAAACAAAGAAAGAATATTAAAAGGAGTAAGGGGAAAAGGTCAAGTAACATATAAAGACAGACCTAACAGAATTACACCAGACTTCTCACCAGAAACTATGAAAGCTAGAAGATCCTGGGCAGATGTCATTTAGACCCTAAGAGAACCCTAATGCCATCCCAGGCTGCTATACCCAGAAAAACTCAAATTACCATAGATGGAGAAAATAAGATATCCCATGGCAAAACCAAATTTACGCAATATCTTTCTACAAACCCAGATCTACAAAGGAAATTAGATGGAAACAACCTACACAAGGAGGGAAACTACAACCTAGAAAAAGCAAAAAGTTAATCTTTCAACAAACCCAAAAGAAGAGAGGCACACAAACATAATTACCCTTCTAACAACAAAAGGAAGTAACAATCACTTTTCCTTAAAATCTCTTACCATCAATGGACTCTATTCCCCAATAAAGAGACATAGACTAACAGACTGAATACATGAACAGGACCCATCATTTTGCTGTATACAGGAAACACACCTCTGGGACAACGACAGATATTACCTCGGAGTAAAATGTTTCAAAACAATTTCCCTAGCAATTGGTCCCAAGAAACAAGCTGGAGTAGCCATTCTAATATCAAATAAAATAGACTTTCAACCGGAAATTGTCAAAAGAAACAAGGAAGGGTACTTCATACTGATCAAAGGAAAAATCTACCAAGATGAACCCTCAATTCTGAACATGTATGCTCCAAATGCAAGGGCACATGCATTCATAAAAGAAGCTTTTCTAAAGCTCAAAGCACACATTGCACCCCACACAATAATAATGGGAGACATAAACACCCCAATTGCAGCAATGGACAAATCATGGAAACAGAAATTGAACAGAGACACACTGAAACTAACAGAAGTAATGAACCAAACAGATATTTATAGTACATTTCATTCTAAAGCAAAAGAATATACCTTCTTCTCAGCACCTCATGGTACCTTCTCCAAAATTGACCATATGACTGGTCACAAGACAGGCCTCAACAGATACAAGAAGACTGAAATAATCCCATACACCCTATCAGATCAACATGGTCTAAGGCTTGCTTTAAATTCCAACAAAACACACACACACACACACACACACACAGAAGCTGAACAATATTCTCCTCAAAGATAACTTGGTCAAGGAAGAAATAAAGAAATTAAAGACTTTTTATAATTTAATGAAAGTGAAGACACATCATACCAAAACTTATGGGACACAATGAAAGAAATGCTAAGAGGAAAGCTCATAGCTCTAAGTGTCTTCAAAAAAGAAACTGGAGAGAGCTTACACTAGCAGCTTGACAGCACATCTGAAAGCTCTAGAACAAAAAGAAGCAAATACACCCAAGATTAGTAGACTGCAGGAAATAATCAAACTCAGGGCTAAAATCAACCAAATAGAAACAAAAAGACTATACAAAGAATCGACAAAACCAGGAGCCTGTCCTTTAAGAAAATCAACAAGATTGATAAACCCTTAGCCAGACTAACCTGAGGGCACAAGAACAGTACCCAAATTAATAAAATCAGAAATGAAAAGGGAGACAAAACAACAGAAATTGTGAAAACTCAAAAAAAATCACATCCTACTACAAAAGCTTATACTCAACAAAATTGGAAAATCTGGATGAAATGGGTAATTTTCTAGATACATACCAGGTGCCAAAATTAAAACAGGATGAGATAAACCATCTAAATATTTCCATAATGCCTTAAGAAATAGAAGCAATCATTAATAGTCTCCCAAAAAACAAAGCCCGGGACTAGATGAGTTTAGTGGAGAATTCTATCATACCTTCAAAGAAGACCTAATACCAATACTTTTCAAACTATTCCACAAAATAGAAAAAGAACAAACACTACCCAATTTGTTCTATGCATAATTATACTTATACCTAAACCTAACAAAGAAAAAACAAAGAAAGAGACTTCAGAACAATTTCCCTTATGAAAATTGCTGCAAAAGTACTCAATAAAATTCTTGCCAACCGAATTGTCAAATGATTATTCACCATGGTCAAGTAGGTTTCATTCCAGAGATGCAGAGATGGTTCAATATATGGAATTAAATCAACGTAATCCACTACATAAACAAACTCAATGAAAAAAAAACCCACATGATTATTTCATTAAATGCTGAAAAAGCATTTGGCAATATTCAGCATCCTTTCGTGTTAAAAGTCTCAGAAAGATCAGGAATTCGATGCCCATACATCAACATAGTAAAAGAAATATACAGCCAACTAGTAGTCAACATCAAACTAAAAAGAGAGAAACTTGAAGCAATCCCCCTGAAATCAGGGACTAGAAAAGGTTGCCCACTTTCTCCCTATTTAATAGAGTACTTGAAGTTCTATCTAGAGCACGTAGACAACAAAACGTGGTCAAATTGATACAAATTGGAAAGGAAGAAATGAAAATATCACTATCTGCAGATGATATGATGGTATAATTAAGTGACCCCACAAATTCCACCAGAGAACTCCTCAAGCTGATAAACAACTTCAGCAAAGTGGCTGGATATTAAATTAACTCAAGCAAATCAGTAGCCTTCCTCTAATTAAAGGATAAATAGGCTGAGAAGAAATTTGTGAAATGACACCCTTCACAATAATCACAAATAATATAAAAGACCTTGGTGTGACTCTAACCAAGCAAGTGAAAGATCTGTATGACAAGAACTTCAAGTCTCTGAAGAAAGAAAATCTCAGAAGATGGAAAAATTTCCCATGTTCATGGATGGCAGGATTAATATCATCAAAATGGGCACCTTGCTAAAAGCAATCTACAGATTAAATACAATCCCTATTGAAATTCCAACTTAATTCTTCATAGAGTTAGAAAGAGAAATTTCCAAATTCATTTGGAATAACATAAAATCCAACACAGCAAAAGCTATTCTCAACAATAAAAGAACTTCAGGGGCCGGGCGGTGGTGGCGCACGCCTTTAATCCCAGCACTTGGGAGGCAGAGGCAGGAGGATTTCTGAGTTCGAGGCCAGCCTGGTCTACAAAGTGAGTTCCAGGACAGCCAGGGCTACACAGAGAAACCCTGTCTCGAAAAAACCAAAAAAAAAAAAAAAAAAAAGAAAAGAAAACAAGAACTTCAGGGGTAAACACCATCCCTGACCTCAAGCTGTACTACAGAGGGATAGTGATAAACACTGTATGGTATTGGTACAGAGAAAGGCAGGAAGATCAATGAAATAGAATTGAAGAGCCCAACTTGAACCCACACACCTATTGTCACTGGATCTTTGACAAAGGAGCTAAAACCATCCAGTGGAAAAAAATAGCATTTTAAAAAAATGGTGCTGGTTCAACTGGCAGTCAGCAGGTAGAAAAACCCATTCTCATCTCCTTGTACAAAGTTCAAGTCCAAGTTGATCATGGACCTCCACAAAAATCCAAATACACTGAAACTTATAGAGAAGAAAGTGGGGAAAAGCCTTGAACATGTGGGCACAGGGGAAAATTTCCTGAACAAAACACAAATAGCTTATGCTCTAAAATGAAGAAATGACAAGTGGGACCTCATAAAACTGCAAAGCTTCTGTAAGGCAAAGGACTCTGTCAAAAGGACAAAATGGAAGCCAATAAATTGGGAAAAGATCTTTACCAACCCTACATCAGACAGAGGGCTAATATCCGACATATACAAAGAACTCAAGAAGTTGCACTCCAGAGAATCAAATAACCCTATTAAAAATGGGTTACAATCAGAGAAATCTTATAGTAGATGGGAAATAACAAAGAGATCGACAATTGAACAATGTGCAGAAAATGAGTCTTTAGAGTACTCGGCTCTAAGTGGAATATCTTTATCAAATTATTTCCCTTAAGACCAAGCCCTATGTAGAAGAAGAGTCATAAAGATTGTAAAAGTCAGAGGTTGCTGATGGTTACAAGGAAACAGTGCCTTCCAGATACAACAGAATTGATACACATAAACTCACAGAAACAGTGTGCCCAAGACCTGAATAGGGTTAATAAAAACAAAATTTTTATTTTGTTTTAAGTGCTTTTCAGCTTAATGATTTTCTCCCTCCCTTCCTTCCTTCCTTCCTTCCTTCCTTCCTTCCTTCCTTCCTTCCTTCCTTCCTTCTTTCCTTCTTTCTTTCTTTCTTTCACCTATTTTGATTTTGGTTTTTCCAAAAAAGAAAAAAAGCATAAAGTTAGGTAGGGAGGGAGGTGAAGAAGATCTGGGAAGAGTTGGGAGAGGGGAAAGAATATGATCAAAATATATTATGTGATATCTTTACATAAAAAATTTTAAAAGAGAAACAAGTACTCCTAACCATTGAGTTATCTCTATAGCCACAAGAAATGCATTTCATATCATACTTTATATTTTAACAAAGTCTTGGATCACATATATAGACTGTTACTGTTTGTGTCTTGTGAATGCTATTCTGTTAAAAGTTAAAGTTTGTGTAACCCAAGTTTAGACCTTAGTCTGTTCTCCAGAATATCTGCTGTTTTATTAAAATGAAATTCCTCATGCAAAAAAAAAATGGGTTACAAACTACAGTTGGGTAAAAAACTGTGACACACCCACGCCTGGAGGGAGCACAGCAGCCTCCCCTCAGTCACCTTTGCTCCAGGGATAGACTACACTGGGACTCCAGATATGCAGGGATTTCCCTGCAGAGAGACCCATGCCTGGAGGGAGTACTCTCCACCTTCTTTGACCTGGCGACAGGGCAGTTGGGATCTCCAGGTGCAGAGATAGCCAAGCTTAACATCGCTTGGGACACAGCCAGCTAGGGTGCCACCTGCGCCCAAGAGCTGGGCAGCTCTGTGGTCATCTGCTTGCCAGCTCTGCTGTGGGACATCTGCCCTGCAGTGACTCATGCTTGGAGGGAGCACAGCAGCCTCCACCACCTTTGCTCAGGTGATAGAACAGACAGAGACTCCAGAAACACAGAAATGTCCCAAGTATAACATCACTTGGGGTAAAGCACATCAGTGCTCCAAAGACACTCAGGGGCAGGGCAGCCCCTCAGCAATTGGTGTCAGGGGAAACCCGGTCATCCAGGTGTGATAAAATAGCCTTGCAGGCTTACAAGAGTTTCAAGCCCCAGCCAGTGACAGCAGGACCAACCAACATCAGAGATAACCATATGGCAAAAGGCAAACATAGGAATATTACTAACAGAAATCAAGCCAATATGGCACCATCTGAACCCAACTCTCCGACAGCAGCAAGTCCTGGATACCCCATCACACCAGAAAGGTAAGATCTGGATTTAAAATCACTTCTCATGATGCTATTAGAGGATTTCAAGAAGGACATAAATAAATCTCTTAAAGAAATACAGGAGAACATGAATCAATGGAAAGAAGCCCTTAAAGGAAACACAAAAATAACAAAGAAATTTAGGAGAATATGGACCAACAGATGGAAACTCCTAAAGAGGAAACACAAAAATCGCTTAAAGAAATGCAGGAGAATTGGGGTCAACAGGCAGAAGTCCTGAAAGAGGAAACACAAAAATATCTTAAAGAAATACAGAAAAACACAAACAAGTGAAGGATCTGAGCAAATCCATCCAGGATCTAAAAAAGTAAGTAGAAACAACTAAGAAATCACAAAGGGAGTACATTGATGGACTTCCTTATATTGAACTATCCCTGCCTCCCTGGGATGAAGCCTACATGATCATGGTGAATGATCGTTTTGATGTGTTCTTGGATTCTGTTGGCAAGAATTTTACTGAGTATTTTTGCATTGATATTCATAAGAGAAATTGGCCTGAGATTCTTTTTCTTTGTCGTATCTTTGTGTGATTTTGGTGTCAGCGTAATTTTGGCTTCATAAAATGAGTTGGGTAGTGTTCCTTCTATTTCTATTTTGTGTAATAGTTTGAAGAGTATTGGTATTAGGTCTTCTTTGAATGTCTGATAGAATTCTGCACTAAAACCATTTGATCCTGTGCTTTTTTTTGTTGGAAAACTTTCAATGACCACTTCTATTTATTCCGGGTTTACGGGGCTGTTTAGATGGTCTATTTGATCCTGATTTAATTTTGGTGTTTTGTATCATCTAGGAAATTATTCATTTCCTTCAGATTTTCTAGTTGTTTTGAAGACAGGTTTTAGTAGTAGGATATGATGATTTTTTA
Source organism: Tokudaia tokunoshimensis (assembly GCA_036184795.1). NCBI lineage: Eukaryota > Metazoa > Chordata > Mammalia > Rodentia > Muridae > Tokudaia > Tokudaia tokunoshimensis. The sequence goes on along the minus strand of BTHU01000014.1, from coordinate 104,696,183 downwards.
AATTTCAATGTTTTCTTTTGTTATATCTCCCTTTTCATTTCTGATTTTGTTAATTTGGATACTGTCTCTGTGCCCTCTGGGTAGTCTGGCTAAGGGCTTATCTATCTTGTTGATTTTCTCAAAGAACCAGCTCCTAACTGTGTTGATTCTTTGTATGGTTCTATTTGTTTCTACTTGATTGATTTCAGGCCTGAGTTTGATGATTTCCTTCCTTCTACTCCTCTTTGGGTGTATTTGCTTCTTTTTGTTCCAGGACTTTTAAGTGTGCCATTAAGCTGCTAGTGTATGCTTTCTCCCATTTCTTTTTGGAGGCACTCAGGGCTATGAATTTTCCTCTTATCACTGCTTTCATTGTGTCCCATGAATTAGGGTATGTTGCAACTTCATTTTCAATAAATTTTAAAAAGTATTTGATTTCTTTCTTTCTCTTCCACCAGAGAATTCCTACCGCTCATAAACAACTTCAGCAAAGTGGCTGGATATAAAATCAACTCTAGCAAATCAGTAGCCTTCCTATACTCAAAGGATAAGCAGGCTGAGATAGAAATTAGGGAAATGACAACCTTCACAATATCCACCAACAATATAAAGTATCTTGGTGCGACTCTAATCAAACAAGTGAAAGATCTATATGACAAGAACTTCAAGTCTCTGAAGAAAGAAATTGAAGAAGACTTCAGAAGATGGAAAAAAATCTTCCATGCTCATGGATTGGCAGGATTAATATAGTAAAAATGTCCATCTTGCCAAAAGCAGTATACAGATTCAATGCAATCCCCATCAAAATCCCAACTTAATTCTTCATAGAGTTAGAAAGAGCAATTCTCAAATTCATCTGCAATAACAGAAACCCCAGGATAGCTAAAACTATTCTCAACAGTAAAAGAACTTCTGGGGGAATGAATATCCCAACCTCAAGCTGTACTATAGAGTAATAATGTTAAAAACTGTATGGTAATGGTACAGTGACAGGCATGTAGATCAATGGAATAGAATTGAAGACCCAGAAATAAACCCACACTCCTATGTCCACTTGATCTTTGACAAAGGAGATAAAACCATCCAGTGGAAAAAAGACAGCCTTTTCAACAAATGGTGCTGGTTCAACTGGATGTCAGCATGCAGAAGAATGCAAATCGATCCATTCTTATCTCCTTGTACTAAGCTCAACTCCAAGTGGATCAAGGACCTCCACATAAAACCAGACACACTGAAACTAATAGAAAAGAAACTAGGGAAGAGCCTTGAACACATGGGCACAGGGAAAAATTTCCTGAACAGAACACCAATAGCTTATGCTCTAAGATCAAGAATTGACAAATAGGATCTCATAGAATTACAAAGTTTCTGTTAGGCAACGGACATTGTTAAAAGGACAAAGCTGCAGCCAATAAATTGGGAAAAGATCTTTACCAACCTTACAGCCGACAGAGGGTTAATATCCAATATTTACAAAGAACTCAAGAAGTTAGACTCCAGAGAGACAAATAAACCGGTAGCCAGCATCAATCTAAATGGAGAGAAACTTGAAGCAATCCCACTAAAATCAGGGACTAGACAAGGCTACCCTCTCTCTCCATATCTTTTCAATATAGTACTTGAAGTTCTAGCTAGAGCAATTAGACAACAAAAAGAGATCAAAGGGATACAAATTGGAAAGGAAGAAGTCAAACTATCACTATTTGCAGACGATATGATAGTATACTTAAGCGACCCAAAGAACTCCACCAGAGAACTCCTACAGCTGATAAACGACTTCAGCAAAGTGGCCGGATATAAAATCAACTCAAGCAAGTCAGAAGCCTTCCTATACTCAAAGGATAAGCAGGCTGAGAAAGAAGTAAGAGAAATAATACCCTTCACGATAGCCACAAACCATATTAAGTATCTTGGCGTGACTCTAACCAAACAAGTGAAAGATCTGTATGACAAGAACTTCAAGTCTCTGAAGAAAGAAATTGAAGAAGACCTCAGAAGATGGAAAAATCTGCCATGCTCATGGATTGGCAGGATTAATATAGTAAAAATGAGCATCTTACCAAAAGTAATACACAGATTCAATGCAATCCCCATCAAAATCCCAACTCAATTCTTCATAGAGTTAGAAAGAGCAATTCAAAAATTCATCTGGAATAACAGAAAACCCGGAATAGCTAAAACTATTCTCAAGAGTAAAAGAACCTCTGGGGGAATCAGTATCCCGGACCTCAAGCTGTACTACAGAGCAATAGTGTTAAAAACTGCATGGTATTGGTACAGTAACAGACATGTAGATCAATGGAACAGAATTGAAGACCCAGAAATGAATCCACACTCTTATGGTCACTTGATCTTTGACAAAGGAGCTAAAACCATCCAGTGGAAAAAAGATAGCCTTTTCAACAAATGGTGCTGGCTCAGCTGGAGGTCAACATGCAGAAGAATGCAAATTGACCCATCCTTATCTCCTTGCACTAAGCTCAATTCTAAGTGGATCAAAGATCTCCACATAAAACCAGACACACTGAAACTAATAGAAGGGAAACTAGGGAAGAACCTTGAACATATGGGCACAGGGGAGATTTTCCTGAACAGAACTCCAATAGCTTATGCTCTAAGATCAAGAATAGACAAATGGGACCTCATTAAATTACAAAGTTTTTGCAAGGCAAAAGACACTGTCAAAAAGACAAAGCGGCAACCAACTAACTGGGAAATGATCTTTACCAACCTTACATCCAACAGAGGGCTAATATCCAATATATACAAAGAACTCAAGAAGTTAAACTCCAGAGAGGCAAGTAACCCTATTAAAAATGGGGTACAGAGCTACACAAAGAGTTCTCACCTGAACAATATCTAATGGCTGAGAAGCACCTAAAGAGATGTTCATCATCCTTAGTCATTAGGGAAATGCAAATCGAAACAACCCTGAGATTCCATCTCACACCAGTCAGGATGGCTATGATCAAAAACACAGGAGACACAGTTGTTGGCGAGGATGTGGAGAAAGAGGAACAGTCCTCCACTGCTGGTGGAATTGCAAGCTGGTACAACCACTCTGGAAAGCAGTCTGGCGGTTCCTCAGAAAACTGGGCATGACACTCCCAGAGGATCCGGCTATACCACTCCTGGGCATATACCCAGAGACTTTACCTGCATGCAATAAGGACACATGCTCCACTATGTTCATAGCAGCCTTATTTATAATAGCCAGAAGCTGGAAAGAACCCAGATGTCCCTCAACGGAGGAATGGATTCAGAAGATGTGGTATATCTACACAATGGAATACTACTCTGCAATTAAAAACAATGAATTCACGAAATTCCTAGGCAAATGGTCAGATCTTGAAAATATCATCCTTAGTGAGGTAACCCAATCACAAAAGAACACACATGGTATGCAGTCACTGATAAGGGGATATTGACCCAGAATCTCGGAATACCCTAGACACAATCCGCATATCAATAGATTTCTAAAAAGATGGAAGGAGAGACCCCTGGTCCTGGAAAGACTGGATGTAGGGGAACGCCAGGACAGAGTAACGAGAGGGGGTTGAATGGAGAAAAGAGGGAGGGAAGGGGGCTTATGGGACTTTCGGGGAGGGAGGAAACTGGAAAGGGGAAGTGATTTGGAATGTAAATTAAAAAAATAAAATTAAAAAAAATTAAAAAAAAATGGGGTACAGAGCTAAACAAAGAACTTTCACCTGAAGAATATCTAATGGCTGAGAAGCACCTAAAGAAATGGTCAATATCCTTAGTCATTAGGGAAATGCAAATCAAAACAACCCTGAGATTCCACCTCACACCAGTCAGAATGGCTAAGATCAAAAACACAGGAGTCAGCAGCTGCTGTCAAGGATGTAGAGAAAGAGGAACACTCCTCCACTGCTGGGTGGAGTGCAAGATGGTACAACCATTCTGGAAATCACTCTGGCGTTTCCTCAGAAAACTGGGCATGACAATCCCGGAGGATCCTGTTATACCTCTCCTGGGCATATACCCAGAGGCCTTTCCAGCATGCAATAAGGACACCTGCTCCACTATGTTCATAGCAGCCTTATTTATAATAGCCAGAAGCTGGAAAGAACCCAGATGTCCCTCAACAGAGGAATGGATACAGAAGATGTGGTATATTTACACAATGGAATATTACTCTGTAATTAAAAACAATGAATTCAAGAAATTCTTAGGCAAATGGTCAGAACTGGAAAATATCATGCTTAGTGAGATAACCCAATCACAAAATAACACACATGGTATGCAATCACTGATTAGGGGATATTAATCCAGAAGCTGGGAATACCCAAGATACAATTCAGATATTAGTTGATTTCCAAGAAGAAGGAAGGAGAGACCCTGGTCCTGGAAAGAATGGATGTAGCAGTGTAGGGGAATATCAAGACAGAGAAGCAGGAGTGGGTTGAATGATGAACAGGTGGAGGAAAGAGGGTTTATGGGACTTTTCTGGGAGGGGGGAACCGGGAAAGGGGAAATCATTGGGAATGTAAATTAAAAATATAGAAAATAATAAATAAATAAATAAATAAATAAATAAATAAATCAGAATTTTAAAAAATGGGTTACAGACCTAAACAAAGGATTTTCAACTGGGGAATATTGAATGGCTGAGAAGCACCAAAAGAAATGTTTAACATCCTTAGTTATCAGGGAAATGCAAATCAAAACAACCCTGAGATTCTACCTCACACCAGTCAGAATGGTTAAATTAAAAACTCAGGGAACAGCAAATGCTGGATAGGATGTGGAGAAAGAGGAACTCTCCTCCATTGCTGGTGGGATTACAAGCTGGTAAAACTCTAGAAATCAGTTTGACAGATCCTCAGAAAATTGGACATAGTACTACTTGAGGACCCAGCTGTACCATTCCTGGGCACATACCCAGAAGATGCTCCAACATGTAATAAGGACACATGTTCCACTATGTTCTTAGCAGCCTTTTTTATAATAGCCAGAAGCTTGAAGGAACCCAGATGTCCTTCAATAGAGTAATGGATACAGAAAATGTGGCATAGTTATACAATGGAATACTATTCACTTATTAAAAACTATGAATTTATGAAATTCTTAGGCAAATGGATGGAATTAAAAAGTATCATCCTGAGTGAGGTAACCCAATCACAAAAGAACACTCATTGAATATACTTCCTGATAAGTGGATTTTATCCCAAAAATTCTGAATACCCAAGATACAATTCACAGACTATCTTGAAGCTCAAGAAGAAGGGAGATCAAAGTGTGGGTGCTTCGATTCTTCTGAGATAGGGAACAAAATATTCACAGGAGCAAATATGTCGATAAAGTGTAGAGCAGAGACTGCTGGAAAGGCCATCCAGAGACTGTCCCACTGGGGGATTTATCCCATATACAGTCACCAAATCCAGACTCTATTGTGGATGCCAAGAAATGCTTGCTGAAAGGAGCCTGATATGGCTGTCTCCTGAGAGACCTTGCCAGAGCCTTACAAATACAGAGGCAAATACTTGCAGTCAACCACTGGACTGAGCGTGGGGTCCCCAATGGAGGAGTTAGAGAAAGGACTGATGGAGCTGAACGGTTTTGCACCCTCATAGGAAGAACAACAATATCAACCAACCAAACCCCCCCCACACACACACACAGCTCCCAGGGACTAAGACATCAACCAAGGTGTACACATGGCTCCAGCTGCATCTGTAGCAGAGGATTACCTTGTCAGGCATCAATGAGAGGGAAGACCTTTGGTCCTATGATGCCCCAGTGTATGGAAATCAAGTGCAGGAAAGTGACAGTGGGGTGAGTGGAGGAACACCCTCAAAGAAGCAGTGTTAGGGAGGATGAGATAGGGACTTCCTGGGAGAGGGACATACTGGGAAGGGGGATTACATTTGAAATGTAAATAAAGAATATATCCAATAAAAAAACTCCTCCCCTGATGATAGGTTTCATCTAAAATGCATGAGGAATGCAGATTGACATTAACAAACGTAACTCATTTTATTTTAAAATAGCACAATGCCTGAATAGATTACTCTAAAGAGAACATAGGAATGGCCAAGAGGAATATACAAAGTGTTCAACATCACTGATCATCAGGGAAAAGCAAACCCAAACAACGAGATCGTCATTTTATCCCAGTAAGTTGAGCTGCTATTTTAAAATGCAATAAATACATAAATGAATAATTTTATGAGATATAAATTAATAAAGGAATACTTTTACGTTATATATAAGGATGTCCATGAAAATTACCATTGTGGGAATCAGAATGGAGTTTTAAAGAATTAAATATGCAATACATTATGATCCTGTACCTCACTAACTATTGTATATACACTGCAAAGAATATGAATATATGACAGATAGATCTGGATTCTCCTGTTTATACAGCGGGACTCACAGTAACCAGGATATAAAATGAATAGATGAATAAATAAGGAAACCATATCATGAGCACACAATGGATTACTATGCTACATCACAAACAAATCAAGTCCTGTCATTTGAGGCAATGTGGATAAGCTTGGAAAATTTTAAGCTAAATACATCATGCACAGACATAAAAGTACTTGGGAAATCTAAAGAAGGTGATCTCAGAAGCAGAGAATGTAATGGTGCTTACCAGGAGGAGACTGACTGATATACAAAGTTACATTCTACTGCATAGTAGTGTATCTATCACTAACATCACAAGGTAGCTTAATGATGATAAATATAAAAGGTGATAGCAATTATAAACAACATGTTTTATTACCTAATGTATACATGTATCAGAGTATCACAGTCTACTCTGTAAACATGCATAAATGTTTACTAATTAAAACTAAATAAACAAACTAAAAATGATTGAGATTCTAATAATCCGTGAAATAAAAATATTTATATACTATAAAGTAACAGTTAAGTAAAATCCTTGATTTTTTTCTGTAGCTATGAATGATCTAGAGTTTGCTATGTGGGCCACACTGGCAATGAATTTGTAGTATCTCTCTGGCTTCTACCTTCTGAATATTGAGATGTGTGTCACCACACTTGACTTTTCACCCTTAAAGTTTCCTACGTACAATATAGACTTTGTTCCAATCTATCCATATAGACCTTAGAACTCAGAATTCCTAATCAACAATATAAATCCACACAATACTACTATAATAACATCACCACACTATGACAGAAACTTGGATGAACACATATTTGTCTTTTCATAACGTGAGACTTTATTGAGTAATATATACACAAGGTGCTGTGATTTCAACAGTAATTTTCCTTCCTATGTTTGTACTCTAAGGCAAATGCAGGATCTTTTATTCCAGGCATAAATATTCCATAGATATAGGTGTAGGTGCATATGTAGATATAGATATCAATATAGATATATCAGTACTACTGTTGACCATCCTATTACACATTACACAGCAAATAGCAAATCTACTTATATGTGTTAAAAAGACTAAAGCAGCCTTCAAGCAAGTTCAGATAAAGCCCAATGGAAATGCAATATTCTGTGCTAACAAATCTAAACCAGATACAAGTAATAGGTTGCTTCTTTGGCCAGAGGATGCCAGGGCTAAGCCCAGCTGCAAGTGAAATGGACAGAACTGGCTGGGAGCTGGAACAGTACGTCTAGGACCATATGGGTGAGTAGATGGAGGAGCAAACAGCAGTCAGCAAACAGCAGTCAGCAAACAGCAGCCAGCAAACAGCAGTCAGCAAATAGCAGTCAGTAAACATCAGTCAGCAAACAACAGTCAAATAGTCCATGTCAGGTAATGGGAAGATTGAACCTTCCTTATGCTGTTTATCATCAAAGAAATTCAGGACAGGAACTCAAACAGTGTAGGAACCTGGAGGCTGGAGCTGGTGCAAAGGCCATGGAGGGGTGCTGCTAACTGGCTTGCTTCTCATAGCTTGTTCAGCCTGCTTTCTTATAGAATCCAGGATCAACAGGACATAGACAGAAGGACCCACATTGAACTGACCCCTTCTCCATCATTCACTAATTGCACCAATTATGGAGGTATTTTCTCAGTTAGGGTTTCCTCCTTTCAGATAAACTCTAGTTTGTGTCAATTAGACATAAGACTAGCCAGTATGGTATAAAATCTGTTTTAGAATACACTTTCTCACATAAAATGTACATTCAAATACAAATCTTTAAACTTTTTCACAAGTAACTTCTCTATAAAGGCTATCACTTGCCTCCTTGATGACTTCAAACAAGATTAACCTCTCTTCAACATGATAACTCTTCAAATATTTAAAAGCAGTTCTTTATATTTCTAATATACTACTAGTTAATCTTTAGTGACATTATCAATAATTTTTTTTAATGAAACCAGGACAATAGTTTGCAAATACTGAAAAAGTGTACTGTAGATTTTGCTTTGTGTAAGTCACATTCCTTCCACCAACTCTTCAACTCTTACACCAACTCTTCAATGCCTCAGAGAAAGGGAAAGCTGAATATTGCCTCAGAAAGGAAGTTGGGATGTTTCCCAGTGTATATCCAGAAGGCATAAGACCCCACATTCAATGCTTGACTCTGGGAGGTAGTTACCCCATCTGTCAAAGGAACTATCTGCCTCAGTAGAAGACTTCTGCTTTCCTGAAAGTCATGACACATTAGGGTCCCTATATATAACACCACACATAGCCTGCTACCAACAGTCCCCAACAGCATCCCTCCCTGGATACTATATTCCAGCCCAGAGCTCTAGCAGATTTCTGCTTTACCAGAGCCTATGACTCAGGTACAAAGGTTCCCAGGAAAGAGCAGTCCACTGTGTACCCAACAGCCCCCAACAAGACCTGCTCCTCTGGGCTCCATATTCTTTCCCACAACCTTGGCAGAAGACTTTTGATTTCCTGGAGACCAAGCAGGTACCCAGAACTCCAGAGAACAAACAGGTACTTAGAACCCCACAAGCAACATTGGCATCCAAAACCCCAGGGGGTCGCACTGGTTCCAAAAATTCCAGCAGAGACACACTACTGGATCTGAAGACTTGTTGGTCTTGAGAACTTCAAGCTACTCAGGCCAGAAGACTATAGATGAAACAGAAATAAAGAAGAAAAACATCCCAAAAATCCATCTAACAAGATAAACTCAGAAATCAGCATATGAACCTATACTTCCCCAAAGCCCAATGATTCGAGGCTAGCATAAGCACACCACCAACAGTAGCCAGAGCTATGTGGCACCACCAAGACCAACTCTGAACACAGCAAGCCCTGGATGCTCCAACATAGCTGAAGCACAAGAAAATAATCTTAAAATGAATTATTGAAGATGATACAGGCCCCTAAAGAGGAAATTAATAAATCCCTTAAAGAAATCCAGAAAAATACAAAGAGGTGAAGAAAATAACACTGTTCAAAACCTGAAAATGGAAAGAGAAGCAATAAAGAAAACAAAAGATGAGGGAATCCTAGAGATGCAAAATCTTAGTAAGCATACAGAAGCAACAGATATAGGCATCACCAACAGAGTGTAAGAGATGCAAGAGAGAATATTAGGTTTAGAAAATACCATAGAAGAAATTGATTCATTAGACAAAGAAAATACCAAATATCAAAAGTTCCTAACAAAAAGCATCCAGATAATCTGGGACACTATGAAAAGATTAAACCTAAGAATAATAAGAATAGACAAAGTAGAATATTCCCAGCTCAAAGGCCCAGAAAACATTTTCAACACAATCATAGAAGAAAATTTCCCCATCTTAAAGAAAGAGATGCCTCTAAACATATAAGAAGCTTATGGAACACCAATGGATTAAACACAAAAAGCCCTCCCCACATCAAAACACTAAATGTACAGAACAAAGAAAAATTATTAAAAGCTACAAGGGGAAAAGGACAAGTAATATGTAAAGGCAGACCTACCAGAATTATATGTGATTTCCCAACAGAGACTCTAAAAGCCAGAAGAGGCCTAAAGAGATGCAATGCACACTGTAGGAGACCACAGATGCCAGGACAGAGTACTCTAACCAGCAAAATTTTTAATCAACATAGATGGAGAAAACAAGGTATTCCATGACAAAACAAAATGTAAACAATATCTATCTACAAAATCCACCCTGCAGAAGATAATAGAATCTCCAACCTGAGGAGGTTAACTAAACCCAGGAATACACAGGAAATAAATAATTTAACACCATCAAAAACAAAAGAAGGGAACTGTTTGTGTGTCTGTGTGTGTGTGTATATTTGTGTGAGTATCTGTGTGTATGCACATACACACTCAAGCAGGTAAACATGCATACCACTACCACCACCATCACCATCAAAATAAGAGTAATTAATTATTGGTTATTGGTATCTTTCAACATCAATGGACTCAGTTTCCCAATAAGAAAACATAGGCTAACAGAATGAATCAAAAATCAGGATTCATCCTTCTGATGCATATAAGAATCACACCTCAACCACAAGTATGGAAATTATCTCAGGGTAAAGTATTGAAAAAATATTTTCCAAGCAAATAGACCCAAGAAGCAAGCTTGTTTAGCCATTCTAATTACTAACAAAATAGACTTCCAACTAAAATTAATAAATAAGAAAAGACACCTCATCAAAAGAAAAATCTATCAAGATGATGTCTCAACTCAGGACTTCTTTACCGCATATCCAAGGGTATCTACATTTATAAAAGAAACCATTATAAAGCTTAAATAGCACATCAAAGTCTACACATTAATAACAAGAGAATTTGACACCCCACTCTCACCAATAGATAGGCAATCCAGATAGAAAATGAACAGAGAAATGATGGAAATAACAGCAGTTATGCCACAAACAGACCTAACAGATATCTACAGAAATTTTACCCAAACACAAAGAATATACCTTCTCAGCACCTCATAGAAACTTTTCCAAAATGGACCATATAGTCTGTCACAAAACAACTCTCAAAAGACACAAGAAAACTGGAATAACACCCTGCGTCTTATCAAACCACTAAGAATTAAAGTTGGACTTCAACAGAAACAACAGAAGCCTAAAAAATCATGGAAACAGATCAACTCTTAACTGAATGAGTACTGGGTCAAGGAAGAAATAAAGAAAGACTTCCTTGGATTCAATGAAAATGAAGGCAAAATGTATGGTATACAATGAAGGTGGCTCTAAGAGCAGAGTTCATAGTACAGGTGCCTACATAAAAAATTTGAAAGATCTTAATATTAGCAACTTCAGTATACCTAACAGCTCTAAGAAGCAGGCACACTCAAGAGGGTAGACAGCAGGAAATAATCAAACTCAAAGCAGAAATCAATAAGATAGAAACAAATACAAAAAGTCAATAAAACAGTTAGTTCTTTGAGAAAATGAACAAGTTAGCAAAACTCTGATTCAAACTAAGTAAAAGGCAGAGAAAGAATATCTAAATTAACAAAATCAGACGTGAAAGGGGGTTTGTAATAACAGACACTGAGGAAATTCCAAAGAATCATTGGGTCATACTTTAAAAACCTGTATTAAAAAAAAAAAAACAAACTGGAACATCTAAAAAATAGGCAATTTTCTCAATAGACACAACTTGCCAACATTAAATCAAGGTCAGATAAACAATTTAAATAGACCTATAATCTATAGGGAAACAGAATCAATCACTAAAAGTCTCCCAAACAAAAGACAACCCAAGACCAGATGGTTTTAGCACAGAATTCTACCAGACTTTCAGAGGAAACCTATTACTGAAACTCCTCAAATTATTCAACAAAATAGAAACAGAAGGAACATCACCAAATTCATTTTATGAGGCCACAGTCAACCTGATACCCAAACCATGCAAAAACTCAACAAAGAAAGAATTTCAGACCAATTTTCCTGACCATTGATGTAAAAATGCTAATTAAAATACCTGCAAACTGAATCAAAGAACATTAAAAACATCATCCATCATAATCAAGTAGGCTTCATTTCAGAGATGCAGAGATGATTCAACACATGAAAATCTGTCAATTTAATACACCATATAAATAAACTGAAGGAAGAAAATCACATGATTATTTCATTAGTTGCTGAAAAAGTCTTTGACAAAATATAGAGCCCCTTCATGATAAAATTCTTGAAGAGATCAAAGGAACATACCTAAACATAAACTACAGCAAGCCAATAGCCAACATCAAATTGATTGGAAAGAAACTCAAAGCAAGTCCACTAAAATTAGAGAAGAATTAGACAAGGCTGCCCACTCTCTCACTATTCATTCAATACAGGACTAGAAGTTTTAGCATGAGCAATAATACAACTAAAGGAGGTTAGGGTGACACAAATTGGAAAGAAAAAAGTCAAAGTATCATTATTTTCAGATGATACAGAAGAATGCATAAGAGATCCTCCTAAAAAATCTACCAGGGAACTCCTATAGCTTATAAATACTTTCCTTCAGTAACTAAGCTGGATACAATATTAAATAAAAAAATCAACAGTTCTCTTATATATAAACATTAAACAGACTGAGAAAGAATACAGGGAATCAACAACCCTCAGAATAGCTGCAAATAATATAAAATATCTTGATGTAACTCTAATCAAACAAGTGAATGACTGGTATGACAAGAACTTCAAGGCTGTGAAAAAAATATCAGAGAAGAGACCAGAAAATTAAAAGATCTTCCATGTTCACAGACAGGTAGGATTAACATAGTAAACATAACCATCTTACCAAAAGCAATCTACAGATTCAATGCAATTCACATAAAAAATTCCAACACAATTCTTTATAGACATTGAAAGAAAAATATTCAAATTCAAATGGAAAAACAAAAAACCCAGGATACCTAAAACAATCACATACAATAGAATTGTTGAAGATCTCACCGTTCCTGATTTCAAGATGTGCTACAGAGCAATAATAATAAAAACTACATAGTATTGCCATAAACAAACAAGTTGATAAAGGGGATAAAATCAAAGAAACAGATGTAAATCTACCCACCTGGGGACACCTGGTTTTTGACAAAATAAAAACCAAAAATATACAATGGAAAAAAGAAAGTATCTTCAACAAACAGTGCTGATCTAACTCTATGTCTGGAAGTAGAAGAATGCAAATAGATCCATATTTATCACCCTGCACAAAACTCAAGTCCAAGTAGATCAAAGAATTCAACATAAAACCAGAAACACTAAACCTGACAGAAAAGAAAGTGGAGAATGTCATTGAACATATTGGCACTGGTGATAGCTCCTGAACAGAACACCTATTGCACAGTTACTAATATCAACAACTAATAAATGAGACCTAATGAAACTGAGAAATTGCTGTGAGGCAAAAAACATGTCCAAAGGACAAAATGGCAGCCTATAGAATTGTAAAAGACCTTTACCAATCCCACATATGAGAGAGGACTGATATCCAAAATATACAAAGAAATATAAAAACAAGCCATAAATCAACAAATCAAATAATCCAATTAAAAATGGTATACATACCTTAACAGAATTCTTGATAGAGGAATCTCTTAATGACCAAGAAGCATTTAAATGTTGAACATTCTTAGCCATCAGGGAAATGCAAGTCAAAATAACTCTGAGATTCCATCTTACACCTGTCAGAATGGCTAAGATCCAAAACTCAAGTGACAGCACATACTGGAGAGGATGAGGAGCAATCAGAACACTCCTCCATTTCTGGTAGGAGTGCACACTTGAATAGGCACTTTGGAAATCACTATGACATGACAGTTTTTCAGAAAATTGGGAATCTATCTGCCTCAAGACCCAGTAATAATATTTCTGGACATATAACCAAAAGATGTTCCATCCTACCACAAGGATACTTGCTCAACTATGTTCACGGCAGCTTCATTTATAATAGCCAGAAAGTGGAAACAATCTAGATACCCCTCAACCAAAGAAAGGATAAAAAAAATATGGTACATTTACACAGTAGAGTATACTCAGCTGTTAAAAATTAATTAATGACATTATGAAATTTTCAGAGAAATGGATGGAACTAAAATATCATCCTGAGGGAGATCCTCAGGCCCAGAAAGCCAAACATAGTATGCACTCACTTATAAGTGGATATTAGCCATAAACTAAGGGATTACCATTCTACAGCCCACAGAACCAGAGAATCTAAGTAACAATGACGGCTCAAGGGTCATACAAGAATGTATGAAGGTGACATAGCATGTAGACAAGGGGAGCATCTGAATGGAGATGTGAGGATGGGAACAGGAGGGATCAGGTGGGGAATGGAGGGAAAGAGTACTGGGAGAGACAACTGGAATCAGGGCAGGGGGAAAGTGGTGGTATTTCTAGGATGAGCTGGAAAATTAGTACAATGAAACTTCTGAGGAATCTATGAGGGTGACTTTAGCTAAGACTCCTAGTAATGGGGGATATGAGCGTGAACTGTCCACTTCCTGTAACTAGGCAAGGACCCAAGACTCAGAGGCTGGATAGGCCAGAGACCTTGCATAGAACCAAGCATGACTGGAAAACAAATCAAGGAAATGATCTTCTGCTGTACTCATAGATTGGTGCCTATCCTAGCCCAGTTGACATCAGAGAGACTTCACCCAGCAAACCAATGGGAATACATGCAGAGATCCACAGTCAAACATTAGGTAGACGGAGCTTAGGCAATCAAAGATGGGATGGAAAGATTGTAGGAGCCATAGTGGTGAAAGATACCACAAGAAAATCCACAGAACCACTATCTACCCTCATAGGGGCTCACAGAGACTGAACCAGGGAGCATACATGGAACTGACCTAGAACCTTTGTACATGATAGAGTTGTGTAGTTTAATCTCTTGTGGGACTCCTAACTAGGAGCAGGGCTGTCTCAGACTGTTGCTGCTTCAGGGACCCGTTTTTTTCTACTGGGTTACTTAGTCTAGCCTTAACAGTAAAAGAACTGCCTAGCCATACTGCAACTTGTTATATCATGGCTGGTTGATGTCCACAGGAGACCTGTCCTTTTCTAAAGAGAAACAGAGGAGGAGTGGATGAGGGAGGGTGGAGGGTGGAGTGAGAGACTTGGAAAAGAAAAAGGAGGGGAATTTAATATTTAATTTAAAATATTCATGTGTTAAACAGTGATTAATAAACACATATGAAAGATCTAGAAAAAATAGTCTGCAATGCACAATTTTCTCCAAGCTCTAAAAAGACTCTTACATTCTCACACACACACACACACACACACACACACACACACACACACACACACACACACACAGAGAGAGAGAGAGAGAGAGAGAGAGAGAGAGAGATGCAGACAACGGCCTTTGCATTATTCATCACCTTCAATTTCAGAATAAATAAATCATCATAAAGTTATACAAGAAAATATGTTAGGCATTTAGAATGAATTGACTGCATTGACATGTATAATGCTAGAAAGCAATATTAGAAAAAGAAACAATTATATAAACTTAAACAAAGAAACCTGTGTTGTTTATGACTGTGTGTATATGCACAAGGAAATTATGAAACCATGCCTGGAAGGATCCATCCGACATTAGGGCAGAGCTTACCTCTGGGAAGAGTGGGAGGAAGAGTGGGTGAAATTACTTCAGCAATCTCCATGACACTTTATTCTTCTTTTTAAAAAAGAGAGTTGGAGAGCAAATATGTCAAAATATTGACATTTGATATATCTGAGCAATAGGTAGATAGCTGTTGCATGTTTTCTGTAGGTTTTCCACATGCTATGCCATTATTTATTTGAAAATATTAAAACCAAATAAAATAACTCGTAAGTTTCTATGACTAAATCTCTTCTCCTTTGACAATTGCATCTTTCAGTGTTTATTTTACAGGAATGGAAGCAGGCACGTCTTTTAATTTGTGGAAGATTGCACACATCGTTCTACAGCTTGCTCTTTTGGCTCATCACATAAGTCAACACACAGATCTACATCACTTTATATTTCCCACCCTGTGGATGTGTCATAATTTTATAACCTGTTTTCTCCATAGAGGGGCAATTAGATCTCTAAGAGTGTTTCTGTCTTTTTATTCTGGGAGAAATGATGCTAAAATAATTCTGTAACCAACAAACTTGTGTATTTTTCTCTTCACTGAAGGACAGTCAAACAAAATCCAAAACTGAGAACTTGGGGTTAAACAATATGCTATGATTCTTTCAATTTGCATATATTAGCAATTGTAGTATTTTATGCCACCAGGTTTCACCCATCCCAGAAGCAAGGGGGTGTTCTCAGTCTCCATTTTTAGCATTCTGGATTCTTTGTCTTTACTACTTTGTCTTTACTCCCTTGACAACTTTTAAACTGAAGAGTCTTTCCTATGTTAATGAGCAGTCATATATATATAATATATAATATATATTATATATACACACATATATATGTATATGTGTATATGTGTATATATGTATATATGCATATATATGTGTGTGTATGTGTATATGTATATATGTGTACATGTATATATGTATATGCATATACATATCTATGTATGTATGTATATGTATATGTGTGTTTATATGTATATATGTGTATACATGTATGTGTGTTTATGTATATGTATTTATGTATGTATAGTGTGCTTGTGTGTGTGCATGTATTTGCACCTGTGTGTGTGTACAGGTGCATGTGTGTGTGTTCCCGGAGGATGCGACTATACCACGGCTGGGCATATACCCAGAGGCTTTACCTGCATGCAATAAGGACACATGCTCCACTATGTTCATAGCAGCCTTATTTATAATAGCCAGAAGCTGGAAAGAACTCAGATGTCCCTCAATGGAGGAATGGATTCAGAAGATGTGGTATATTTACACAATGGAATACTACTCTGTAATTAAAAACAATGAATTCACGAAATTCCTAGGCAAATGGTCAGAACTTGAAAATATCATCCTTAGTGAGGTAACCCAATCACAAAAGAACACACTTGGTATTCAGTCACTGATAAGGGGATATTAACCCAGAATCTCAGAATACCCTAGACACAATTCGCATATCAATTTCCAAGAAGATGGAAGGAGAGACTCCTGGTCCTGGAAAGACTGGATGTAGGAGAATGCCAGGACAGAGAAGCAAGAGGGGGTTGAATGGGGAAAAGAGGGAGGAAAGGGGGCTTATGGGACTTTAGGGGAGGGAGGAAACGGGAAAGGGGAAATTATTTGGAATGTAAATAAAAAAAAACTTAGGAAAAAAAACCTTGTCACTGCAGTTAGCAAAAATCATTTGACATCTGCTCTCCATAAACTCACCCTGCTCTTCCGTAAACATTCTGATAGCAGATAGTAGATGCTTGGAACTAAGATGACAGGTTGGCAAATGGCAGTTGAGGTTGTGGTTGATCCTTCAGGGAAGTTATAATTCAGTAGAGCAAGACATACAAATCAAAGTGTCCTGGCAGGCTCAGCAAGAAACTGTCTGAGCAGGATGTGGTGAGCTCCCAAAAAGTCTGGCTAACCTTCATGCAGCCATTCTATGCTGGATCTCAGGTCTGCAAGAGAGAAACATGAGTAGAACAGAGGTAAGAACATGTGTAAATGCACACAGAGCAGGGAGTCTGGATTGATGCTCAGAAGTCACAGCGCACATTGGAAGACTTGCAGAACACAGATTCTGCAGTACAATGGAACACAGAACTGCAGACCCGCTGTGGGCAGTTTGACCAATGGGAATTGAACACAGAATGATTGGAGTTAGAAATTTGAGTTTGAGAGACATCAACCTTAGGGAAATTTGTCATTTGTTATGCCTTGTTGGTCTGCTCCTGTTCCTAGCTTTCCAGTGTATCTTCAGATTTAGCAGACACCTTATTGTTTTCCAACTTCAGTTTTGATCTTTTTCCTGTCTTTGTTTTTAATGCCTCCTTTCTTGCTTTTAGTACTTACTTCTTGAAGCAGTAAAGTACATCTTACTATACCATATTTTCTTCTACTTTATTTCTCCACACAAACACACACACACACACACACACACACAAAACCTTGACATACATACACACACCAAACAAACAACAACAACCAAAAATGGTTAACCTGAAGATGTTTAGAACTCTGTCTTTACTATAACATAAGTGGTTAGTAGTCATCTTACAGAGGGGATAGCTATCTCTCATTGAGGAATGTTAAATACAAATCTCATGTACATTTTTATGTTTGTGCTTTTCACGTGATACTAACATATGGTTTTCAGGACAGCACTTAAACTCTTCAGATTTATGTCAACAAAACTGTTCTGTGTTTAGAGACTCAAAAATACTCACAACATCTTAATTGCCTCCACTTTGCAAATAAACTCCTTATCAAAGATTTTTTTTATAAAAGCTTTAAACCTAGTAACATAGATTCTGATTTCAAAGATACTTTAGGCTGACTGTGGTAGCTCTGCTTCCATTAAATTTAAGTGGTACGCACACTTTTGGAGGAGACCCATCACTACTGGTTTCTTAATAAACTAAATGACATTTCACAATTAAATCATTATCCCCAATTATTCTCATTCATGAATTCTAATCTGATCCTGTAATTTATATTATATCCTATATTTAATTTTGCATCATCAAAATAAGATACATATGTGTATGGCAAACCGAAAGGCATATATTTGAGGTCCAGGAACTGTGGAACTGGGAAAAGGCAGTCTGGAGCAGGAGCGGGGTCAAGTCACATTCAACCCCAGAAATCTTGTCTGGAGAGAGGTAGAAAGTGGGACTGCTCTTTCCACTGCCTCCAGCCTGTATGTCCCAGTACATGTAGTCCTTCACCTTTGCCCACCCCAGAGGAAGGCACACAGTCATAGAGTTAAACTTCTCCCTCTCCTTACAAGGTCATGTCCAGTAAGAACCTGAATTCCTCTTTGTGCAAATGAGGCATCCTCCTCACTGTAGTCCCCTTCAATGCTGTAATTCACCCCAATAGCCCATACCCACCTCCAAAGGTATCAAAAGCCTTTCTTTGTGCCCCCTCCTCAATTAAATGAGCTGCTTCTTGGAGCCTCTCTATGAAGAAGTCTGTTTCTTGTTGAACTTACTCGCAGCCTGAGGTCTCCATCACCCACCATTGCTGTTGCTTGCTGGTTGTGCTTTTGGGCAAATTACCCCATTAAAGAAGGGGGAACAGAGTAGGAACAACAAATACAGATGGTTCTTCAGGACCCACCTTTTGAGATGTCTCTTGCTAGCTCCCACAGTGATTCAGCAGTTTCCTGTTCATTAACGCTCTCTGCGGCTTTACTGTTCCTGTGATACTAGAAGGCCAAGCTCTCCTGTCCAGTCTCCCTTCTACTTCCATTTTACTTTGCATCCCTTCTCATACTACTTCTATCAGATCAATTTGCAATCTTAAACAATGTAGTTAAACATCTACTTTGTACCCCAATAAAGATACCCAGTGCTTTTTGCCCTCCACTGTGAAAGAGCAGGATCAACATGTTAGCATCCTCACTTCAACTCTGACCTCGTCTTTCAAAACTTCTCTTTCTGTATTCTCAAGGTAGAGAAAACATACATTATTTTTATTGTAGTTAGGCTCCTAATTTGCTTATGTCTTCATTTTTAAGAATTAAAACATTAATAAATAATAGAAAGAATATGTAAATTTGGGACACTGGGGAGGAGGCTCAGTCATTCAAATGTCTATGTGCAAGCATGAGGACCTGAGTTCAAATTCCCAGATCCAGAAAGGAAAACCCAAGGATTGGGATTATTTGTAAATCTAGCACTGATCGGGGTCAGAAAAAGAAGGGAAACGAGAGAGAGACAGACATATATCTAAAGTCCAATGGCTGGACAGCTTAGTTGAATCAATGACCTCCAAGGCCAATGAGAAATTCACTGAAAATTTTCAAATAAGAAGCAAGGAGGGGCTGGCGACATTGCGTAGCCTATCAGAGGACCCTAGATCAGTTCTCAGTTCCCATGTTAGGTAGCTAACAACTTCCTGTAACTCCCGTTCCAAGAGATTTGCTGCTCTCTTCTGGCCCCTGTAGGCAACCAAATACACACAGTGTACATTCACAAACATGCACACACAAATGATTTTTTTTAATTTTAAAAAAGTAAAAGATTATCAAAGAAAGACACCTGATATTTTCCTCTGGCTTCAATATGCAAATGTGCATACATGCATGCATACCTGTGCCCACAAGGGCATGTACCTATATTAACAAGTATATACACCATGCACATAACACTGCATACACAACACTAAAAGAAACAAATGGATATTTGTTTGCTCCAGATCTCATATCACAGCATTTATACTCCATGTTGCTTTCTCCTGTCTCTACATCACCACATGCCCTTCCTTTATTCTTATAATGCTCCCTCATTCCAGTTGACTGAATTCCTTCATATTCATAACACTGCCCAGGGAGACCTCTATCTGCATTCCAGTCTGGTTCCATTCCCTTTGGCTTCAGTAAAACTTCCATTTGGGCCTTGTTTACCAGCCCTGTATGTCTATCTCATAAGGTCAATCTTGTCTTCTTTCCTTATATCGCTGAGGAATGCTTCCTTAAGTAATTGTTTAAGAAATGATAAGCATCATAAAGAAAGACCACCTGGAAAGAGAACAGATCCCAGAAACAAACTCTCATATCTACAGGTAACCAATTTTTGACAAGGTTTTTAAACCATTCACTATATAGGCAATAGTACATTCAACAAATGGTGCTAAAATTAGATATCCATGCACTAAAGGATGTAGATGGATCCTTACGTTACATGATAGAAAAAGTAACTCAAAATTGTTTTAGATGTTTGGCTGTCAGAGCTGAAGCTGAAATAGTTTTAGAGGAAATCACTGGGAAAAATCTTTATGCCTCTGAAATTTCTGAATAGGAAGCAAAAACAAATCTAAATTATCAGATCTTAGTGGATAAATAAACTTCAGTGCACCAAAAGAAGTGTCAAGAGGTTGAAAGGGAAGTCAATCGTGTGTGGTGGTTGTACTTTTAAAATCCCAACAGGTTCAGAACAATGGTTGCTTTTCCAAAGGACCAGGGTTCGACTCCCAGCACGCAGAGTAGTTCACACCTCAGTAACTCCAGTTCTAAGGGATCCAAAGCTCCTATCTGACCTTTGCAGACACCAAACACACATGAGCTATTCAGGCATACATGCAGGTACAACATTCAAAACAGTTAAAGTAACTTTTAATGTATAATATATTCATACACCCATAACTTCTATAACTCAGTAATCATAAAAAGAAGCAACTAAACTTAAAAAGAAAGCTCATCAATAGAAATTTCTCTAAGGAAGTCATACAAATAACCAATAAATATAGATTAAAATGACTAACATTGATATTTGTGGAACTGAACATTAAAACCATAACATTGGGGCTGGTGACATGGCTAAGCTTATAAGGGAGCTTGGCCTGAAAGTCTAATGACTTGACATCTATCCTTACAATCCGCAGTGGAGGGAAAGAACCAGCTCCTGGAGGTTGCCCTTTAACCCCAAATCTCCATACACTCACTGTGTGGCTGTGAACCCTCAATCACAGAGAGAGTGAGAGAGAGAGAGAGAGAGAGAGAGAGAGAGAGAGAGAGAGAGAGAGAGAGAGAGAGAGAGAGAGAGAGACAGAGAGAGAGAGAGAGAGACAGAGACACAGAGACAGAGACAGAGAGACAGAGAGACAGAGAGACAGAGAGAGAGAGAGAGAGAATTCCAATTTATACTATTAGAATGATTATTGTGGAACAGAAAAATAGAAAACCATATTGGATGAGATGTAAACAAATTGGAACTTTTTGCTCTGCTGGTGTTGTGAATAATCCAGCTGTTGTGGAAACCGTCTGATAGTTGCAAAACCATTGAGCATGGAATCACCAACCATTCAGTAATTTACTTCTGGCTATGAACCTTCATGAAATTAAAGCAATAACCAAAATAGTTATTTGTATATCATGTTCAAAAAAGCCAAAAGAGAGAAACAGCCTAACTGACCACTGATATATGAATGGGTAAATAAAATGGTGCATATATACCATAATAGAATGTTAAAGAGGAACAAAATTGTGATGGGTGATATTTGCAAACATACAAAATGAAATGGGCCAAGCACAGACACTCAAATACAGTTCTATTCCACTGACATGAGGTATCCAGAATAGCCACGCCGATAGATACAGATAGGCTACCAGGTCTGGGAGAAGGGGATGGTGGGTATAGTTTAATGGATATAAACGTTTTGGTTTTGGTGATCCTGTACTATACGGTAGTGATAGAAATAAAAATGTACTTACTACCACTCAACTGTATACTTAAAAATGCTAAATTTGTTGCCATATATTATATAAAAAAATTAAAAATATGGAGGAATAAAGCTGACTAATTTAAACATGTCTTAATAATAAATGAGAATTATAGAGGAGTAAAGTTGACTAGCTTGAATATATTTTTAAAGTGAATGAGAAACAAAACATATTTTGAGTTTTTGAATGCTCCCCCTCCCCACAAATCTCTTTAAGTTTCTCTAAGGCTATAATGTTAGTTTAAGTAAGTATTGAATTCCAGGCTGAAATAATTTTTACTTAGAAATTTGAAAATGAGTTGGGCAGTGGTGGCGCATGCCTTTAATCCCAGCACTTGGGAGGCAAAGGAAGGAGGATTTCTGAGTTCGAGGCAAGCCTGGTCTACAAAATGAGTTCCAGGACAGCCAGGACTACACAGAGAAACCCTGTCTTGAAAAACCGAAAATAAATAAATAAATAAATAAATAAATAAATAAATAAAGCACATTTTTTAAAAAAAGGAAATTTGAAAATGTTGACTTGAACGTCTAATGTTTCTCTTTTCATTTTTCTTGAAAACTCCTAGGAAGTTGACGTTTCCCAAAGGTAAGTCATATTTCCCAAACATGCAAAAGAATAAAAATTAGTTTTTCATATTCTCAGCCAAAGATAAAGCTTCAGTTTCATAGATAATAGATCTGTTAAGAAATCTACAGAATAAGAATTTATTCCCATAAACATCAGACCTCTACAAGTAATTGGTCATGCATGTTGAATCAAGTACCTGACTCTGATACGGGGATTTATTTCTATAGCAAGAAATAATTTAAAATAGCAAGATTCTGCCTCCTAATCAAGCACCATATATCCTAATATTAAATATGGGAGAGAAAAAAATCATTAAATTACTTATTAACTGTAAAGACCAAAAAAACACTGTTGGGACTGGTTTTGTCAAGAGAGACTGTTCATTATCTTCTGATATTAGAATTTTAATTAAAAGTGATGGGTGTCTCAATTTTTCATTTCCTTCATTTAAATAAGACTGCCAACCTGAAGGCCTAAATACAAACCAGAAATAATTAAAATATGTAAGAGTTAGATTTTGAGTTACCTTTTTTTAAATTTAGTTCCTTTCATTATGTTCACTTCAATAATTAATGATTTTAACCTATTTGAATTGTCTAAATATCGGATGTGGTCAGTAGACTTTAAAACCCAGACATTCATTACTCACTACTTTATACAATGCTGCCTTTTGTGATATTTATTCTAACCAAAGAAATGTAATCGTTTCTGCAATTAGAAACTCCCCGATGAGTGCTCCCAGATGATATCAAAAAATTCCAACAATACTTGATTACTCCCATTTGTAGTTCTGTGAGATGTCTCAGTTCTAATGAACTTGCCTTTCAAATCAGGCAAGACTTCCAGCCTAATGACCCCCATGTGTAGCATCATAGCAACACAAACAATAGGGTACCACTTTCCACTATTCTCCTACCTGAGCACTGAGATGTGAGGCTCCATGTGGAAACTTCACTCACACCATTCCCTTGTTGGTCTCAAAGCAAAATACATGATTTTCTTTTGCAACCCTATATTGAATTTTCTGTCTACTGGATTTAATTTAACTTGATTTAATACTATTATTTTTTTCTAGTAGCCAGTGTTGACTTATACATTTAGGAAACTGTTAAATAACATTATTTTGCTTTATGAAACTTGAGCCTGCTTTTGAAACAGGGCAGTTCTGTGACCAGGGGGAAAATAGAAAAAAATAGACAAATAGCAGTTGAATGAGTCTGTCAAATATCACTGGCTTTGATGCTGATATTTCTTTTGTAGTCTCAGCTCTCTGTTGAATTGAGAGTCAAGCCGCCATTGCTTCTATTGGTAGATGCTTATTCCATCATAAAGATAAACCTGCATCCTTGTTTTTCTTTAGAGAATTACAAACCAGGAAGTATATCTTACCAAATTTAATTTTAATAATATGATAATCATTATAATAATATTAATATTTTATGATTTCTATTTTATACATTTAATCTTACTTCCCCAGCAATTGAGCTTATGAAAACACAAATATTAATTGCAGTTTAGAGAAAGGGAAACAGAAACTTCAGGAAGGAAGGGGATGTGCCTATGGTCACTTATTTTCTGGATCAGGATATTATTCCCACCTCCTGACACCAATCTATGTTTGTGAAAATGCCTACCAGGTACTCTGGTTATTTTCCATGTTATAATAGGAACGAATGGAAAACATCAATGCTTCACTTGATTCTGTCCATTTGTTTCCACATGCCTTGCTTCAGGTTGAGAAAACCTGATAATCAAGTTTTCCTGCTGCCTCATACTATCCTATATAGTCGGTCACTGTACCTTGCAATGTCTGATATGTAACTTTTCTGTATTGAGACTGGGTAACTAACTTCTCTTCTAAAAAAATGTTAAAATTTAAATTGTCACAATAGTTTTTGCTGTGAATTGAATTTTGACCAAGTTCCTTGATAAGACCAGAGGTGAGAAGTCTTTATTTATTATCTTTCATGATTGGTTTCTCTTTATGTTATTTTATTGGCCTTCAGGACAATATTTCAAAATGTACATTTCTCTTGCCTTCCTATTACCCTGATCCCAACAACTCAAGATGCTAAATGCTTCGTGTATCAATGCTTGGAGTTTTTGCTGAGTTCTTCAAATCAAATGACAGTAATTTCACAGCTGGAGGTGGTAAGTTTCATATCTAACAAATTCTCCTCCAGAAATTGATCTTCCAGAGCAATAGGTAACCTTCAAAACCTGTTTGAAAACAGTGATGGGGCTATTTTGAGAGTGTTATCATTCCAATGTGATTCAGGAGACTGTCCTGAATGACACTATCTGTTAGGACAAAGAGGTCGTAGATAATATGTTATAGTTTAGTATGAACAAAAACTTTCAGCTCACAATAGTCAGAGAAGACTTTGGGGGGTGAGTAGAATTTAAGTCGACCTCTTCAAAATGTTGACTGCTGGAAAAGAAAAGGGGGAGGCTGTATTTTATGAGAAACGTCTGGAGCTGTTCAAAGTCTGAAACCCTGGCAGTCAAGGTCCTTCTGTGGTACAGGGATTGGAGGAAGCTGTGTGGGGAATGAAGGTGGAAACACGAGCTACTGTCTAACACAGAAACACTTAAACCTTGGAGAAAAAGGTTGGAGATTTACCCAGTTAGCAACAGGGAATCAGTCATAAACCAAATTCTGATGTTCTTAAACTGCTGAGCAGCATTTGGGGAAGAAGAAATGGGGGATGGCGATGCTATTACTGAAGGATACTGTGAAAATAAGGCAAAGTCAAAAACACTGTAAACACACATGCATGTGTCTGTTCCTGCACATACATGTGTGCATGTAGTTCTAAATTTGAAGACTAGGTAAGAAAAAAGTCATGTCTTTGTAAGTACTGAATATGACTAAAAACAAAGCAAAAATGTCTGTCAAAGCTTTGATCTAAGCAACAGAAAGAAAAAGCTGCATGACGACCAACAGAAGGAATATCTAGTTCAGATGGACCAGGCTGAGATGATAGTCTAACACTGGAGTGAGATGGTTCAAGAAACAGTAGAAATTGTATGACTGATTGCAACTATAAATGTACAGGAAATAAAAATTTGGGAATTATCTGCAGAAAGCTGAATGTTCTTAGGAGGTGTGATGCTCTCCAAGAAAAAATTGTTAACTGCCTAAGAGGAGGATATAGTCAACAATGATACACTTTCTCAATTTTATCATTTTCTTCGTCTTGTGCTGCAATATATTACATTATGTTTAGTTGCTAAAAGCGCAACTCTAACAGTAATAGCTAAGAAATTGTTCATAAAGTGTGAGCATATGAATGAAACAGCAAATAAATATCAGATAGGAAAGCTGAAAGCTATGAGGTCAACAGATTTCTTGCAAAAGAAATGTAATGTTTTATACAAAAGTTATGTACTCTCCTGAATCCAAGAAAAATTTCATTATTTTATTATAATTTTAGTAATTTAAATCTAGTTAAGGGCATAGCAATAGATATTCTTGCATTGAATAATGTCAATATCAGATCCATGGACAACTTTTCTTCTCCAGCACCCTTCATAGATCCTTCTGATACTATGAAATCCAGACACTAAAGAAGACATGTTCAGATCACTTCCAACTTGATTTTTCTATGTCCTGAAACCAAATTGTGTTGTGTCTTCATTAAATACTCTTGACATCTAGCTGTGGTGGGCAACCAAGAGTAACAGTGCTAGTCTCTGTTGTTTTAGGGCTCCATGGAATCTTCCAATGAATAATTCATACAAATGGATCATATACAGCTGGCACTGACATTTCAGTTGAATTACCTGCATTTTCTGGGGGAAGCATTTTCCCACACACACACACACACACACTCAAGGTACCATTGTTAAAACTCTTTCATTAAATGAAAATTGTATCTTTTAATTAGCTTACAATATACACAATTTCCATGAGATTGAGTTCATGCATTTTCAGTTTGGGTTGATCCATATCTTTTCCCCTCCATTCTTGCTTAAGGCTTTAACTGTAAGTGTTCCTCATCTTTGACATTCATGTGACATGAGTTCTACTCCTACCCCAACCTGTTACTTATTTCCTCTTTCCTTCCATCTCTTATAAATCCTTTCTAGCTTGCTGACCTCTGCAGATACTCCACACCATACATGTATGTCTGAATATTCAAAACTTGGCTCCAGATCTAGGCAAGAACATTTCTTTCTCAGACTGGGTTACCTCACTTGGTATATTATTTTCAATTCCATCCATTTTTCTGGGTCATATGACAGTTCTATTTTTAACTTTGTGAGAACGATGATTTCAACAGTGGTTGAAGCAATTTACACTCCCACTCAAGGTACATAAGTGTCTCCATTCTCCATATTCTTACTATCATTTCCTGTTGTTATTTTTTCTTTGGTAAGAGACATTCTGACTTGATTGGAATCTCAAAGTAATTTTAATTTGCCTTTGCTGGAGGTTATTGATGCTGAAAACTGTTAAAATATTTACTAAGCATATTCTTTTCAGAATTCCTGTTACTTCCCAAGCCTAGGTTTTGAATTATTTTGTTTACTTTCTTAAGTTCTTTGTATATTGTAGATACTAATCCTCTGTAGGATGCACAGTCTGCAAAGATTTTGTACTACTTTTTAGGTTGTTTTTCACTCAACTGATAGTTTTTCTTGTTATACAGAAACCTTTTAATTTCATGAGATCCCATATGCTCATTATTGTTCTTATTTCATGAGTGATTAAAGTCATATTTAGAAAGTCTTTACCTCTATCTATATCTTGAAGCATAATCTCTACTTTTCTTTCTAGGAACTTCAGATTTAGGGTTCTATTATGCTGGGTCCAGCATGGCCTTGGTAATGATGGAATGACATGGTTCCTGCCCCTGGAAGAGGGCCAGCAGAAAGGTGTGGAACTCCACAAGTGTTGATGGCTGCTACGGGCATAAGGCTTGTTTATATAATAATGAACATATTTTCATCTTCCTCCAAATAATGTCCTCCCTGTTACTGTTAATAACTTGTGATAATCAGAGATAACATGAGTCTGGGTTGTAAATCTGTGGCTAATGTCTCAGTAAAATGGCAAATGCTGGGACCTCCAAGGCAACCCTTAAGACTGTCTAAAAGAACTCTAAAAAACAGAAGTTCAGAGATATGTAATTTCTCGACTATGTAAAATATAAGGATGAAATATGAATTGTGTACGGAGCTTCACAGATCGAAAGAAACAAAAGCAACTGTGCTGTGAGCCAACTTGTCAGGAAGATGCAAAGACAGGTAGGTACAACTGCAGGCAGATTCCTTATTTCAAGGTCAGCCTAGGACAGAGTGAATTTAGTTCCAGGCATGATCAGAATGGTAATTCCAGGGAGGGGTCCCACCCAGCTATCTTATAGTCTGTGCTTGTGTTTGCTGTCTCCTAAGAATCAAGATACTAGGGTTATGGGATGCTGACTCATGGGATAATCAAAAGGAAATCTGTAGTAAATGATTGGATTGATATGTAAAATAAAAGACTGGGCATATGATCTGTAAGAGAAGAGCTAAACAGAGAATATTTTAGAATAGCAAAAGAGAACTGTTTGGAGAACTGTCTCAAGCAGGGGGTGAGGGGTGGGGGGGTGGGGAGATGGGGGGCAGAAAGCAAAACAGAGAAAAATCAGTCTGGAAAACTGTCTCTAGCAGAGCCTAGGCTGCCATCTTGGACCTATGATTTGACTTCCAGACCTTTGTTTTCCTGCTTCCTTCTCTTAGAGCCCCTCTCCAAACTAAGGCTAGTTCTTGGCATTGTTATGAGGTTCTTGATTCATTTCAAATTGATTTTTATGTGGGGTGAGAAAGAGGACCTTGTTTCATTTGTTTCATGTACATTTCCATGTTTCCCACAATCATTGTTTGTAGATGCTGTTTTTTTCTCCAATGTCAAAGATTTTTTTTGACACCTCTGTAAACAATCAGATGTCTGTAGTTGTGTGCCCTTGTTTCTGGACCTTCTACTCTTTTCCCATTTTTCTACATTCCTGTTTTTGTGCCAATATTTTTTTATATCTATCACATATTCTTATTGTTATCTGTAACAATAGATCTATCTAATATCTATTAACATTAGGTAAAATGATACTTCTATCAGCATTTTTTTTCCTTTCTACTTTGCTTTGGCTATACAGAGTCTTGCACTTATGTAAGAATTTTAAGACTTGTTTTGTGTTTCTTTGAAAAATGTCACTGGAATTTAGAATGTGATTGCATTAAATCCTTAAATTGCTTTAAGTAGGATGGTCAACTTCACAGTATTGATTTGTCTTATCCATGAATATAGGAGCACTTTCTATCTTCTAGTATCTTCCTTAATTTCTTTCTTGGGTTTTAAAGTTTTTTCTATAGGGATCTTTTACTTCTTTGGTTAACTTAACGTTAGTATAATAGTTACAGATATATATTCTATTTATATATATTCTATAGAATATATAACACATATATGAATTCTATATAATATATGTTATTGTTAGTTATTAACATGCTTTGACTTTAATATACATCATTAATAATTATTCAGTATTATTTCTTGATCTTGTTCTCAGTATTTTTGTCATTGCTATGTAAGAAGGTACCACTGTAATGAACTCATTTATGACTTTTAAGAGTTTTCTGGTGGAGTCCTTTGTATAATGTATAATTGTCAAATAGAGACATTGTCAATTACATGTAATATTCTCAAATAGAGATACT
This sequence comes from Tokudaia tokunoshimensis, assembly GCA_036184795.1. Classification (NCBI taxonomy): domain Eukaryota; kingdom Metazoa; phylum Chordata; class Mammalia; order Rodentia; family Muridae; genus Tokudaia; species Tokudaia tokunoshimensis. Next base: position 104,666,719 of record BTHU01000014.1, on the reverse strand, counting down.
GTGATCTCTTTCATTCCTATTTACATCCCCTTTTTTGTTTCTCTTCTTTTATTGTTCTAAAACACTCAATACTACATTGAAAAAGAGTGTATATCTTGTTACTGATCTAAGACATAAATGTGTTTGTTTTTTTCCAGTTAATATAATGTTGGCAGCAAGTGTATATATTATATCATTTGCTAGATTGAGATATGTTCCTTCTAGTTTTAGTTTTCCAGGATGTTTAACATTAACAAATACTGGATTTTTTCCTTGAATCCTTGAATTTGTGAAATATATATCATTTATTGATTTAGAAATACTGGACCACCTTGAATCTTTTGTATAAAGCCAACTTGATCATTGTGTGTGGTCTTTTTAAAATGCTGTCAGATTCAACTGGCAAATATTTTATTGAGAATTTGGTTAGACACAGGTTTTCTCTATGTAGCCCTGTTTGTCCTGAAACTCATCCTGTAGAACAAGCTGACCTTGAACTCAGTGACCTGCCTGCTTCTGCCTCCCAAGTCCTGGAATAATCTTCACCTTTAAGTTGAAGAAAAATTAAAAAAAATCATTTTAGTGGCAAAAGAGGGCAATACATAAAAACTAGGTAAAGCATATCAGAAGCAGTTGCTAAAAACATCAAAGGAAAAGAATAGAATGACTTTGCAGATAAAGATCAAAGCAAGGGTATTTCAGTTAATATAAGAAAATCAAGACCTTTGTATTTAAAAAATTATCCCTTATGGAGCATAGTGCCTATGCTGAACAAGATCTCACTTTTACAGAACTGTTAGTGAGGGCTGGCATTCAGTGCCCTGTTAACAAGCTTCTCCAGCAAACAAATGACTCTGGGTTAGACCTCAAGCTCCAGAAAACAAAATAGGTCAATGAGAAACGATGTTCTGTATATTTCACATCATGCAGGAAGCCTAAGGCCATACATGCATAGTCAGAAACTATGGGGTCATTCTGGGAACCAGAGAGCATGGGCTGAGAAAATGCTCAATCACCTTTTCTTATCTTTATTTTTTGCTAATGCATGTATGTGTGTGTGCCTATTTAGCCCATGTTCTAATACCTTCTCTTTTCAATCAAACTACAATACTCATCCATCACTTCCTAGTGATTTTAGTAATCTACGTTGGTTTCCAAAAGTCCTAAGTTTTCTCTTCCTGGTTATTTGTAGTCTCCCTCCACTCTGGTAAGATTGACTGCACCCACCCCGGCTTTTCTACTCAAACCCAGTTCTGAATAACAACTCCAAGGCTTAATTTTTATGAGTAAATGCTTAGGCCATGAACTTTGGCTTGTTCCCTGACTAGCTCATAACTTATTTAATCTGTTAAACTACACTATGATTGCCATAAGATGTTACCTTTCCTTAGTTTCATGTGTCCAACTTCCTCACAGTCCAGGGTGAATCTCCCATGCTTGATATTCTCTCTCTCTCTCTCTCTCTCTCTCTCTCTCTCTCTCTCTCTCTCTGTCTCTCTATCCCTCCTTCCCCCTCTCCCTCCCTTCCCCCCCTCTCCTAGATGTCCCAGCTTCTAATCCTGCCTCAGCTCATTGTCCATCTGCATTTTAACCACTCAGTAAACAAGAGTTTATCTCTTTATCTCTCTCTTTTAGTCCAATAAAAGGCTCTTTCTCTAACATCAATAAACTGTATACAATAAGAACAATTATGAAAACCACCATGTAAGAATTACAACCACAATGTTCACTCTACATGAATTTGGCAATCTTGATGATATTCCATTATCTATCCTATCTTGATGAGTTCAAATTTCTATACCTAAATCACTTTCTATTATAACTTGCAATCCCAACTTAAAAATATATAGTTAAAGTTTAAAACATTTTCTTTTTCTAATTTTTTTAGACAGGGTTTTTCTCTATATAGCCCTACCTGTCCTGGAACTCACTCTGTAGACCAGGCTGGCAACAAACCCAGAAATCCACCTGCCTCTGCCTCCCAAGTGCTGGGATTAAAGGCATGCGCCACCGCTGCCCCGTTAAAACATTTTCTTAATCTTAAATTATTTAAGATTAATTGTAATTATTTAAATTGTAATTATTTAAGATTAATTGCAGTCTTCAACCACATTAGAGAACTAAGAAGACTAAAGATTACCCCAGTATGTAGGAAGTGCAAAATAAGCAGCTTCCAAAACTATAGAAATGACAGAGGTTACTGGCTGCATGGACTATCATAAAAGGATTCTCTGTGTCATTAGAGCATCATCTCTAACCTTCTGGCTCAAAACATTTGACAGACTTTTATGTGAAGCAGGAATTATGAAGGACTGACTACTTTGCTCTTGCAAAGCTTGGCAATTGACTTCTGTGTGCTCTGTTTGTTTAGTTTGGACAGCATATTGTCAGAAGTTGAAGGATGGGAAGTTTTTGCCCAATGGCAGTTTGCCACATTTGAACCAAACTCCCTAAGGATGTTCTTCAATGGTCATCATCTTCTTTGAAGTAGAATGGAGATGCTGCCAGGAACAGACTTGTCTCACTGTCATGAAAAGCTTTATGTTAATAAAACATCTTTAAATGCCTTATTCTGTAGATCTCTGAGGTTCTTGAAGACCATCTATAATCTATAGTATATCTGCATTGGCAAACATTGTCTGTTTCTGGCTACTTATTATATGTTCAACTTAGAAAATATCTGCAGGAAGCTAAATAAAGCTTATTTCTGTAATTAACTAAACTAATACCTAATATGACCATAAGTTTGATTGACTACCAACTTGCATTCTTATTTATTCTAAACAGTTTGTAATAGCAGCTTTCAAAAGGACTAGAACTAACACTGCATTTTAAAGAAATACATAGGTGCAATGCCTTAAATAGTATACAGTATATTGAACATATATACAAATATGTTCAGTATAAATACAGAACAAAAATAACCTTAAATTTGTATCAATGTATAAAATTCCTTCAGATGTAAAATGTTGCCTTATGTTCTTTGATCTAGAATTCAATTATCTACCTTTTATCTCTTCATTCCTATGCCTCCTTTTTTCTTTTTATCTCTTCCCCCACCAATACTATATAGGAGAGAAAGAAGGATAGAGGAAAGAAAAGGAGAGAAGGAAATTCCTGATTCTAACCTTCTTTACTTTGTTTCCTCCCTGACCAAGATCATTAGCAATGTGTGACTAATACCCCTAAAACAATGACAAACATCCATCACCCACTGAATGACCAAGCCCACCCACCCCACCTCTTATTAATGGGGGAGTCATTCTCTTAAAATCGTTTTCTGTTTGGGGCCCTCAGAAAAGCTGGCTGTAATATTTGTTGTCCAGTCTCTGTGTGCTGTGAAAGTGCAGGGCTTAAATGAAGTCCTGAGTGGGACAGTCTGAGAGGCTCGATTAACTGGGGTGTGCATCTTTGTAGCTGTCCTGGAAGTAAGGTTTGTTGGAACAGCTAATGAGGTAGTCTGAGGTTGGATGAAGCAGGATATCTGCATAAATGTGTCTCAGTGTCTCAGCATCCTTCTCAGCCTCCAAAAGGGTGACTCTTGTCAGGGCCATGCTAACTTCATTGGTGTTTGTAAACATATAAACTTTCACAGGTAATATACATTTCTGCTGTAACATGTATATAAAATGTGTGGTGTACACAATCAACTAAAGATGATTCTCTGCTCTCTGTTCGAGCAAGTAAGGCATCTTTCTATTAAAAGTTACTTTGGTTGTATAACCAAACTGTAATATGAATTTTTTCCCATGTCATTTGAAAGGATTCTATACAATCTTGAGGATTCTGTAGTCAACAGAATTCATTGGTTATGCACAGCTGAAGTCCCGACTCGAGACCTTTTCATGTTTCAGCCAGTCTCAGAGATTTTTCCCATGTAGACAGATCAGCCATCCATGTTACCTGTTTTGTTGGCCTTCTTGATTTCTTTCTTCCTGTCTGCAGGCAATATCTTCAGGGGTCCTCCATGTCTAAGTCTTTTTATTAATTTGGATAGATTCCATAGTTTTTCTTCTCCTGTTGAAATAAAGACAAAACCTCTTCCCCCACAACACATTTCCTTGCTTCCATTGTGAAGTAAGGACAACCTTAATATAAACAGGTTGATCTAGTTCAGCAGATTTTTCCATAACAATACAATATCTCTCAGCAGATGTTATTTTTTTTGTTCATCAGCATTCAAAAAAATTAAAGTTAATAAAGCACTATGTAATCTATGTCAGGGGTCTTTGTTAACCCTTTGTCTTTGTTAAGCATTTCTTTTAAAGTGTGTTTAAGATCTCTATGTAATTATTTGTCTTATAGTATTCTAAGATATATCTGTAACATTATTATGCCAGAATGTCTAAAATACTTGTTGTATTCCAATGGATACACATGTTGGAGTATCATCAGTTTTAACTTGCAGAGGTATCTCCAAGATAGCCATCATCTCTAATAAATCTAATAAATGTCAGAATCATCCTTTTCAGAGCTTATAGTAGAAGTCCCTTGGACTTCTGAACATGTATCACCTGCATGATGTATTAACACATGTGCATATTTAAAACTTTCAAACACTACAAGACAAAACCCATAAGATATTCTATGACATTGCTTTACATTGATGTCAAACATAGTGTGCTCTCTTAACTCAGTATATGCTGCCTTTCTAAGTCCTTAACCCTTTGTGGAGTTTTTCATTTGGAGCTACCTTTTCGTTGACATTGTAGGTTCCAGATGTATTCTTTTGAAGATTCTTGATTCTGATTTAAAGAATCCTCTAATCCCTGTTCTATGGCCTCTAATGTAGCATTTAATTTTTGAGTCTTCTCTAAATACTTTTTTTGATCTCTCTTAAAGAGAATATATAAAATTGTAATCATTTTTGAACATTTAATTATGTGTATGCTGTCTTAAAAAAACATATGGGGTCCAAATGCCCTCTTCTACAGTGTTTTCCACTGTTTTAACATGGAAAGTATTTTTTTAATCTTTCTTATTCTCTTCTTTCTTTATTTTCTCTCCTTTCTTTGAAGATATTATTTTCTATGTGTATTTATTTCTCTCCTAACACTTTTTAAGCTTAATGTTTTTTTTCATATTTAATTTTCTCTGAGCTCTTTCCATTCTTATGTACCTTATTCCTTTTTATTTATTTAATACTCTCTTTAAGGACTTCACTTTATTAATTTCACACTACCTGTATCTATATGATTATAATGTTTTATAGCCAATCTCTTTCCCTTTTTAGCATTAAAGAATAATTTCAAACATTTTTAGCCTGATCTGAAGTTTGACTGCAACCGGATTTCTTTGGTGTGTTCAGTCCTCCTCTGTGGTACAGCTCAAAGTTCACTCAGAGGCTAGACCCACCCTTGTCTTTCTGCTCACAGAGAAGAGGCATCCATACATGCATATGTAGCTGGCACTAGCCACTGCCCTGTTGATAGGAATCAGTCAGGAGCTGTGCCTCACCAGATGCCTGACCCCTCCTGAATGACAGATACCCCTGCAGCTGTTGCAGGTTGGGTTACCATGAAGATTTTTCCCATGCTGTCTTTGTCCTGGCTTCTCAGAGAAGCATGCAGATTTAGGTGTGTCCCGGCTACCAGTTCTGTATCTCCCAGCAACGGGCTCTGAATATCTCAGCAACAGACAGAGGCAAAGCCTACCCCTGTGGCTTGGTAGGCTAGGGTTTGCAGCTGTACCTTGTGTGGAACCCCAGCCCACAGAAGCACACACACACACACACACACACACACACACACACACACACACACCCCTTTTGCACTGCCTCTCTGCAGTTTTCTCTTCCACCCAGGAGCTAAGCCACTCAGGCTCTAAGCCTGGATTTCTGGCGTCCAATGTGCCATTTGTACCCTTCCTCTTTCCTATGCACACTCCAGTTCTGGAATAACAACTCAAAGGTTTATTGGTTTATGAATAAGTGCCTAGGCCATAAGCGTTGGCTTGTTCCCAGAAAAGCTAATAACTTATATGACCTAAACTATTCTATATCTGCCACAAGGCTAGTTACCTCTCCTCAATTTCATGCATCTGACTTCCTCAGCATCCAGGGATAATGTCCCACACCTGACCAACTCCCAGAGTCTCTGTCTCTGTGTTTGTCTCTCTCTTTGTGTCTCCTTGTTTGTGTATGTCTCTGTGTTTCTGTCTTTGTCTCTGTCTGTGTCTCTCTCTGTCTCTGTCTCTCTGTTGCCTTACCTTCTAATCCAGTCTCAGTTCATTGGCCATCAGTTTTTTATTGACAGGTAAGGCTTCCACATAGTATAGAAGAGATTATACCTACAATAGGATATAAGGATTTTTGTGACTTCCTTTGTGTCCTCATACATAATCTATTTTAGAGGAAGTTCTATGAGCTCCTGAGAAAAACATGTATTCTTCAGTGTTTATATGGAATGTTTTGCTGATAGCTAGAGAGTCCATTTTGTTCTATGATATCATTTAATTCATATATTTCTCTTGTTTACTTTATTAAAACCTGTCATTTGATGAGAGTGGATCAATGAAGTCACCTAGTACTGTTGTACTAAGGCTAACTTATGACCTCACAACCAATAGTATTTGTTCTATGAAACTGTATTTAAGGTACATTGTGCTTAAGATCCTAGTGTGCTCTCAGTATGTTCCTCCTTTCATCAGTATGCAGCCGCCTTTTGCACGTTTTTGTATTAGTTTTTCATACCATGGATATTCATTATTATCATGGAAATCTATGCCTTCATTTCTGCCATCATGGGGCTTTGTGGTGTTCTTATTTCTCCTCTTTTTCTCTTGCTTCATTCTAGCAGCTTATTCTCTCTATGGCCTCATGGACGACACTGTTTTTCAATCTAAAGAATTCTCTAAAATATCTTCGGTGATGCTGACTAAAGTTCCTTTAGTGGATTTTTACTGTGAATAGTTTTTATTTTCCTTCAATTTTAGTATATAGTTTTGCTAGATAGAATGGGTTGGGTGGACAGCTGTTGTTTATCAAAGCTTGAACACATCATTATAAGCCCCTTTAAAGTTTCAATTGCCTTTATATGGAATGTACTGGAATTTTAGTTAATGAGATTAGGATTGGGGGAAAAGTGGGCAAGTGAAAATATGTATTAGATTAATTTTGAAAAAGAATACAAGATTTTGAAAAAGAATACAAAATTAATTAATCCTGTCCTGGAGTTTGCTACCTAACTCAATGGTTTATGTTCCTGAATAAAAGACACACACACAGTCTTGATATTTTAATATGCCTTAAGCAACACAATTGTTGGGCCACTACCTAGCCTCTATGCTGTTAGGATCTACCTCCTGCCAATAATTCTGAGTTATAACTTACTTATGCTGTCTTCCATCCTGGCAACTCCTGGCACAGTTCAGCAGCCCTCTGAGATGCACTCTCCAGGCCCCTTCAAGTGGCTGCTCTGCTTCTCTGTTCTCCCAGCATGGCATCTCTCCTGGTTCTTTCTCAGGAGCATGGTGGATCTCTCTCTCTCTCTCTCTCTCTCTCTCTCTCTCTCTCTCTCTCTCTCTCTCTCTCTCTCTCTCTCTCTCTCTCTCTCTCTCCTCCTGGTCCCTAAAATCCTCCTCCTGTCTGTTCTCCCCAGCTATTAGCTGCTGACATCTTTATTTACCAGAGCTAACTGGGGGCAGGTTCCCAGAAGCTACATGCAGAACTTTTTATGCAAACAGTTTGGGAACATAATTAGCATCCATAAAGTAAGCAGCTACAGGATAAGGTACTGGAAAGAGGATAGTTGGGATACTGTTGGGTACCACATATATTAGAGGGCGTTAAAGTTACCAAAAATGTTATACAGGGAGTTGTGAGTGGGAGACATTGGTCTCCACAGCCTCCACACTCAGTGTTGTCTAGCACATGAGAAAGGGAAGGTTGTAAGTCTTTTCCTGGGCTCCTGCATTCTGTTTTGACCTCTTCTGGTCCTTCAAGTCTGGCATGCATGAGGAGCAACATTTACCTTGTAATTCCCACTGCTCTCTCCTAGGCAGTTCAGTTCCAAGATGACAGCAGAAGAGGGCTTGCAACTGGGCTCTGGCTCACTTGGCTTTTCTGTTCTTATCAGCGTTCATTTAAGTTTCATAAAACACCCTTAATGCTATACTTATAGGCATAGTACTGGTTAGAACCTAGGTTTTTACATCTGTTTAATAGAACTTTAGTGTTCTTCTCTGTGTCTTTTTTTTTTAATTGCCTTTATTTCCTTTTTACACAACTCCTAATCTAGTGGCATTCTTCAGCTAGTGAAGTACATAGAATTGAGTATAATTTTCCAGCTCCAATCTTAACAATCACTTAAATGTCAACAGCCATGTTTTTCAGATGGGATGCCAACATTATTTTATAGCTCTGCAAGCCAAACAGTAACATTGTCTATGGGCACTCAAATCTTATGCTCCTGGGGATAAACTGGAGCATCTGTACAGAGGCAGGAAAGTGATTTTCCTTCCTCAGCATTTGTTACTTAACTAATTCACTTTGTTCATTCTCTTTTTGTTAATTTTTACATTAGTTTCCAGTTCTACAGTTATTGGTAATTGCCATAGGCAATAAGGAAAATTACATAAGGCACTAACCTTACTATAAATATAGTGAAAGTGTTAAGCCTGGGAACTCTCTACAGCTTTTAGTTTTTAATAGGTAATTTTCACTTTGTATGTTCTACAGAAATTTATTGTTCTTCAGAAAACAACTTTATGGTCTCTGATAACCTTTCAAAGTTTCAAATGAATTTTCTGTAGAACGCTAAACTTTGTAGTATGTAAAATACTTGAATGAAACTGTCTTTGTAGAACTTAGCACTTTATATATTGAATATGCAAAATGGTATGATATTTTCAATCCATGCAGTATACAAGACAGAAGATGGGGCTGTGTACACTAGACTTCTTTGGGCAATGGAACACAGCTGTGATTACTGTATTCAACAAATTTAGACAATATAAAAGAACTTATCCTTATAGTTGCCACAGGTACCTGGCAGCAATGATGGGCATGCTGGCAACCATAGAGAAGTAATTTTAAGAATGGAAAGTGAGAACAAGAGAATGTTCTGACTTAGACTCTGTCCTCTACACTATTAGCACTGGCCACATCGAGGGTGTGGTTCTTAATTTGCTGGTGTTTTCCAGAAAGGTAAACTTTTATTATACTTTCTCATGATCTGAAAAGTAATATGCAATGAGATATAGCTAGCCCAAAACTCTTTTTTAAATTAATTTATTTACTTTATATCCTGACCACAATTTTCTCTCCCTCTTCTCCTCCCAGTCTTTCCCCATCCAACCCCTCTTCTCTTTCTCTTCAGAAGAAGAGGCCTCCCATGGAGATCAACCAGCCTTGGCATATTTCAGTAAAGCTGAATGCATCTTCTCCTACTGAGGCTAGACAAGGCCACTCACTAGGAGAAAATTGTCCCAAAGACAGGCAACAGAGTCAGAGACAGCCCCTGCTCCTGCAGTTGGAGAGTCCACACATAGACCAAGCTGTACAGTGTTGTATATAGAGGACCTAGGTCATTCCCATGCAGGCTCACTGATTTGTGGTTTATCTCTGTGAACCTCTAATGAGCCCAGGTTAGTTGATCCTGTAGACTTTCTTCTCATGTTCTTGACCCCTTTGACTCCTTCAATTCTTCCTTCCCCTCTTCTGCAGATCCCCCAAACTCTACCCAATATTCAGCAGTGGGTCTCTGCATCTGTTTGTATTAGTTGCTGACTGAAGACTCTCTGTTGGGAGTTGCACTAGTGATAAGTCCCTGCACATCTTGTAGGCAGGACAAATCGTAGGTCTATAGCTTCCCAAGCCCATTGGAAGTGTTGCCTGACTACAGGAGAAGGCCTGTTCAGGCTCCATATCCCCCATTTCTAGAAGTTTTTATAGGCATCCCCCCAATAGATTCCTGGAAATTTTCATTGCTCCAGGTTTCTAGTTCATTCCAGAGATGCACTTTCCCCCTCATTCCAGTTGTCTCTCTCAGTACTCTCTCCCTCCTGTCCCTATCCTCACCCCTTCCTCATGCAGCTCCCTCCTTCCGTTCACCCACCTTGTCTATTCTATTTTCCCTTCTCAGTAAGCACTAACCATGCCCTCTTGAGCCCTCCTCATTACTTAGCTTCTTTGGGTCTGTGGATTGCAGCAAGGTTATTCTTTATTTGTAAGTGAGCTCATACCATGCTTGCCTTTCTGTACAGGATTTGATTTGTTGTTTTTGTTTGATTTTGTTTTTGTATTTTTGAGAGAGGTTTTTTTTTTTTTTTCTGTACAGTCCTGTCTGTATGGGAACTTGCTATGAGGACCAGGCTGGCCTTGAACTTACAGATCTGCCCACCTCTGCCTCCTGAGTTCTCTGATAAAAGGTGTGCCACCTAACCCAAAACTCGTAAAAGATTTGCTTCTTCGAGGAAGTAAGTATCTCTTTCATACAGTACTATGTGACCTGACTGATTACAGGAACAACTATTTGGGACTCCTTGGAGAACAGTAGCAGAAAAGTCAGGTTAGATTATTTTCAAGTTAATGAACTCATCACACTGAACTTCCATGTTGATTTTCCTCTTAAGTATGTGGTTTTCCTCATAAGCAATGTTACTAAATCAAATATGATATATGTCAAACACTTAGATTTGGTTGGTCTAAGTGTTAATCTTTCTTGATGTTATGACAAAATACTGACAAACAACCTAAGTGGTCATAGTCTGAGAGTGGAGTCCATCTTAGTTAAGAAAGTATAGCAGTGTGTGACTACGCAAGCACACAGCTAGAGGCCTCGCAGCTCAGTGGAGGAGTTGGCAGAGAGCATGCCATGTGGGTATTGGCTGGCACGGGCTGGTGCTCCCACATTCAAGGTGGGTCTTCCCTATCACAGTTAAACTTTCCTGGAAGCACTCTCAATGATACCTCCAGAAGTGTCTCTCTCAGGTGATTCTAAATCCAGTCAAGTTGACAATTAAGATGAACCATAGCAGTCTTGTTATGAATGCAGAACACAGAGGCGGCTCATATGGAGGGCATGAATCACTTTCAGTTATTTATTTATTTATTTATTTATTTATGTATTTTAAATTCCAGATATATTTGGTATTGTACACTAAAATATATGTGCAGGCTCACTGAAACAATGTTTAAACAGACTCTACCACCTAAAATGTACATCAACAACACGTTACTTTCAATTCTATATAACATAATTTGTTTTAGGAAATAAAACACTAAATGCACCATGATAGACATATGTATTAAACAAAATTTAACAGCAATGAAGGAATTGAAAATTATTCATTTGTCTCTATTGTTTAAGTAAAACAACTATCTGCGTTTTATGTATGTTATACATGCTGATGAATGAATTACTCATATTTATTTACCATTAATATTAAGTGTTCAGAAGAAACTATTGTTCATTTATTGATATAATTTTAATAAATATCAGATGTTAGGAAATTGATTTTTATACATTATTCATTATATTAAAATTAGACAACACATTGAAATATAAGTTTAGTGGGAAATGATAATTGTTAGATTATAGATTCCAGGAACGATCACTGTCTCTCCTTGATGCTTTGAAGGTTTTAAGTAGAAAAGGACCGACTTCAGGACCAGGAAATAATCGGCACCACCTCCTCACCTGCGTTGATTTAATGGTCCCTCTGGAAGCCTTCCTCTATTATTAGAAAGGAACACAGGCACTGTTAGAGGATCTGCCGCTTTTTAAACCCAATTACTTTGTTGA